>CM068316.1:4593199-4915699 GCA_034766995.1 Acanthacorydalis orientalis | reverse complement strand
GTTCCGGATTTTGTTCTGAAAGAAGCTTTTGTATTTCTTGTACAGTCTCTTTTGTATTATATTAGTTACCTCATTAAAAATATTTTTTATCCCAACTCTTATTTTAATTGATAAAAAATCGCATATTGACTTTCGCAAAAGAGACTAAACTTTTTAATATGATTCAGTGTTCCAATCTTGATATTTTGATGTTATTTTGTCATACATGTGAATCACTCAGTCTTATTTTAACTTTTTTTTCGCGAAAAACCCTGTGAATCCTTAATATTAGATCACAATATTTTAAATGTTTTATTGTCTTCAAGAGTTTCATCTCTTTTATCATATTTATATGTATTGTCCAAACAAAATTAGGTATTTTAGCAGTCCAGTTCTTTTATGTGTGTTTCTTATCTCTCTCTGAGAGTAATTTTGTTTTTAATGGAACTTTTTTGTAATAGTTGGCACTTATATCTTTTACAGTGAAGTTAAAGGGTAAATTGAACGCGAGTGCGTAAACAGGGTGTGTTTTTAAATTGTATTTGTGCCCGGTCATTAATGACCATAGCTGTCTAAACGCCTAAAAACCCCAATAAACAATTAAACAGTTGGCAAAAAAGAAGAAAATAACTTGATTATCACTCTGGACTATACTATGGGTGGCTAAACAGCTCAATACCCAAATATTTAATACACATATTTGTTTTGTTATCTGCATGAGGTCTAGTATTGTCTTGAAATAGAATCACACATTTTTTTTCAAGTTTTCCACGCCTCTTGAACTTAATTTTTTAGTTTAGTTTCTGAAAAAATCACAATAGCTGTAACTACTTATTGTTATATTTTTAGACGTGAAAAACTTTAAAAGAGTTCAAGTCTATTCCGAGACAAGGCTAAACCTTATACAACTAATAAAATAAATCATTATATTAAATATCTAGGCAGTGAACTCCTGAATCACTCACCATATAGTGATTTTCACCTTTGTCTATTAAATGAAGAGTTCGAAGGTTTAACGCTTTTTTATAATGAGATTGTTAATATGATGCAAAAACGATTGTGCAATAAATCCAAATGAATCAAAATTGCACGTTTCATATCTCAAAAAAATGTTAATATCAGGTTTCCAGTGAAAACTATATTAATCTTTTTTGATATTGGTGTTTGTCATATATTATGGAGATGAAACGTGGATAATTTCGGCTAAAACCGCAGCAATGTTGGACACCGTCGAAAGAAGAATGTTGAGAAGAATATTTAGGCCAGTAAACGATGGAGGTATATAGATAATACACTACAACTTCGAATTATATTCAATCTATAGGGAGCAAAAACTATCGATTCTTATAAAAATGCTCCGCTTACGATGATAAGATCACGCTGAACGGATACCGGACTAAAGAGTACAAAAAAGGGCCTTGGGTGGATAATCAGACGAGAGAAGACCCGTGGACAAATCAAGGTTCAGATGGATAGACAATATAGAGAAAAATGCAGTGGACCTGTCGGGAGTAAGGAACTGGAGAAGGATTGCCAAGCAGAGGGATGTTTGGAGGCAGAAAATTGAGGAAGCCAAGGCTTGATTTTATGATTAATTTAAGTATTGATTGGGCTGTGGCGATATCGAAGAAGAAGAAGAAGATATTGGTATTATTGGGTGTTGTTAGAGTATTTTTTTTGATTACTCTCTGGTTTGTACTGATGAACCCAACTTTCATTAAGGGTAACCAAAAGAATCAGAAACGAATTCCTTTCTGTCCATGCTATGTGAAAGACTAAACAATTTCGTCTAGAAAGGTACTCAGAAGTACATTAAGAATTGGATGTAGTGGAAAGAAGTTAGAGAGGATTATGTAGAAGAAAGATCTTAGTAAACATTCTGTATCTAGAATAAGAATTTTTACTTCTTAAGCATCTTTACTTTTTGACTCATCTTCGTACAATAATTTAAGTTTTTTTTTTAATAGACTATCTTTTGTGATTTCTGAAACAATCAACTCCTTGTAGAGTGATAATATACTATTTAATCGTCTCTCTGCACAAGATATAGGGAAATGATTAAGTTTTAAAGTTTATTGCAATATGAGTTAAGCTGAGTAATAATACAATATGTATACATTTTTAAAATTATACTTGCATTGAAAGACACACAATCACTGATCGAAACTCGACCGCCCACATTACAAGTATCAATAAACACGCACGCCACGTCGTTTCTACTTGACAGAGAAGAACAAGAATAAGATAGGAAAAAAAACAAATGTGCATCCATCTAACCAGCCAATGCACGCCGCCTACTCGATCTCGAGTTTTATACGGTATCAGTCGTTACCAGGCCAACCGGTGAGTGAAAAGTCGTATCCCGTGAGACATACATACATACATATATATATATATATATATATATATGAATCGGTCACAGTGGACGCTGATCGTCGGAACAAAAGATTATGAAAAATACACACACAGAGGGACGACATGTCGAACAACGATCGCACTGATTCGCCTAACATTTCAGAGTTGTGTCCTTGTCATCGATTTATAAATTTTTTTGAAACGAAAATCTGTGTGAAAAAGATAAAAGTGTATATAAATACAAATGTGTGTGTCAGAGAGAGAGGAAATATATCAGTTTCGATACGTATTAAATAGAAGTATACGTGTCGTCATCGTCGTATCTAAGAAGCATCGGAGTGTTGTGTTTGTGTGTGTGTGTGTGCGATTGTGTGTATGTGATGTTTTTCAGTAGAGCTTTTTTCGCGCTTAATTGAAAAATATACACGAGAGGGGATTATTTACATTATCTTATAGAAATGTCAAAGGTTGCGTTCAGTATGAAGAATTTAATTAGGAAATTGCGAACGAATTAATAAAAGAGGGGCGCGGTGTTGGTTTCGAAACGGTGCTGTCTCTTATGGAATTATGTTGTTGTTGTTGGTATAATTTATCAATAAATATTGAATTTTTGTTGACTAGTAAGCACAATCTATCAGTAGAAGTAAACTCGTCTGCACTATATAAGAAAAAATATTTTAAATGTTAAGTTGCCTCGGTTTTTTGAATTTTTTTTCCCGGGCATAACAGACATTTAAAGACAATAAAAAATTTCAAATACCGCATCACACAATGATCAATTAGGAAACCGCGGATAAATACCGGCAACTGTAAAGGCACCGCAATAGTTTTAAGTACCAAACTGGACCCACAAAGCCATGTATTTAAATTATAATCAATAAAATGTTTTTGAATTTGAATGTTAAGTTGAGGAGATAACAAATTGTACTTATTGTATTGTGAATGATTTCAAAATAAAAAACAAAGGATTTTATTATATTAGAGTTTAGAAAAAATAAATTAATATATGCAAAGGTTTACCATATCATTGAATTTGTATTTATAATAGATCTTAGAATGTCAGTCGGTTTGCTGATGTGTGAAATAATTAATGCAGTCAGATAAAATGCATTTCCTTTTTTTCAGTTGACTATTTCCTCAACCATAATTCGTAGTTCCATTTTTACAATAATAAAAACCAATATTTCTCGTCATTTTTCACCTAGGAGAAATGTTTGCTTTGTCAGCTCATAGGTTTCGAGTTTAATTCATTAAGTTTCGTTTTTAGGTATTTTTTATGTTTAAATATATTATGTTGTAAACACCAATAAAATTTTTTTTCTTTCTATGTTTCCTTCTTTTTTTCCAACAATTTTGATGAGCTATATATTACTTATTAGATATTAATCTGGCAGTGTTAATGTCAAATTATGCAATTTTGCGAATTAGTTAAATATATTGAAATTTTATTTATAATCAATAAACAAACCATTGTAAAAGACACGTTTTCGTTGCGTGACGCTATAGAAAAATTCCTATGTATATCGATAATGATGAATAATCCTTAACAAAAATAATAAAAACTTCATAAATATTCATTTCAATGCTTGATGTTGTTTGGATACAATTCAGAGTAACTTTTTGGAAAGTCCCTTAACCCTTTGTAACCGGGCGTGGATCTAGGAATCAATTAATGTTTTCTAAAGAAAGTTATGATCTCAGAGTGCTATCTTTCGGGTGATATATTTAAAAGTTACTAATCTCTTTCTAATAAGAGTAAATTTATAACTCCTTCTGTCATTCAAAAAATACGGTCATTCAAAATTAAGAAAAATCCCCTATTTTTCATTTGAAACCATATAAAAATTGTAAATGTGAGAATTAAGTTGAATAATATTTTCTTCCAAAAGTTCATCATTGGAAGAAAGAGTATAAAAAATTTCGAGATTCTACGTCCAGGTACAAGATATGACCGATGTGAAATCGTTTTGTGCTCATTCAATTTTCCACACTCAACAGTAATGTTTTTTTTACAAATTTTCAATTGTAATAATTTTTTCCACTTCCAATTATGTTTTTAATCCAAAGATTTAGATTTTCCCAAATATCATCAACGATTTTCCACGATATATCAGATAGATGTGAAATTTCTAATGGCTATTGTGAATTAACATATTTTTTCTTATAATCTACAAATATGCAATTTTTATTTTGTTTGCGATAAAAGAATGTCCAATTAATCGAAAAATATTTCATAAAAATTTTTAGCACTCTTTCCCTTTCTCCGGATCAAAACGAAACTAGATTTCTTAAACTCGCAATATTTCTGATATTTTTGTGAATGTCTCGACGAAATCATTTATTAATTTTTGAGAAATGTCACGCCATTGACCGTTTCAAATGATTTCCACATCTTTCCAACTACTCTGTTTAACAAATCATATATTTTATCATTAACAGTATTTTTTATACAGCACATTTTTTTATTATTTGTACAGAATGTTTTCTTGTTTATTCTTTTCATGAATACTATGATTCATGAGTGTTTTTTACGCTTGATTAAAATTATACAAAATTCTATAAAAACCGTGGATGTAGTTAAAATACATTTATTACGTTATATAATTTGAAAATCTTAAAATGATATTAAGAACAACCAAAAAAGGTGTATAATTTTTGGGGAAAATGTTTTTATATATCGTACATGCCAAAGATGGTTTATAAAATTTTTAAGACTTTCCGGCGACTCCAGCTTACAAAATAAACCAAGATAGTAAAAGAAATCGAGTAATTATTGAGATAAATTCTCAATTAATATCTATGAAAGTAAAAGATGAATTCAACGTCCATCAAAAAAATGTAGTAGATTTTCACCTATATGAAAATAGTGTATTAATTATAGGATAACCAATACTTTATTATCGATTCTGATTGACTATAATTTATTTAAACTTGGACTATAAGATACTTTATTTAATATTTAGAGTGCATTTGTCTGAATTTCCATCATCCAGACCACCCGATAAAGTTTGTTATTCCATTCTCGACAAAAACAGACTCGCTCGTTTCAGAAACTCAAAGGACTCATTCGAATTCGTTTCGATTCCGTATTGTATTTGATGAAAAAAGAAACGAGAACCGATGCCGCACATCGTCGATACGCATTTTCCGTTCGGTGCATTCGCAGCAATCGACTGCGTTTCACAGTCAGTCCGGCAGCCTGTTGCTCTCCCGGCGGCACCGTCCTTGTTTACCGTGCGCAAGTCCTTCTCGACACTTAACGCCTCCGGTTTTTCCGTGAGGACGCGCGATACGGCCAGTTCTTCTTCATCACGTTTGACGTCATAGGCGGCGGCTACGTCTTTGCATCGACGAAGACGAAACGACGGCAGCGCACCGACCGCCACTCTAACGATTCCGGGATCCGTCCAGAGCGTCGTCGTGCACCCGTACCGGAGTGACGCTCGACGACGACGACGACGACGGCGGCGGCGGCCTTCGACGCGATTTTTAATTAATCTTCTTTTGATATAGCGGATTTTCTTTTGCGGCGCACACTTTTTTCTACTTTCATTATTAATGCGATGTTTGTTTCGTTTAAGATCCGCCAACGTCTTTCTCTAATCTACGTTTTCGGACGAACATTCCACGTCGCTTTGTTCTGTTTCGACGCCGACAAAATTAAATCTGGAATTTTTATCGTGTTTAATTAAAAAAAAAATTGTTATCGGATTTTTTATAAGCTGTCGCTGTCTATTTTACATTTTTTTCATCGGTTTCAGTGAAACCGTTTAATGTCTTTATTTTAATTTCACCTGTTTTATATTCGCGCAGTTGCACGGAAAATGAAAATGTTTCCTTTTTCACTTAATATATACTTTATAATTATTATTTTTGAATATTCATCGCGTGCACGAATTGAAAATTAACCTGGACTGAGGACTATTTTCAAGTGAATTACACGAATAGCTGCTCATAAATCTATTATAAGTCGAAAACAGCTTTTAGACTAAAATTCATTTACTGTAATTCATCTTCCATCCATTATTTGATTTTTATTTGTTTCAGTGAATATTAGCTCGAATTTATGAAGAAATATTCAATTTTAATTAATATAAAACTATATTTGTTCCTCATTTACTTCATGCTTATCGAATTATATATTTAAATAAAATATAGAAAACAATAAAGCGGAAAGAATTCACTGTACACATTTAGTGTTTTCAATTCAGATCATTATTTATGGCTAGAACATATTTCAAGTTCATTTGGTGATTTTATTTAAATAATTCATGTTAAATATCTAATTAACAATGAATAAAAATAATGTACTTTTGAAGATATTTCTTAAGAAAACAGCATCCCAATTCAATTACAATTTGTTGTTGCTTTTATTTGGTAAATTTAGTTTGAGTTTTGTAAAAACTACTCTTCTATACATACATGCATACACGGTTTAATTATATTTTTAACATCTATTTAAAGTCAGGTATGAAGTCTTGAATAACAAATTATCATTTCAGTCCATTATCAGATAAATATTTAAATAACAATTTCTCTTTTGTAAAGAAACATTTAAAGATACACTTTTTCATGATAATTTTTATTATTGAAATATCGATTTTCACTCCAGTTTGATACTACTTTTGTGTCACTCTGTCAAATGTTATAAAAGACTCATTTACGCATATTGGATCCGAATGTTGAGGCGAACTAATATTTACATCGAACTAAAATAAATATAAATAAGTTCAAAGTGGACCGAAATTTAAAAGCACGCGAGCAAGAAAAAAAATAAATTATACGGAGTGGAAAAAGCGGCGTGGAAAAAATACACGATAATTTATATGTGTGAATGTACGTTAGAGATCCGGCAGACGGTTCGCAACGACTATAAAACTTAACTGTACAACGGGGGCGGTTTAAGCAGGACAAACGGCCAAGGACAAAGGACACTGAATGATGTGAGAGCAACAGGCTGCCTGGATGACTTGCGTGGGCAATAGTACATACACACACCACACACACACACATATATATATATATATATATATATAAGGATAAGCGTGCAGAATGGGAAATGTACTTAGTGTTTTTGTATGTATATGTGTGTGTGTGTTTTTGTATGAGGAGTGAAGAGTAGTAGGGAATGAAACGCTGAACGGGAGGGATATGAACGGATGGATGATAAGAGACGGCGTCGACATATGCCTTGTACGAAATAGAATGGCTGCAGAGCAACGCAAAAGAATCTCTTGATGGCGGTCGTAGTATGGATCAAGGGCAATTGGAGAAATAGCGCAGATGACCGACCGAACAGAGAAAGAAAAACATAAGGAACGGAACGATATTAAAAGTCGAGTCGTGTGTGGACTGTGACGATTCTGAATCCTCAGAAATGTTATATATATATATATATATATATATATATATATATGTATGTATAAATTTCTGTTTATATATGACAGCGATTTGTGAAATGGAAATAAAAATATTATCAATCTCTTATATCGCAAAGTGATATGAAAATGATTTTATTTTATTTTGAACGACTGAATGAAATTATTTATTTTCGGAATTGATAACCACTGTCAGCTTTTATTACATTGTGAGCTTACAGTTTTTAGAGTTCTGTATCCTGCCTTTACAAACTTTAAGAATTCGGGAATAAAAATTAGTTATTTGTTTCTTATAATCAGCTTATCTTCATTAAATTTTAACGAAATACTGAATCATCTAGGAAATATGGCTTTTTGTATAATACAAATATCTAATTTGATTTACCATTGACTAATAACCATCCTAATATATTTCTGACACTGTAGATAAATTCATTTTCATAAATGAATCCTTTTGTCTACCCTATAAACCGTAAACAATTTTTCTGATCTAACTTTTTCTTCTGTACGAAGATGTTTTTTGTACTTTGTTGTTATGAAGATAATGTCATCTCCAACGAAATAATCTATCCGAGGATGAGTTAAATGAAACAATTATTGTTTTTTTCATCGAATATTTAAAGGTGGTGTTGTATAGTTGTACTATTTTCAACATAGTCTCTATTGCGTTCAATGCAAGTCCTCCAGCACTTAACTAGTACTTAGATTTCTTCAGAAAAAACGTCTTTTGGTCGTATGTACAGCCCCTCTTATGTATCATCTGCTGCATTTTTTTATTAGAGTTGAAAGAATTTATATTAATTTCCTCTTTGAGTAGTCTAAAAGGGTCCTAATCACTTGGAGATAAGTATAGTGAATATGGAGGATGATTAAGGCACTTAAAGTGCATTTTCTTGTTGATCTCCATCGTTGTACGGGTAGTATGAACCCAAGCATTGTCGTGCTATGAAAAAAGTGATGTTTTGTATCAAAAAGTGTAGTGGAATTTTTTTTTGCAATAAGTACTTTGTCAGACATCAAATCATTATTACGAATAAATGATTTAAAGACAACTGTCAAGAAAATTTTAAGCAAATGCTTCGATTTTCATCATAAAAAAATCAAACCACATACACCCTTGATCATTAGGAAAAATTGATGAAGTTGAGGTTGAATTTTTTGTATCAGTTTATGAATTTATCATATTTGATGTCTTTACAATACCATTTATTTTAATCACTACAGACTAGTTAAAATAAAAAAAGGCTTTTAGAGTTTAGAAGTGATAATATCGTTCTGATACTATCCCTAATTTCATTGTCACAAACCAATTCTTTTTTGTGTCTCAGAAACCCAAAGAAAGTTTTTCTGATAAATTTTTTCTTTGGTTTATGGGATGGAAAAATCTAATTCATGGTTTATGAGATGAAGAATACATTTGTGCAATTTTAAATATTAACAAAAGTCGTCTCGACATTTTATTTATTAAAAATTAGGGGATAGTTCTGCTATAAAATTATAAAGTTGATCGAAAGTTAAGATAAGGTTATACAAAATAACGGTACTTTTATTATTAAATAAATGTTTAATTAAAGTAATATTTATTATATTACCTTTTATTCAGTACCTAGACTAATGTCTATTTAATTCTTATTTCAATTAATATAAAATAATAGTTTTTTATAAATAAATTTTGTTTATAAGTTAATTATAGTTGTTTAGGTGCGAATTACTGAAATATGAATTAAATTTTCAATACCTTTACATATCACAAAAATTAATACATAAATTATAGAAACAAGAAACGTTTTTCTTGATTAAAAATGTTCAGAAAATCGTTATTAATCATTTTTGAACATGACTTACGCGGATTTTTATGCCAATGTTGTCGTTCTCAAAGCAGTGAAATATAGAAAAATCTGATTTTAATTAAAAATTGATATACATAGATATTTCTATAGTTTGGTGCTTCGAGAATGATGATATCGCCATAAAAATATGTATTAGAGACAATAAAAATGATTTATTGACCACTTTTGATGAAAACATCTTTTTTTGATGTGTCGAATATTTGAAAAATTTGTTGCAAAAATATATTTTTCAACTTATATCACTTTTATTATATACCAACTGTATTTAATTCCACAGCTATTTGAGTTTTTTTTTGTTTGAGTGTGAATTACTGAAATAATCATTAAATTTTCAATACCATTACATTAAGAAATTAATACATACATATATATATATATATATATATAATATAATTATGCGTATGTATGTAAGTACTAATTTAAATGTTTTATGGAAATTTTCTTATTGTGTGAAATTTATATCGGCACTAATTACAAATTGGGCGGCGCGATACACTGTCGATTTCTTTCGTCCTCCGACCTTGGCATATACTGGCCGAAAACACGAAAACTTCCAATCAATTTGTATAGATAAGTAATTACTGATTTCGTTTTATTTTTTTTATTGCATCAAAAGAAGGTTTTTATAAATAAAAAGGAAACAGATTGCCAGTCAGATTAGTTTCGATTACAGAGCAAACAAGGACACGTCGATTATCGGAAAATGTAAGATTTGAAGGATAGAAATAATCGAACTGTACGGTTTTAATCTCTACAATATTTAATAGAATCGATTATGTATTTTTTTTCGTTTATTAATTTAATCCTTAGTAATTAGTGAAAGTTCATGTGTATATATATATATATATATATATATATATATATATATAATTTTCCAATTTTTGTAGTCATGTGAAAATACGATTATTTTTTAATTATATGTATATATATATATATATATATATATGATGGCGATACCTTCTAGGACAAAAGAAAACTTTAAAATATATAACACTCCTATAAATACTATCTTTTATTCTTATCTTTCGTGTCGGTTGCATCAAGCCAATTCAATAATGGAAACTCATCGAAGAAAATTCAATTAAAAAGTTCATTTGTTCCAGAATAACACTCAGGCTTATAGTTTTGTCATAATGTAGGCTCTCGTATGCAAATGTGTCTTTATTAAGGTTAAAAAATCATCTTCTAGTCAAGATTTATCATTTACTGATTACTTTTCAATTTTAAAATATGAAAACTGATTTTCGATAAAGATAATTCAGTGTGGTCGAAAAAGTGCATCCAGCTGTTTTTGATATTTCTACAAACAGAATTAGAACTATTTTTCAATCAATTTAAAAGATCTTAAAAGATATGACACTTATTTGATATAAAAGAAGATTCCACTGAAAAATTAAAACAATTATTTCTTCCTAAATATCCGTTTTATATTCAATCGGAAACTTTTAGACTGAACTATATATACATGAAAAAGAAACAAGTGTTAAAGTTGATTATATAGGTGATTCAATTTAGGCTTACACACAAAAGTATTCAGAAAACGCAAAAATTAAAAAAGAACATTTTATCCCACATTTAGTATTTTAGTTCGATTGTATTTTGGTATTTAATTGAACTAAAATACTAAATAAAAAATAACAGTACTTTTCTTAAGCTCCGCACTTCTTTTTAATATTTCGGAAGCCTAAATTGTATCATCCTATACATATAACTAGGTGTGTTAAATGAACATGTAAATTAAACCCTTAAGCGTTTATGTCGAGTATGCCCGTCATGAAAAGATATGGCATTTTTTTGTTTAATGTCGAGTATACTTGTCATGTAGGAAAAAAATCGCTTTTGCTATTTATTGTGTGATTTCGATAAATATATATATATATATATTTGTAATTTTAGCACATTTTAGAATATTTCTAAGCAGTTTTCTGTTTGTTTCGTGAATCTTACATCTACTATCTAGAGAAGGTATTATAGGGTGTAATAGAAAAACTTGTGAAGTGAATAATGTTTTCATTTATGCTCCCAGATAAGTTTTGCTGATAGTGATGAAAATATATCTTTACATCCAAAAAAAACGGAAAAGATAACATAACTTTTCTTAACGACTGCTTCCCTTTTTAATACTTTCATGTGGAAGTTAAAATTGAATCAGTCTATATATGTATATATATATATGTAGACAAAACTTTTTATTTGTTCTTCGGATTTTTCTAGTATGTTATTTATTTTCAATAAAATAAAATCACAGTCAGTAGGAAATCTAATAGAATTTTCAAAAGATCCGTATCTGATCCAACGGAATTTGAGATAAAACTGTATAAACAACGTGCTGTAAATAAGAGTCAGTATTATATATATATATATATATATATATAAATTGCTGGAAGGCGCAATGAAGAAAATGACTCGTCCGACTGTTCATAAAATAAACTTCCATTAATATGAATGTACGGACGGACAGCACAGCGATACAAGATTGCGTCCTCTTTCCATCGTTTTCGATGCTCGGCGTCTCCGCCGTCGCCACTGTCCGTCGACTGAAATATGAACTCGGCACGGACGTGTTCCGATCCCGCATGTATCCGTCCATCAGGTCGGTGGCCAGCACCATTTTTTCTGGTGCGACGCCAGTACAATATAAAACGGACAACACTGCCGTTCATGAATGGCAACTTAAACTGCCGTCGAAAATGGACGTGACCATCTCGAGATCCGGCTCTTTTTTTCGTGAATGAAAATGGCAGCACGAACAGGCACACGCACGCGCGTGCATGTATATATATATATATATATATATATATATATATATATATATGTGTGTGTGTGTGTATGTGTGCGCGTTCTATGTACGCTTATAAGTGCGCCATTCATACTTTGACGCGTAAAGTGGTCCGCCGTTACTAAAATGGAACCGAACGGGCGAAAAAATAATCATTAGCATCGAGAAAATTGGTATGAAATATTGAGTATGTGCCGAGAATGGAGCTGTGGCGTAAGAGACGTACGCTTTTAAAATTATGAATGGAATTTTTTATCTGATATTTCTTTTCAGTGCCCGATTCATAAGGAAAAAGTCTATTTTAGTATAATTTGAATTTATTCGGTTTGAAGACATTTATGCACGATATTTCAGCCGCAGAAAATGAAATACTTTTGCTTTATATTTAAATATGTATCTTTTTTCTTCGACCCCCCTACACACACACACACACACATATATATATATATATGTGAGTCGTTTGACAAGTATGGTAGAAAAACAAGTTATACACCGTTTTTTGGAAAAAATCGATTTTATTTCTCCACATAGTCTCCATTGAGGGTTATACACTTGGTTCAGAAAATCTGGAAAATACGCATTAATGGAGTTAATGACATCCTCATTGACGATAATTTCTTCTCACCGAGCCAAATTTTCATGTTTAGCGAGAAGAAGAAGTCGCACGAGGCAAATTCGAAGAATAGCGTGCATGAAAAACCAATTGGATGCCTAATTCGTTCAGTTTTTCCATTGCAGCGGTCTATTTGTGGAACGGCGCGTTGTCCTGATGAAAGAGTACTTTTTTGTGCGCCAATCTTGTCGGTTATTGTTTCAATTCTTCTTTCAAACGATCCAATAATGTTGTATAATAGGCTCCTGTTATCGTTTTTTCCTTAGTCTAGTAGTTGATCAGGATGATTCCTTTGTAATCTCAAAAAAAAAACAGTGGTCATCACCTTACTAGGCGACAAAATGGTCCTCACCTTCTTCAGCGCACTTTCACCAGTCATTGTCTACTGTTTTGACTGTTTCTTCGATTCAGGTGTATTATAGTAGATCCATTTTTCACCTAGGGCGACGAATCGGCGAAAAAGTTCTGCTTTTTCCTATTTTTCCGACAACTGCTACAATGCTTGCTTCAAACATATGTCGAACGTGAATAACGTGTCGCTTCTGGTAGTAATTTCGCTTATGATAGTTCGAAAATTGTCAAATGAATGGGGCAGTGCCACGTCATAGAAATTTACAAAACTTATCAAACGACCCACGTGTATATATATATATAAAGAGAAAGAGAAAACGTTCAGTGAATACAAATATATTGTTTTTCTTATTTATAACAATTCATCTTTACTTTCTGTTCAACTTCTTTTTAACTTTCAAAAAAATTTGATACGACATCCCATTTTAGCCTAAATTTTTATCAATGCATCTAAAATATTTTACTCCATTGATAATTCTTATATATAATGGAGAAAATTACAGATTAATAGTCAGAATTGCGCCCATGGTGTTAAAAAGTCATTCTTATATTAGATGTAATTCTTAACTTATTCAGTGCACTTCAATTGAATCAACCATAACTCTGTTTGAAATTAAAATATTTTCTGGTCGTCTTAAGATTTTGTAGTGTCAAACTTAACATTTACAAACACTATAAATCTAGGCCAAGCAGTTGGCATAACTTCACAAAACAGTAGTGAACACGATGGAGTCCGAAAAGCAGTATATTTGACATTGCATACTTTTCGCATTTCAGTTGAAAAAAAATGATATCGAAGCACTGGGAATGATTTGTTCAGTTTTCATAGGTGTGACGCATAAGACATGCAAAAAAAATATTAAAACATTGGAAGAGATCCGAAAATGCATTAAGATTTCATCGACTCAAAGCTGTCATATTTTTTTGCAAAGAATTCGTCAATTACTTGACAGATAGAGAAAATTTATATTAAATAATAGAGGATATTTTGAGGATTAAAATCTATTCCATTTTTTCTGTAAATAAACATTCATTTTCTATAAAAATAACACCGAATTATATACACCTAATAATATATAAAAATTACATATTAATATCTAAAATTCCACACATGGTGTCGAAAAATCATTCCCATATTTTAAAACATAGAGTTAAATAAATAGTGAATTTTTAAAGTGTATGCTCTTTTTGGATAGAGATAAGTATAAAAATAATGAAATGTGAAAAGTATTTTATATTTCTATAATTAACCGTCTTGCTATGACATAAACTGTATTATTCTGTTTGGATAGTTATATATTTTTCAATAAAGCTGACTGATTTTTGAGTACGAATTGACGTTTTCAGTAATGATGGTAACAAACTTTAATAACAAAACTGTTACCCGAACTTTCTCCCTCTAACCGAAAGCATGCAGTTCGGTCGAACTTTAACTTAATTTTAAAATTATTATTTGACAATAATCCGTCCTGTAGACATCTCCACGTACACATTGTAACGGGTGAATAATGTGTAACTACAGGTACATGTTATCCACTGTACATGGACTGACAGATGGATCGAGAGTAGTAAATCCGTACGCCCTTTTACCCAAACCAGACGAATGTCGCAAAGTTATAGCCGTGTGTACAGTTATGTGTATATATATGTGTGTATATTTGTACAATTATATATATATATATATATATATATTTCTATGTATGTGTGTGTGCGAATCCTTTATTAAATCAGGCTTGATGTACCAGAGTGGAATATTATAGTGTATGACATTTGAGAACATGAGATTCTGTAATGTCGAGGGTCCTCGCATTACTGAATTTACCGTAGTTTATGTACTAATTGGATAAAGTTAAAATTCAATTTGAAATTACTTGTTAGTGACGTATTGGAGCGCGTTTGGATGACGTGCGACACGTGTCTGTAAAAAACACACATATATCTCATACATACATACATACATACATACATAATACATATATACATATACACATATATCATACATACATACATATATATATATATATTTATATATATATATATATATATATATATATATATATATGAATGTATATATGAGGTATATTATCAAAAAGAACATGTGTGCATAAATAATCCACGAAATGTTGAAAATTACAGTTATAAATGACTTAAAATACATTTTTGACATTGTGATTTGATTTACTTAACTCACAAATCTCTAATGATGAAAATATTTACACAAATAATTAGAAATTCCGGTATTCAACATAAAACTTCCCTGAATAAAAATGTTAAAACATTCAAAACTTATGATCATTTTTATGTTGAGCATGGGGACGATTTTTACCTTTTTATGTGCGGGTTCGTAATTCTAAAAATATGACAAATAAAAAGTGGCCATGAATAAAAACGAGCGTAAGTTGTTGTAAAGAACAATCGGTGAACGAAGCGAATAGTACAGTTTCGACGTCTCTGTGGTTAAATTAACTTTCATAAATGAGTTCTTTGCCCAACCCATAGCACATAAAAGAACTTTCCTAATCAGAAAAGTCTAATGAATCGATATGTATCATTTTTAAATGTTACTTGTGTATGGTCTAACCATCATTTTTAAAGCGTCAAGATAGAAAATGTTTCAGACAAGGAAACTTTTTGTGGTTGTGTAGTGAAAAAATAATTCATTTGTGAAATACAAGTTACTTAGACTAATTGTAAAATTATTTCTGTAGTTTATGAAATATGTTAAGCATAAAACTACGGATTCAGAGTGCCGATGTACAGAAAAATCTAACAGTGTTGATTTTTCTGCATCTCGGGACTCTGAAAAAATAGAACCATCATCGAAATGCACACAAGCAACAATAAAAACTGATTTATTGAATATTTTCGATCACGAACACTTTTTTGGTTCATAGATTAACTGGAAAATTCGTTGCGAAAGTATATTTTTCGACTTGTATCACTTATATATAATCGGTATGTTATTTGAAAGGAAATCATTAAATTCATTACCCAGAGGATTTGTTTCATATGGTTTTTAGGGTAACTAAAAGAAATTTATTTCTTAAACTCTTCATATAGTCTCAGTGTTTCTTCTAGTGATTTCAATATCTTTCATTTATTCGAAAATTTATGAACCATTTCTATTCAGAAAAATATTTTGTGGTTTGTAGGATGAAAAACAAATCGTATATAAAAGTGATTTTATATACGATTTGTTTAGTGAAATTTATCCTCAATATCAGGATTGTATTGTGATTACATCTTTTTCGAGTCCAAATCAGTCTTTTTAAGAATACGACGTAAATAAAGTAACTGAAAGATGACATACTTTTATTTTAAAAACGCAATAATATATTTAAATATGTTAATAGAATATTAATTTTTTTTTTTTTAAAAAAAAATCGAACATTTTTTCACTACTTATCTTATCTATTTGTTTGTGTGTCTGTTTGCATACCTGTTAGTGTGGTTGTCTACTTGTCTATCTGCTTGTTTGTCTGCCTACCCATCTTTCTGCTTCTTTGGTTGCCTGCCTGTCTACAAATCTATTTGTTTGCCTGCCTTCCTGCCTGTCTACCTATTTATCTGTTTGCCTATTTGTCTTTCTACCTGTCTATCTGTCTACCTTTCTGCCTGCTTGTCTGTCTGCCTGTCTCTCTGCTTGTTTAGCTGCTTGCTCGTCTCTCTGCTTCTCTGCTTACGTGCCTATCTACATGTCTGTCTGTCTGTTTGCCTGATTATCTACCTATTTGCCTACCTATCTATCTACTTTCATGTCTACCTACCTGCCTACCTGCTTGTTTACCTGCCTGTCTATCTACCTTCCTACCTATCTGCCTGCCTCTATGTCTGTCAGGTTACCTGTCTACCTGATTATCTGTATGCCTGTCTGTTTAGCTGCCCTCCTGACTACTTGTATGCCTGTCTGTTAGCTTGTCTATTAGACTGTCTGTATGCTTGTCTGTCTACCTGCCTACCTGTCTTTCTGTTTGTCAGCCTGCCTGCCTGACTGTATGCCTACATGTATGCCGTACTGTCTATCTCTCTATCTACTCCATCGATATGTTTATCTACCTATCTATTTATTGGTCTCCCTATCTATCTCTGGAAGCTAAATTAAAATATGTTATAATGTATAAAAATCAACAAGACTGTTGATTTTTAAAATCAATCACTACAGAAATAAGAATATCGCAATTTCTGAACGAATCGACCTTACAACACTAAATAATTATTTACAGTTTCGGATCGATCTCGTGGTATAATTAAAAAAGTGCTATCGCATCGACTGAAAAAGATAGCAGCAGAAACGATACGACGAAACAATCGGTGAATTTTAAACAGAAGACCGGAATTTAATATGTCCGAATCAATCGGAGGTATTCTCGAACGATTCCGATAGGCACTATTCCACCCAACAGAAAATTTTAATTAAGAAATAGACGGTGTTATGACGTGCTTTAATTAATTTTCTTACCATAAGTAAAACGAACTGTACTCTTATTGATTTTATAATGTGGACTGTATGCTTTACATATATGCATATATATATATATATATATATATATATATATATATATATATATATATACATATATGAGTGTGTGTAGATTGTTAGAGTTTGATATCAGATTCGTTGAAAATATTGAAACGATGAGATTACTTCGAATCAGTGCAAGTCTACTGATTTAATTTGATTTTTACATTCGATTAAACATTTCTGGAATTGTGTAATTCTTTGACTACAATTTCGATTGAAATTTTCTTTTCAGAAATATAAATAAATCGTCATGTATAATATCTATTCTGAAACTGATTTGAACAATTATTATATTGTACAAATTTGATATGAAATATTATCAGTAATGAATATCATATGTAAATGTATTTTATATAAAATAAGTATTTTTTTTATTTATTAAGTGTTTTAAACGATAGCAGTAAATAAATGATAGATAAGGCTTTTTGATTTTATAACGAAAGTTTTTAAAGGCGATGATCTTCATGATCCTTCAATAAATAATTCTTTCAAATAAATGTATCAAAAGTCAATAGAGGATAACTGTTGAGTATAAATGCCCAGATATCGTGTAGTTTTTTTTTTAATTATTGGCATTCATGTTTGATTTTAAACAGAATTTCCATAGGAAACTATTTTACTGTGTATAATTAACAAGACTATATACTATATTATATAAATATAAACTATATACTATAATAAAACTATATACTGTGTAAAATTCTGATAATGATTGTATTTTTTTCACAAATGAATTATTTTTTCATTACACAAACCAGAAACATTTTTCTTGATTAAAAATGTTCAGAATATCGTTATTAATCATTTTTGAACGTGACTTATGCGGATTTTTATCGCGATGTTCTCATTCTCAAAGAAGTGAAATATAGGAAAATCTGATTTTAATTAGAAATTGATTTAGATAGATGTTTCTATAGTTTGGTGTTTCGAGAATGATAGTATCGCCATAAAAATATGCATTAGAGACAATGAAAAATGATATATTGAACACTTTTGATTGAAAAATCTTTTTTTGATTTCTAGAATATTTGAAAAATTCGTTGTGAAAATATATTTTTCAACTTATATCACTTTTCTTATATACCAACTGTATTTAATTCCACAGCTATTCGAGCTTTTTTTCTGATAATCAGTTTTTGAAGGTTTGTGGGGTGAAAAAATAAATCTTGAAACTATTTACATTGATTTAGTGTTTCCTCTTGTGACTTTAATATCTTTCATCTATTTAAAAAGTAATTAAAAACAAATTCTTTTTGTCCTAGTCATGATATGAAAAAATAAGTCATGGGATTGTTTAATTTTCTAAATTTTATTTAAATATGATATTCAATATAATATATTTATAGATACATAGAAACTATTTTCTATCAAATAAAATATATAAAAAAAAAACATTCTGTTTATTTTTATCTAAATAAACATTATTTTTTCACGAGTGAGTCATTTTATCATTCCACTAACCATACATTTCAAAAGCGTTCAGCCATTCTGTTATCGATTTAAAAGAAAAAAATAATTTATAATAATATTCTTTTAGTAAACACATATTTTCCTTATACATTTCTGACACTGTGAATAAATTCATATTTACAAATGAACTCTCTTCCATTCAATAAGTCATAACGAAAAATCTGATGAACAGTGTTTATTAAATGATTATTGGTCATTTTTTATTCTTTCTTATACGGGTTTCGATATCAATTCCATTATGTTTAGAGTGATTAAGTTCAGAAAAATCCGTACAAATTACAAAAAGAGTTTTCTACTTGCACTGAGGATGATAGCGTTGGTGTTTAATTCGCATAAGGAATAATAAAAAATTATTATTAGTTTTTATTGAACATTTTTGGTCAGAAAATGTTTTGTGATTTGTGCGATGAAAAAAAATTCATTTTAGAAAAGAATTTATGCTATGTCTAAACGTTCATTTTCATATCTAAGTTAGATATAAATATTTGAGTGATTGACAATTTTCTTGTGGTTTATGGAACGATAAAATAAGTCATTCGAGAAAATTAATTTAACCACAGCGCCGGAATTGCAATTTCAACTTCATTTCAATCACTGTTCCGAACAACTATCCTGCTATCCAGTGAAGAAACTGATTTTGCATGCTGAGTGTCAGCTACAAGAGCTCACGATTGATTAATTGAGAACTTTGGTCGTTCCTAGAGGTTCGCTTATAAAACAAATTTCTGAGAAATCAGACTGGAGAAGTTATACGTACGAGAATGTCGCTTCTTATCAATTTATCTGGAATATATTTTGTTGAAGAATTAGAATTATAAAAAGTATAATCCGATTTTTGAATCACAGTTGAAAATAACAACATGTATTTAAAGAATATAAGATTTTTACTTGACCGCTCTTAAAATTATAGCATGACGATCGAAATTCAAAGACGATCAGTGGTCATCTAATGAACATTTTTGATCAGGATTCTTTTCGTGATTTATAGGATGAAAAAAAATTCATTTGTAAAACAAACGTTTAAGTTCGACTTTTAAGAAAGTCATTCAGTCCAATTCTTAAACGTTCTCGAAAACTTCTACGCAGTACTCGTGAACAAAGACAGAGATTGGAATAAAACTTTAACTATTCGCCGAATAACAACAAGAACAACAACAACAACACCAACGGAACAGAATAATTATACGAGATTTTCGTACCGTGCGATACACTAAATAAAATGGTTTTAACGGCAGCTGAGCTCGGCCGAAATAGACAATCGACGTGAATGTGTGTGTGTACGTACTTACATACACACACATATATATATATATATATATATATATATATATATATATATATATATATATAAGGGTTGTAAGAGTGGTGTGCAGAGATGTTTGTGTATTGTAAGCGTTTAATCTTTTCACCGTTTTAAATCAACCCACTAGTGTTTCTAATTCACTCTAGTCTGTTACATGCATTCAATGGGCGTTGTGTACTCTCAACAGGACGTCGGCGTGGTTAATTAATCCAGGTATATATATATATATAATGTGAAGCGTACGTCGTTGTATAGACACAATGGTTGCGATTCATCTATCAAACACCCCCCAGAGCCACGCTATCTACCCAGACTCTCCCCGTTTCAAAAACACGCCAGGGTCAACATGTCTGTGCTTGGTTTACAATCGATTATCTGCCGCAACGTTGATTTATTTATACGGTTTTAAATACTTGCATGAGTACTCAATCCATGTACGTACGCGTTCGACGATGGACGCGTACGACCGTTTCGACTGAAACTGTTGTGGAAGGTGACGTCGTATCGAACACAATTAGAGTTTATTGAAAAATACAGCCGGAACAAGACGATCGATGTTTTCTTCACCTACTTCTCTATTTTTCTTCATCTATTTGTGTTCCAGTAGTTAGTTTGGACGACTTTCAGAAATGATTTTTTTTCGTATTACATTTCTGCGTTTTTATTCAATCTCTTATTTAGTTTCGGATCTATATAACTCGTTATGAATTTCTCTATTGTTTATGACTTCTTTTATAAGTACTGTGTCATTGTAATGATTCGTTTTTTTTCATTAACATCATCTATTATTTCTTATGGTACTATATTGATAAATGTTTTTCTTATCTACATCTCTTATTTTTTTATTTTGTTCTAGTCCAATAGTTAGATTAGAAAATTTTATGAAATGATTTTTTTTGCATTTTATTTATGCGTTTTTATTCAATTTTTTATTGAGTTTCGGATCTATATAACCCATTATGAATTTCTGTTATTTATGGATTCTTTTATAAGTACTGTCATTGTAATGATTCATTTTTTTTTCATTAACATTATCTACTATTTCATATACTGTTATAATGATAAATGTTTTCCTTATCTACATCTCTTATTTTTTTATTCTATTCTAATTCAATAGTTAGATTAGAAAATTTTATAAAATGATTTTTTTGTATTATAGTTATGCGTTTTTTTCAATCTTTTATTTACTTTCGGATCTATATAATTCATAATGAATTTCGATTGTTTATGGATTCTTTTATAACTACTGTGTCATTGTAATAATTCATTTTTTTTCATTAACATTATCTACAATTTCATATACTGTTATATTTATAAATGTTTACCTTATCTACATCTCTTATTATTTTTTTATTCTGTTCTAGTCCAATATTTAGATTAGAAATTTTTTGAAATGATTTTTTTTGCATTATATTTATGCGTTTTTATTCAATCTTTTATTTAGCTTCGGATCTATATAACTCATTATGAATTTCTATTGTTTATGGCTTCTTTTATAAATACTGTGTCATTGTAATGATTAATTTTTTTCATTAACATTATCTACTATTTCATATACTGTTATATTGATAAATGTTTTCCTTATCTACTTCTCTTATTATTTTTTTATTCTGTTCTAGTCCAATAGTTAGATTAGAAAATTTTATGAAATGATTTTTTTGTATTTCTGTGTTTCTTTTAAATCTCTTATTATATTTCGGGTCTATATAACTGATTAGATCTTTTATCTTAGATATATTAGATAAATAGGTAAATAAAATCTCAATCAATATAAAAATATACAAAATATCAAATTGTGTTAATAAATAAAAGTTAGATTTTTACAATAATAACAATTTTTAAAGAATTTATAATCAACTGAAAGTCGTCACTAGTTATATAGATCCGAAAAATAATAAAACATTTAAAAAAGAACAAATACAAAAATCATTTCTTCAAATTTTCTAAACACTGAAATAGAATAGAAATAGGCGAAGAAATCATTTATCAATATAACATTATAAAAAATATCAGGTTATATTAATGAAAAAACGCACCGAATTAACTGTACACCCAATTTATATTCGAAACTTGAAATTGTAAAACAACAGATGTTTGATTATTTGTGCAAAAATCATTTTGTAAAATTGTTGAAAACAATTGTAGATTTCAAGTTATGTATAAATATCAGTAAATAAGAACCTCACTTAGAATTGATATATATATATATATATATATATATATATATATATTACTACCAGTCGATAATCTATAAAACTTTGTCCAATGTCAATGAATATTTAATTAATTGTTGATTTCTTTTTTCAGTGTTTGTGAAATATTCTATTCTAATCTGTTTTTAAACGTGGTAAGTGTTTTTTTAATTTTCATTTAATTTTTATAAAAATTGATCAAGAAAAGCGTTGCTTAAGAATAAATTCTTAAAATATTGAAGATCTATATATATATATATATATATACATATATATATATATATATATATATACATGTATATACATATATATATATACATATTTAAATATACATATATATATATATATATATATATATATATATATATATATATATATATATATAATAAGAAGAGAGATCTGAGATATATCATCAGATATGGACGACAAAAATTATTAAATGGGATCCAAGAAATAGACCAATGAAAATGTGCGATAATAAAGTTGAAAAAAAATATTATAAATCAGTGGAAAAAAGGGGCATTCAATTATACAAAATGCAAAATTGTAGAAAACGCCTTTATCCAGTAATGGATTAACAAATGCTGCTCCGACTGCTGCTGCTGCTGCTGATATATATATATATATATATATATATATATATATATATATATATATGTAATGTTAACATATTACATTTAAATACTTAATATAAAATAATTTGATATAAAATGAAAACGTTCCGTTTTTCATTACAGTCGAAAAACATATAGTGGACAAAACACGTAGCCAGTAAAATATGTAGTAGAATAAAGACACGAGAGCACTGGCTCGATCATATCCTATTATGTATGCATACCTATACAAACAGAAAGCTCTTTCGGTCAGTGAAAGCTCCGACGCCGTGCGTCAGAAATAATACATTTTGTTATGTCTACGCGGCGGTCGCCTCTCAAACCGTGAACCGGTGGCCGGTAAAGTAAACGTGGCGAATATGTGTGTATAAAATTATATAAACATTGTGTTTTTATCGTTTTACCAATCATCAAACACACACACACACATGTATATATATATATATATATATATATATTGCAATATATGTACGTATGACTGCTCAATTTGCATTATTATTAAAGGTATTACTCGCTATTGTTTTATTTTAATGAAATACTTTCATGCTTATCCGTAATGTATTCATATTCGTTTTTTGAAAATGTGCGATTACGGTTTTGCAAACAGACAGCTTTTAAAACATAGAATTATCAGTTGAGATATGTTTTTTTAAAATTTAAATAGATTTTAATATTCTGTGTCTGGAATATTTCATGAAATGGTGAATGTAAACATCGAATCATATTACAAAAAATGATAAATGAGAAAAAAATGTACAGATTTTTTTTGAATTTTTTATAGTTTATGACTGCATATTTTTTCTGTTATATTATCATTCATGTATATATATATATATATATATATATATATATATATATATATAAGGCGCGTTTTTACAATAAGGTCCGTTCATCAATTAGAAAAAAATCATCAGTAATCATCAATGATTTATTAGAAGCAAAGATATCTACATATGTACATTATTTTCTCGCATAATCGCAATTGACTTCCATGCATTTTTAGTATCGTGGCACCAGTTTTCTTATTCCCCTGTCCAAGAATTTTACCTCCTATGACTAGAACCAATTACTAATGTATGTATTCAGTTCTTCGTCATTTTTAAAGAGTTACCATGTCAGCCATACTCCAATCATAATTTAGCTAAAAAGTAATCCTCTTTCATTTTCTTGGTGTTGTAAGAATTGTTTAGCTGAATTCATATATTTGTGTTTGTATGCATCGGTTAATAAAAAAATTTGGTACTCATCTGGCACATAGTCATTTGGGGACGCGTCATAACACCCCAAATAACAACAACAATAGTATTTTATAGCCTAGATTTTATGTTACAATGTCATAAATCACTGACCGTGAAACTTCTTTAAATTCAATCGACAATTGTGAAATTATGAAATGATGATTTTATCGAATTTTCGTGTTCATTTTTTCAATAAAATCATCTGTAATTATACTGTGTCGGCCACTAAGTTCTTCGTCATGAATATTCGTATACTCTTATTTAAATAAAATACCTAATTGCCTAACCTTACTGTGACTCCTAACACTTAGCCCATACACCTCATGAAGCTCTACTCTGAATGTCAGCAGTGCTATTGTTCTTTGCTATTGTTTTTTGCTAACAAAAAATGGATTACAGTACGAACCTCACAGCTGGTGGGATTATTTATTGGTGCACTCATTATAAATCACTCACATGTAGCATCAAACAAGAATCCGAGGATGACAAAATGACTGATGACTAGACCATGAGTCACGTAAGCTACTGTGCATGCGCGGTCTCATTGTTCATGTTTAATCGGTGTTAATTACAAAACAGACCTTACTTTAATATGTATATATATATATATATATATATATATATATATATATAATAAATGAATATGAGAAGCACAGTGATAAAAATAAAAGTTATAGTTTTGGTATTGTGGCCTAATTAACTTTTATAAGTGAACAACTGGCTCAGTATTTTCAAAATATCCTTATTTAAAAGTTTAACAGCAATTCATTGTTTATTTTGATTTCTTATACACATATTTATCGTAACAATATTAGTCTCAAGGTGGAGATATTGAGAATTTTTTGGTATTTAGAATAGAAAGCTTAGTAAAAAGAATGATAAAAATCTAAAATGAGTATAAGAAGAGATATATCTTCTTGAAATGTGTACCGCTCTTTTTAATTACAAACACTTCAGTCGTGTAGTCATGTTTCTAGTAAAAAACTTAACAGTAGAAATTTATTTTTATAAGGAAACATTTTGTTCTACAAAATAATAACATTCTTG
Source organism: Acanthacorydalis orientalis (assembly GCA_034766995.1). Taxonomy (NCBI): domain Eukaryota; kingdom Metazoa; phylum Arthropoda; class Insecta; order Megaloptera; family Corydalidae; genus Acanthacorydalis; species Acanthacorydalis orientalis. The sequence continues at coordinate 4,890,008 of CM068316.1, read as the reverse complement.
ATTATTTTACTTAATTAGTTTAGGTGTTTTATCGGAACTGGCTTTGTAAAAGAAATAGTTTTGTCATCAGTTCGTTTTATTTTTCCATTCAAGAAAGAATATAAACATGAAAAATAATTCATAACTGTGAATCTGGATTTTTCTGTTTTTAGTAATCTGTTTAAAAAGATACATTTTGATACATTTGAACAATGCTTTAAATCGAAAATGTCAACTCACCCTGACCCATTCAAACAAAATGGAAATGTACTTAAAATGTAACACTTTCATCGAGACAACGTGTATTGTTTTGTCCAAGAGCGATTAAGTGACAATCTTATTTATTTCTAGAAAAATGACCTAAATTAGAACAAATGACAGATGATTTATATGAACCGACGCCGGTAAAAATTGATGATGAGACACTGCTGTAGAGTGGCAAGTATAAAAGTGTTCGTTTCACTCAGCTCAAGTAGAGAGAAATAGGTCAGCGTGTCGTTGTGAGTGCTTCAATTCAATTTCGTTATAGAAAATGGCACGTTTTTTTTCTCTCGTGTCGTTGTATCACAAATGATATTATATACACTCATATATATATATATATATATATATATATATATATATATATATAAGTGTGTGTAGATAATATAAGGTGTCTTCTCCACATTACATGTATGATCTTTTATTAAAAATGTTATTTTGACATTTTCTAGTGCACGCTGATTAAATTTTTCACATAGAGAACATACTCTATTGTGCCTGTGTTCGATGAATTAAAATGTTAATATTCGTGTTGTAAAGTTCGAACGAGGTCGGTTCGAAAAGTCGATAGAAGAGATGTTCTGACATTCAAATGTTGCGATATAAACTAGGAATGGTTACGGGAAAATGCAGTATAAACAAATTGAATCGATAATACGTTTGGAATGAAAATGTATGAAGCAGCAGAAACTGTCCATAAACTAAACGATGATTTCGCTGTTGGTACTGTTAAGGAAAGTACGGTGCAATGGTGGTTTCAAAAATTGAACGATGGGGACGAGAGCTTTGAAGATGAAAGTCGTAGTCTTCCTTATTCAGTTCATAATGAACAACTGAAGGTGTTAGTTGAATCAGAACCGCGCACAAAAATTCAAGAACTAAAAGTGAGGCGTTTGTCATCCAAAAATTCTGAATCACTTAAAATTACCTTAATTAAAAAAATGTATATGAATTACAAGGTCAGAAACAGCGATTATTTTTCTACCACCCTAATAATAATAACACGGATTATCCTGATGGTCTTTTGAATCATTTGAGTTTCTGGTATTCACTAACTAGTTCTAGGACGTGAATCATCTCAGCAGATTTTAAAGACTAATAATTATCAATTATATGGTTCAATACAAAAGGCAAAAAGAATGTAATGATGGGAAATTTTTATTATAGAATACATTTATTTTTTTAAAAAAAATTCGTTATAAAAAACAATTTAATATATTTGTATTTTTTTACAATTTCGGTCTAAAACTTGAAGTCCATGTGTACTAAAGTCAGGACTATCCCTTATCGTTTTCAAGATCCCAACAGTAAATAATAAACCCAGCAATTCTATAATCATATATATATATATAATATATATATATATATATATATATATATATATATATGTACATATTACAGTTTCTAAAGTGTCTTCAACATACGAACTTCAAGATTAATTTGTCGAGTACAAACTTCACAGAATTCTAGAAAATATAAAAAGAGTGACGTTACGTTTTTTATGTCCATAATAAAATCATAAAAGGAGACAACGTTTTTATACACACATACGCATATATATATATATATATATATATATATATATATATATGTATGTATAGGGAGAACAAAATAAACAACAGGGAATCCCCTTGATACTTTTCGGTAGTAGAAACTGCAGACCGACGCAGTTATCTGTTATTTTCCAACGCTAGCGTCGCGGGATTCGAAGACGCGACCTTGTGTCACGTATAATCTGTATGTGTGATAAATATTATCACACTTTTCACGACGTTATTCGTCAGGGTGGCCTCGTCTTATCTATAAATACATATATATATATATATATATATATATATATATATATGTATATATATATATATATACATATATATATATATGTATATATATATATAGTCATACATACATACATACATTCATACACACACACGTACATATATATATATATATATATATATATATATATATATATATATATGTATATATATATATATATATATATGTACTAATATAAAAAAAAATAATATATGGAACTTGACAGATTTTTTTGTATTGAAAAGATAAAATATCTTAATGAATAATTTATATTTAAAACCCGAGAATTATATTTATATTTTTCTGTACCTTTGCATCGACATCGAAATGCGTATAAGGAACAATCAAAAATTATCCATAATGATTGTATCAATACGGTAAATAATGATAAGGGAACAATATGATCAGTGATAATGTAAAAATAGAGAGATGTGATTGAAAAGGTAACATTTTGTTTAAGTTAATTATTTTTTCTCCACAAGTAACAAAGAAGTTTTATGATTATAAAATGTTCAATAAACCATTGTTTATGAATAATTATTCATTGAATGTTTTTGTGCAGAAATTTTTTTATGGTTTATAAGGTTAAAAAAATCATTTTAGATTATAATTACAAATGTTTGTTTTTATCTATAGTTGTTTAATTTATATATATATATATATATATATATATATATATATATTACAGTTACTTATTACTATACATTAATTGCAACCTATATAATCATTGACTGTGAATTTTAACCGAATTTATAGCCATGAAATTCAGAAACAATAAATTAAAACTGAATTGACAATTAAATAAGAAGAAAACTTCCCAAGACTAATATCTATTTTAAATAGATTACATAAAACCATCATCCGTTTTTAAAAAAAATAATTAGATAATCGCTGTGTAGTTTTAGGAAATAAATTCACTTTCATGAATGAATTTTTCAGTCCCTCACGAACTACAAATTAACTTCTGATCTAAAATGTTCAATAATTGTTTTTTGATCGATTTCGATTGTCTTTTATGTTCATTTCGATAAAAAATCTATCAAATTTAGAGTAATAAGGTATGGATTTGATTATAAACAGGAATTTTCTTATGAACAACAATTATAAATGATCAATAATTAATTATTGAATATCTTTGACCAGAAATAAATATTGTTAATGGAGAAATGTAAAATTCATTTCATAATAAAATCACTTTTAGTTTATTTAACTGTATAATTGATGGATTATGATGGATATTACATGACTCACTGTTAATCTATTCGGTTGATAGAAAAATAATTGGAGTGTATGGACCTTCAAATGCATATACTAGTAGTTTTAAGTGGTCCAGAACTGTTAGATGACTAATACCTAACTTTTGTGGAAGCTCTCATATTGTTGTGCGTGGTTCTGATTCAACTAACGCCTTCAGTTGGTCGTTATGAACTGAAGAAGGATGCCTGCGACCTTTTTCATCTTCAAGGCTCTCGTTTAGAACCACCATTGCACCGTACGTTCCTTGACAGTACCCATACCAAAAGTATCATTTAGTTTATGAGAAGTTTTTGTTGCTTTACCATCGTTTTAAACTCATACAAAAAATCTCTCTTACTTGTTTCTCTTCCATCTCTAAATCAATAGCCCAATTTCAAGCGAAATTAATAATAAAACCAAAGTCGATATTATCAAAACACAGACCATAAAATGCACTTTAAAATGATATTAATCATTATCGCAATTATTTTCCAACCAGCCTTATATATTAAGACAGACATTATAAAGATCAATACATTTCTGATGTGATAATGAAGTAGAGTGTACTGAGTTACCAGCGATAGAAATTGTAGAAAATAATTCTGAATCAAACATTGAATCTTGTGATGAAAAAAGTCAGATTGACAGTGAATAGAAAGAAAAAGAAAGTGATACCACAAAATAAAAAGACTCGACAGACTTTTACTGAAGAAAGTACGGTTAGAATTCAGAAAGAAATACCGTTATTATTCTTCTAACAATCTAATATTACGAAATTGAAAGTTCGTTAAAACAGCTAGGAAAATAAAAAAGAGAAAAATGTATATGAATTTGAAGATCATAAACCTCAATTATTTTTTTACCATTCTAATATAACAAGTATTTCAGCCTTTTGAATTCGCTTAAACATTAGAGTATTTGAGAATCAATCGATGCCAAACTAGAATCTAAAGCATGCATGCTGAGTTAGTTTTATATTCTACAGACACATTAATATATTTTTATTGTCCTTATTGTTTATACATACGATACGTTAATTGAACCTTTATTTGCATGAACGATCGATCAATTAAAAAAAGTACTAACAAGAACATGTATTTAAAATCATTAAAAATCGTATCGAAGATCTGGAGAGATTATAATTTTTTCACATATAACGCATGCCAGTATGTAATTTCGATTTTAAATCACTTACAATTACCGAAAACGTACATTAACTGCTGTGAAAAATATAATTTTGTTCTCATACGTACATACACACACACACACACACACACATATATATATATATATATATATATATATATATATATATATATATGTATGTATGGAGAAGTGTGTAATAGAATATTTGTGTTAGTCACGAACGTTCAATACTGCACCTTATATTTACACATGAATACATCCGTAATAAGAATTTACACAGTTATTTATTCGTCAAATATAACGCCGGTTCGTTACATGTGTAACATTTCACGAACGAAAAAAAAACATACACACACACACACCGGAGTTCGTACAGATTTCAATACGTGATATTATATTAAATGGCAAACGTTCAAGAGAATATATCACGCGAAATAATGTTAATGTCCTGGAATTCACAATTTTACATGTACATAAATATACGGTTATATATCTATATCTATATATATATATATATATATCTATATATATATATATATATATATATATATATATATATATATAAGTATATGTATGTTGATATAATTGAAAAAGATGCTTCAATTCAGATTGAATATATTTTTGCAAGATCAGGAATGATTTGAAAGATGTTTTTTTTTATTCATACCGTTTATAATGGCTTGAAGTGAGCAGAGTTATAATTAAACAATATAAAGGAAAAACAGATTGAAATATACAAAATAAAATCGACAGAGTGAGGTTTGATAATTTCAATTACTTTAATTAAGCAACAACTTCAGTATCCATTTCGATTAATCATACAGTTTATATTCTATTGTAAAATAGAATATGCTTTGAAAATATCAAAAATTCATCTCGTTGTTAAAATCGAAAACTACATTGCCTCCTGTCTTACCACAACACCTCGGGAGCCCGTTTGCGATACAAGAGGGAACGGTTTGTAGAATAGAAACGCCCATTTAAAGCGCTCGGGTGTTCGTTATTCGGTACTCCTTAATTACAGTCAGATATGTAGAGTAAAAGCGCAGGAGGAGGAAAATACATCGTTGCAGTACCGCTGTTTGCGGTGCGACAGGGAGCACTGTACATGAAATGTCATTGAAAATGGTTGGTTGGTTGGCTATTTCGGATTTAAGGACGCGTCGAATGCTAAGGTCATGTCATTGAAGAATTACTAGACGAATTTTTCGTTTTGTTTTCAAATTGTCAAATTTTTTAAAAATATTACAATAGTTTTATCTGATTTTCACGTCTAACTGAGTTTCGTTTATTTTGTTGTAAAGATGGTGGAACTCTTTTTTTTAAAAAAAATTCTTCAGATAAAATTCTGTCATTCCACGAATCAGGCTCTGCGTTCATATACAGACAATACACAATACGAACGTTTGGGGGAAACTCCAACCCTGAGGAACGACCGGAGGCAAGAAGACACGTACACGATAACATGATTCATACTTTCTCAAAATTTATAGAAAAAAAAAGATTAAATTCTAGAAATATTTGGAAATTTGATATACCAATACAATATTATTTATCGAATATCATGCATTAGAAGACGCATTTTTTATAATGCCCTTAAGTAAGAAGCTTCATTATTTAAACAACACAAAGGACCAATAGATTCTTTTCTTTCTATCTCTCTCTGTTTATATATATATATATATATGTATGTATGTATGTATAGAGAGAAATAAAGATTAAGGTCTGATAATGTGGTTAACTTAAAATAGACAAGAACTTCAATATGCATTTCGATTTATCACAGCTTAAACTCTATTGTAAAATAAAACATGCTTTGAAAATATTAAAACTCATCTCATTATTAAAATCAAAATCAAAATCGACATGAAATATCGTGGAAGAATTACTGGACGAATTTTTTGTTTCCTTTTCAAATTGTTCAGCTTTTTTTAATCTCATTTATTTATATTCTTGAAAACTTGTATAGCTTTCAAGTCAAAGTTTCCTCATGCTATTATTTGTAAGACAGTATTGTAACAGTTTTATCTAATTTTTAAGTATTACAATGTTTTGTTTATTTTATTACAAAGATGGTGCAAATATATATTGTTTAAAAACGCTTCAGACCCGATAAAGCGATTAATTTAAATTAGGTGGAAACTTCAATATGCATTTCGATTTAGAACACAGATTAATATTCTATTGTAAAGTAAAATATCCTTTGAAAATATTAGAATTTATAAATATTAAAATTTGAAAATATTATAATCGAAAACAACATGAAATGTCATGAAAGAATAACTAGACGAATTTTTCGTCTCGTTTTCAAATTGATCGGTTTTTTTAAATATCATTTGTTTATATATATATATATATATATTCAGTCATACTTTAAAAACTTGTATAGCTTTCAAGTCAAATTTTCCTCGCGATATTATTTTTAAGGCAATATTGAATGCGTTTAATCTAATTTTTATTTCTGATTTTATTGCATTGTAAAGATGGTAGAACTCTTTTTCTTAAAAAACTCTTCAGATAAAATTCTAGAAACATTTGGTTCCGTGTGATAATAACACAATATTATTTATCGAGTGTCCTACATTAGATAACATTATTTTTGTAATGTCTTTAAGTAAGAACCCCTTTTATTTAAACAAGCCGAAAGACAAATAAATCTATCTATCTGCCTGTCTATATCTATCTACCTATCTATCTATATATATATATATATATATATATATATATATATATATATAAATATATATAGATAGATAGATAGAGAGAGGAGGAAGAAAGATAGTATGGTCTGATAAAGTGATTGATTTAAATTAGGCGAAAACTTCAATACAAATTTCGATTTATCACACAGCTTATATTCTATTGTAAAATAAAAATTGTAAATGTACACAAACACATGTTAACTAAACTATAAATCATTATAAGAAATTTACATCATAATTGATAACGATAGTATATATGAACGCCATCGAACAAGCAATCATCATGCTTCTGTTAACCGGTATAAAATAAAGTCATTAATAAACTGACAATTGTCAAACAAATCAATACTTGTTTAAGTTTACTGGAGTTAAAAATTAACACAGTGTTATTTGACAATTGTAAGTATTTTGAAAACAAATATTGGTATAAACAGCTCTTAGATTATTTTCCAAAAAATTATAAAGGATATATTTTGATGTGGTAGTTGAACAATACTTAAATTGTATCTTAAAAATATTTCTCAGTCGTCTATATTAAAACATGTAGCAAAAAACAAAATTTTTATAATTCCCTTAAGCAAGAAGGCTCATTATTTAAACAACATAAAGCACAAATAGATCTTTCTCTTTATCTATCTATATTTATCTATCTATCTATCTATATATATATATATATATATATATATATATATATATATATATATGTATATATATATATATATATATATGTACATATATAGAGAAAGAAACAGAAATTAAGGCCTGATAATGTGGTTAATTTAAATTAGACAAAAACTTCAAAATACATTTCGATTTATCACACAGCTTAAACTCTACTGTAAAATAAAACATGCTTTGAAAATATTAAAATTCATATCGTTATTAAAATCGAAAACAACATGAAATATCATAGAAGAATTACTAGAGTTAAAAATTAACACAGTGTTATTTGAAAATTGTAAGTATTTTGAAAACAAATATTGGTGTAAACAGATCATAGATTATTTTCCAAAAAATTGAACGATATATTTTGATGTTCTAGTGGGATAATACTTAAATTGTACCTTGAAAATATTTCTCAGTTGTCTATATTAAGACATGTATTAAAAAGAAAAATTTAAACAGACTTGTTTGAAGAGGTTGGAATGAATGTTTCATCGAAAAAGTCTTGATTGTTTTGAGTGAATAATATGAGAAAAAAAATCTTCCAAATGAACTTCATTTGTGAATAAATTGTGTCTTTCGAATGAATTTAATCAGATTCAAATTGAATCAGACTACTCATTTATTTGAACACATCGATCATAAACATACTGAATAATATCGACAGCACAGACAAATATATTATCTGCAGGTCATCCGTGCACGACCAACACTGATCATCGAGACAATGTCGGTGCGACGAGACACCCCCACCAACATTGTTCATTGTTCATCCACTGTTTATTATTGTTGTTGTGCGATGTTGTCGCAAACACGAATGAGAAATTGGTACGAAACTGCATCGGCCCGTTGTTGAATTCACGTATAAATGCATCAAACACATTATTGTCTCGATTTATGTAATATGTAAACCGTGCACGGGACGCGAACATGAAATGATATGATTAATTATTATTAATGTTGTTCAGAAACAACGTACGTGGCAACTATTATTGCCGCACGATGAAATACAAATCATGCACGCTATTGTCACAAAATAATGTATACGATTGAATTTTATATCACTGGCGTGCGTGTGAGAAGTGTTAACTAGCCTGTAAATGTATTTACAGGTAATTAGTTTTTGAATATTTGAAAATCTGGACGAATTCCGATATTTTTCAGCTTTAAACTTTTTTTTAATCGATATGTGATTTAAGTACGATGAATGAAATGTATTTTTTTAAAGCAAATCACATTCTTTCTTCTATTTTTTTTCATCAAATACTAGTCTCAAATATGTCTTCCATAGTTATGGTAACTTATCGATTCTATTAGCGTATGTCCCTTTTTGGAAGTTAAAACATGTTTTTTCAAATCATTTTCAATTTTTTTCAAATTCAAGTCTTCATTCTTTTTTAAAAAAATTTCAGTGACTCGAAAAGGTATCTTTCTAAATTACTACAAACGTTTTTAATGGAATGAAGAACTAAATTTGAATGATGTGAAAAAGCTAAAGCTATGGTAGAATATCAAAGGAATGTAATGGATGAGTGAGAATTTTCATACTTAACTCATTTATCATTTATTCTGGCATTTTTTTGATAAAAATATAGACTTGTTCTGCCGTCAAATCTTATTCAATCTTCATTAGTAAGTAAAGTTACATTTTACCATATTCTATATATGCATCCAACCTTATTAGTTAATACAATGCCATAATGGTAATCCTTTGCACTAAATAAACAACTGGTGTCAGTTCCTAAATGTTGATTCTTGTTGCTGTTTTTCTTTTGAAGATTATTGTTGAAAATCAGAACACACAAGAGACACCATTTAGTAACTAATGATATAAATATAGTAACATAAATTAAATCAAATACTCTAAGGAAAAATGAGTAATTAACACTTTTTTTTAAAAAAATAATATTCATTTTTTTATTTAATTATTGTCTCAACTCACACACCGAAACATTTTTTCCTGTTCTGTTGAATCTTCAACAAAAAAATTTGTTCCATATTAAAATCAAAAATGATCAATAATGATTTATTGAACGTTTTTAATCATCATTTTTTTGTGATTGGTGGATCGAGAAAATAATTGATTTATTAAAGTAGATTTAAACTTAGTGTCAGAAGTAAGATTTATCGATTTTTACAAATACTGCGTTTTTGTATTATTTTTAAGCTGATACATAAAACAAATACAATTTATTCTAAACAATAAAGTAGAAGTTAATACCGAGAAGTGTTGTAGACATCTGGAGATGATTATTACACTGAAATTGACATTATTAAGAAGTCTAACTTTCATCTCCATCCAAGTGTAATATTAAATCAATAGAATAAACAGGTAATAGAAGTTTAAAAGCCAATGATGTTCAATACCAGACGTTTTTTCGAGAATAACATTCTTGAAATCCAGAATGTTATAGATTTAATCGAAGAATTAGATTTAATAGATGAAATATGTTTTATAATATTGTAAAAGAAATCAATAACTTCACATATTGTGTTGTTCTATTAATTGTACTAATTCAAAATACAGAATTCGATCAAATTAATTAAATTAAATATTAATTTAATTAAAACTAATTGAATTAAAGTTAATAGAAAACAATTTATAAATATTAATAAAAAGAAAACTTCACACATATTTCTTATTACAATAAACCGAAACGATTATGGTTTATCACAAGATTTCTGGGGATTATTTAGTTAACATTTCTTTCAATTTCTTTACATTATTTACGTTGAAATTTGCGGTGGTTTTCCTTAGAATAGACGAAGTAGTAATAGTTTATTGTTCAAAATATGTTGAAAGGTTAAAATATTGATCGCTGTTATACTTGTCTGAATGCGATTATTTATAGAAACATTTAGTAACATCAATCAATATTTGGACCTAGTAAATGTCCTACCAAATGTTAAGAATTGTTAAAGAATATTGCTTGTCTGTGAACTAGGTATAATAGCTATAATAGTTTTTAACATTATGGCCAAATTTAGTTTCACAAATCAATTTTTCACTCTTCACAAACTGCACAAAACTTTTCATAATTCTCTGTTCTTCAATCAGAAAATATAATTGTAGTTTATGAAAAGTAATAAAAATTAATTTGCAAAAACATAATTAGCTATGTTGTCAGTTTGAGTCAGTATCGTTTCACACAATTATTGTTAAAGAAATTATTGAATTTAAAATAAATTAAGTTTATTCTAAATTCAAGATTTTTATAGATCATTATATTGATATATATATATATATATATATATATATATATATATATATATATATGTATATGTATATATATATATATAGAGGGAGAGAGAGAGAGTGTTCTTAAAATAAGTACACAAAATACATAACACGATTCTATGTTCGTTAATAATTTAATAGCTTAACCCTATCTTCAATGTACTTTTTATAAATCGGTTATGAATTTTTTATGGCTTCCCTGAGATTTTAAGTTCAAATGAAACGTAAATATTTGTGCTATTGTATAAATTATTTATAAACTCTAATAGACTAAACATTTCAGGAGTTATTTAAAAAAAATATAGATTAAATTTTTAAACAGGCCAAAAGTGTAAAACGGTACATTTTTTGAAAATGGTTTATAATGTAATTTTGTATTATTTTTGCACATAAGACTGCACACACTATATACTTTTTTGTGCTCATTTTATGATCTCTCTCTGTATATATATATATATATATATATATATATATATATATATATATATATATATACATATATATACATATATATACATATATATATACATATATATATACATATATATATACATATATATACATACATATATATATATATATATATATATATATATATATATATATATATATATAAGAAAATTCCACTTTCCTGTAAATCAAAGCATAATTTGAAATAAAATCGTTACAAGAGAATGATATTTGTAAAAAGGTTGATCAGTAGTAGATTTCCCTTTCAAGTTGATTATAGTGGGAGAGAAAAATCACCGATGGAATACGAACTCGATTGCCATTACAGTAATGAATAGTTTGTGTGTTACAAACATATATATATATTTCTAATGTATCTGTTGCCCCCAAAAAATGAATGTATATAAAAAAAATCAATACATACTGTCGTCCGTTGACGGTTTTGTTCACCATACTACAAAGATGATGATATACATTTATACTGTTTAAGTGATATCCATCGAAGAACATTTTAATTAATTAATTAACTCAATTATTATATAACATCAGATTAATTGTTTTAAAAAGCGGAACAAGTTGAATTACAGTGCCTTGTTAAAATTTTTTCGAAGTGTGTTTCTAATAAGTGTATGTGTAAGTCATAGATAGAATTTATTCCTATATTGTTCAAATTGTTCTAGAAATATCGACTAGTTGATTATTAAATATATTTAAGTAAAATTGGTCAGATGTTTGAATCAGTTTTAGTTTTTTTTTTATTCAAAAGGCCTGCGTCATTAATTGATTATTTAACTATTTCTTTATCTATTTTTGGACAAATCCTTTTTTTTTTCAAATGTCATATATGAATAATATTTTTATATGTATATATATATTTTCCAGTAAGTAAATTCTAAATATTCCAAATGGATTGAAGTATATTTTTAAATACAATATATATATATGAGTAACTCGATTTATATTTATGTATATATTTGTTAAGCAATTGTGTTAGCCAAAAAAGCATCCGAAAATAACTGATATTGTAGAATAATTAAAAGGCACAACTAAAGTAAGAGCACTGTTTATTTAAAATTCTTTTAAAAATTTTGGTTTCAAATCTTGGCCTTGGTATAATATGTATATATATTTGTATATAAATAAATATATTCTTCTTTCCTTTGTTGAATTAGCTGGAAGCTCTATTGAACAGCACTTAACACTAGAACAACGATTGAGTCAGTTTGTCGATGAAGTTTTGTCTCTCACTTCAGTTACATAGTTCACACACGCCGGAAACGTCCATAGATTTTTTTTAATTTCGTACAGATTGTCTGGTTCAGTCGAAAGTTCACGCACGTTTCACGCATTTTCTGTATTTGTGTGTGTGTTTTTAAATTAATTTAAAACGAAGCACTTGGTCTAAATCACTGCACATTTTTTTAAAAAATCATTGGGTCAAACGTTGCATGAAGTGTTTTTGTTTATCATTGCGGTAACGTTATATGCTGGAACTAGATTTTTAATTATTACTTTTCTTTATTATACAAATTTAAATAATAATATTTGTGTTTAGGGAAATTTGTAACCGTAAAAATGAAATTATTAATTTTTAACAATATTTTTATTTCTGTTATCCAGTTTATAAACATCTTAAATATTAGATTCCTTATATATATATATATATATATATATATATATATATATATATATATATATATAGGATTTTTTTATAATTTGAAGAAAATACATTTAGAAATTTATATTTGTGTTTATTCACTCTTAAAATTAAAATATTAATGGATGGAATAGTAAATAAATGTTAATTATAACATTTTAAATTGTGTATTTGTTATACATGTAAATGCATATATATATATATATACAGGGTGGTACTAAATATTCTCGACCAAACTGCTCTTTGTGCTAGATCCAAATGCACTACTCAAGTCCATTGTAACACAGAATGAAACAATAGGTCCTTTACTATGATCCTCTGTCTAAAAGAGAATCCGCAATGGAAGGGCGGCGAGCAAGTGCGAACCACTGCCAAAAAGCCAAGGTGTTTCAATGCACAAAAAAGATCATGACTATATTTTTTTTGAGATTGGAAGTATTTTTTATTAATAGATTTGAAGAAGACAACACCACCACTAATGATCCATATCATGTAACATTTTTGCATAAATTTCGGAATAATATTCGAAAAAAACGGCATGGAAAACTAATAAAAGCATTGCGGCTTATTGGACCACAATACCAGTTTACACCGCTATTGATTCTCAAGCTGCTATTCGGGAGTGTGGCTTTCAAGAACTTGATCTCCCACTTAACAGTCCAGATATGGCACTAGTGATTATAACCTTTTTGGTAATTTGACAAAGGTTTAAATGCATAGCGTTTTAATGATGACAATTAGCTGAAAACGGGAATAACTGTCCACTTTAACACGAAAACAGAAGATTTATTTTATAATAGCATAGAATTCCTATTTAAGATCTGTTAAAAATGTATTGACCTTAAGAAGGATTATGTAGAAAAATAGTCAAATTTAACTTTTTTATTTACATCCCTTCATACTTAGGCCGGGAGTATTTGACACTACCCTTGTATATATATATATATATATATATATATATATATTTAATTTATATACTCGTAGTTTTTATTTGTCCATGTTATGAACTTCATTATTAATGTGTGTTTTATTGATTCAATAATGTACGAATAAATTATGTAAAAGTAAAATATTGAAATGATTTATGTTTCAGCAATGGGTAAATGAATCATATCACATTAATAAAGTCAATTTACAAATATGTTTTGATTGTATTAGATATATGTTGTGTATGATTATCATACTTAAACATAAATATTATTCTTCCACGATTACAAAAATTAAAAAAGTCGATGTAGAGCGTATGAAAAAACGAATGTAATTCAATGTTTTATTTATAAATTAAGACTCTTTGTTTATGTCACGATACAATTTTTCTAATACTGTATCTACATTCACTTTCAAAAACGGATATATTTTAACAACCTAAAAAGCTACAAAAATATTTTATTAATAAAATATGTTCAATTAATTGTTATTGATCATTTTTAATTCTTCCTTATGCACATTTCTATGACAATTGAATGAGATATAAAAAACAGTTATCTAAAAGTTCCATGAAGTTTGTATACGTTCTGAAACTAGTCTTTGACACTATTGATTCAAAAAGATGAAGACCACTAGAATAAAACCATTAATGGAATCTTAAATATAAAAACGTACATTATAATTATATTTACTGTACTGAATAATTTTCGAATTCTGCCTCTTTTAAGAGAAAATATAGATTATATTATTTATTTACCTTTGTATGAAGTACTGTCTGTACTAAGATTTATTTTTTTTCTGAAGATTCTTATAAATTCTGAATGTAATTACTGAAGCATAAACGCAGTATTGGATAGCAGGAATGTCAATTTAATGAACGACATAATTTATATTTATGAATGTGAGAGAAAGTTGTTAATGAGTAGTATTTTTTCCAAAAATTCCTCAAATTAACAAATTTTCAAAACGGGCTCATCTTATTAAAGATTTTTTCTGTAATTTATAGACAAAGGTTTTATCATTTTAAAGCGTTGTGTTTTCTAGATTTAATAGTAATAAAAAGCTCTTCTATTAGGTTGGTAGAAAAATAATTTCGGTTTTTGTACCAATTTGTCAAATTTTTTTGATTTTCCTAGCTGTTTTAAGTGGTCCAGAACTGTTGAATGACTAACGACTAACTTTTGGGCAAGATCTCGAATTTTTGTGCATGGTTTTGATTCAACTAACGACTTCAGATGGTCGTTATGAACTGAAGAAGAATGCCCGAGACCTTTTTCACCTTTAAGGTTGTTATTCTTAGAACGAAATTTTTAAAACCACCATTCCATCGGGCGTTTCTTAACAGTACCCCCATCAAAAGCATCGTTTAGTTCACGAGGAGTTTCTGCTGCCTAACTACCCGTTTTGAACTCATACAAAAATTGATTTTATTTGCTTCTTTTCCATCTTTAATTCAGTAGTCAAATTTGAAGTAAAGTAGTAATAAAACCAAAGTCAATATTACCAAAATACGGACTAAAAAATGAACTTTGAAATGATATTAACATAAACACGATGAAATGACACTTTCATTAAAAACAATTAAGGATAGAATTTAAAAAAAACCTCAATTATTTTCCTATCAAACTAATATCTTGACTTTATTGTTAATGAATGTTATTTTTATACATTAAAACCATTTGATATTAGAAAATTTCATCCCATTTTGCTATATGTCACCACAGGACACATGTGGATACTAGTGTAATTGAAAACAGAAGCTTATTTGACCTAAAAGGACGAAGACCACTAGGATAACTCAGCAATGGAATCATACATATAAAAATAAACAATAGTTTATTCGTTTTAAGTAAAATATATTTAGTTGAATTAAATTCTTATTTAATTCATTTAAAAAAACTACTGTTTAATTATAACTGTCTGTGATTGTACCGTACATTTCTTAATAGTGCCCACACTAAAAGCACCGTTTAGTTTACAAGCAGTTTCTGCTGCTTTACCACCCGTTTTCAACTCAAACAAAAATACTCTTATTTGCTTCTTTTCCATCTTTAATTCAATAGCCCAATTTGAAGCGAAATCAATAATAAAACCGAAGACGATGTTATCAGAATACAGACCGAAAAATTCACTTTAAACTGATGTTAACATGAACAGGATAAAATGACACTCATTGAAAAAAGTTAAGATTAAATTCAGAAGACAAAAACCGTAATTGTTTTCCTACCAACCTAATACTTATAAAGGCGTAAATGTCAAATCCACAAAAAAGGTATTTTTCGACCTCTTGAAAAGTAAACAAATTAGTAATAAACTAGTTCATAAAAACTTATTACACTTTTGGTAAATATATTCAACAAATACATCAAAATAAGTCATTAAAAATCTATAGAAAATGTTTACAAATTGTACTCATAACTGATTGCATATTTCTATATAAATTGAGTGTTGACTAAAATTTCTTTACATAAACTTTAATTACATATATATATATATATATATATATATATATATATATATATATATATATAAATAAAGAATAAGCTTATACAAAGTACAACAAAAGTTAACAATTTACAAAAAAAAAGCGTAATGAAGTCAAATGTAAACATAACGAGGTAAAAATTACCAGATAGAGTGAAATTTTAACTTTCGCGATTCCGCCGCACAACACATCATCATTAAAAAACGAGCGTCGACGTCAACAACAACAACAACAACAGAACGTATTGTCCGTCTACGTTTTTCATCCACGGTTATACGGACATTTAAACGACGACTAACAAAATTAACTGCGACGCTTTATAGCAGATTTTCGTACCATTAAATGAACTCGCATCGGGAGAACGGACGAACAGCGATTAAAACGGTACTGCGGTTCTAACATTCGCGTTCCTAAGAAATGGTCGAGACCGTGGTACGTTCTACTTTATGTTGTCAGGTGTCTGAAAGAAACGGCGAACCGGTAACGGAGAAAAACAACAAAACTATACGGAGCACAACGTACACGAAACTGTTTTTCTATGTCCGTTTGTTGAACTTATAAACAGATGCAGAACAACTGATGGACAAAGTAGATTAGGTCTCGTGTAACGGACAGAAGTGAACCTCGGAATACAATCGATTGAGCAGTTTGTACGAGGAGGTGGTAGTGACGTATCATAAAGTTGTTGTTAATTATACGATGGGAACAATGAGGAAGACGTTTTGAGTTGAAAAATGAACAGTTTTTTTTTGTAAGTGGTATAAGACCATTTTCGGAAAAAATGAGTTAATGATAGTTTTAGTCAGATATAGATATCTTCTTTTTATATTTATAATCACACAGTCAGTGGTGTACAATATCCTCATAACACAGGTGGATACAGGAAGAAAACAAGGTCGGAAGGAGACTACGATCGGAAAAAGATTGATAAATACTGCTCTACAGGATTATATAGAATTGTGTACATCAATTAGACAAGAAAACAACATAAAATGAAATTAACTTTATAATTTTTTCCAGTATTGTATCTCTGTATCTATCTATGACTGAATGTTTGTCCTTACAGTATTGACTGTAAAAAAGATCACACTGAAGAATACAAGGAAGTGAAAGAAAAAAGAAGTAGCAGTGTGAAAACAAATTAAACTCTCATTAAACTTGTATTATTTAAAGTAGAACATTGTGGACAATAGCCGAAACATAGCCACGATATTTTCACTCGCGTTTAGGACCAACGCTTTTGTTGGTGGCGACGCCGGGTAGACAGTAAGTGTATGTTTACTTATATCTGTGTGTGTGTATGTGTGTGCGTACACGTGTATGTATATATTTTCGCGCGCTCGCGACGAGAATAAAACGTGCCCGGGTACAATTGTTGTCTCGGACAATAAATGATTCAGCCGTTTTAACATTGTAGAGAGTCGAATAGCGCGCGCGCCAGTTCTAGGATTTGTATGGATTGCTCTCCGTGTGTACATATTTAATTGCTTTCCTAACACCCGTGTCATCTGCAGAGTATTTCAATTTCACGTGTGTAGGCAGGATTATAATTTCTTGTACGCGTCTGTCTGTGTGTGTGTGTGTGTGTGTGCGCGCACGTCGCGTTCGAACGTTTTACATAATTACGGCTGAATATGTACTTTACGGTATTGAGATTCCAGACGGAAATGGATCTCGTACGGTTGGAATTTTTGAATTTAATGGAATTGGGCGAATTGTTTATGATTAGGATGAGCGAGGTTATATCTTAATTATTATTTCAATTAAACTGAACGTTCTCGAAATACGAGATTTTATTGATGTATGCTTAAATAATAGTATAGGGAAACATTAAAAGTAACAAACCATGTACACTCATATGTATATATATATATATATATCATTAGTGTATACACTGTTAATAAATTCAAATGTAGAGAGAAAATACATAAGAGAATGGCATTATTGTTACACCAAAAAACTCACAAACTGTTTTTAAATCGATTACAAAAAATATAACAGAAAATCGTTCACATTTATAAAAAATAGAAGGTTTTATTCCTATTGAGTTAGTGAAAATGTTCAAAAGATGAAAGAGTAGACTCTCATGATCACACTTCTCTATACTTGACCAGAATTTGAGGACGGATCCAAACAGCAAGTTTGAAAAGAATGAGTTATATGATAATAAATATTAATATATTTATA
This sequence comes from Acanthacorydalis orientalis, assembly GCA_034766995.1. NCBI lineage: Eukaryota > Metazoa > Arthropoda > Insecta > Megaloptera > Corydalidae > Acanthacorydalis > Acanthacorydalis orientalis. The sequence goes on along the minus strand of CM068316.1, from coordinate 4,871,262 downwards.
TATATTCACTATCTAATTTTCATAAATACATAGTAGCGATTGAAATTTATTCGATTTTCAAATAAATGAATATTTACAAGTTAGTTATTTGAAATGTCATTATTAGTTATTTGTTTATCTTTGAGAAAAGGTGCTGTGAAACATAAAACATTCAAAAAATGCTTAACCAGTGGAAGAAGTTCGAAAATTCGTTACATGTTCATAGACTCAACGCTATCATTTTCTTCGATAAGGGAATCGTCAATTACCTGACAGATGAAGTCAAATTATATAAAACAATGGGGGATATTTTGAGGATTTAAATCTATTCCATTTTCTCGTAAACATTAATTTTCTATTAAAAAAACCACAGAATAAATCAATGTTTGAATTTCAAGAACATCTAAAAATTCTTTTGCAGTTTGTGGGGCGAAAAAATGATTTGTGAAAGTGAAATTATCTACGGTGTCATAACTGAATTATGATAAAAAATTTAATTTCAATTATTCTATAAATTTTTAATGAGAAAGTTAATAACATAATTTATATTTTTAAATTGTAACTTGTTACATTTTTTAAGATTCACTATTTCTGTGATTATTATAAACAAATTTTCCTGGTAGTAAAAACTTAGAATACTGTTTTCAAACTATGCAGGTTGTTATAACCGAATTAATCGTATTTATCATTTTTTTATAATCAGACTCGTTATAAGATTTGTAATGAAGTGGAATAAAAACCAAACTTTATTTTCATTTTTATAACAGAAATGTTATCATAAGTGGAAATATTTTAAATTTACCGTATTTCATTTAAATAATAATTATAAGATAATAGACTTTTCTGAATTTGTATAATTTAAAAAATAGAGAATGTAATTTCTTATACATTGTTATATGTTATTGTTGTATCAAATATATGACAACATAATTAAGATAACGTTCGTTGATGAACCGTGTTTAGACAAACGTTTCTGATTACATTCTGAGCAATATTTCCCACAAGACTAGATTGAAATGTATAATACGTCAGATAGTTGTCTAGCGTTGTAAATTTATGAAAATACTATCTACTAAAACTATCGTCGCTGCTATAAATTTTATTTTAAGCGAGTGTAATTTTCATATAAGAATTTCCAGTTAAACAAACATTTCCGCTGCTTGCAAAAAAAACTATTTACGATTTTAAGACCTATCAGGCGAGAACATAATTCTTTTTTAATTGAGTCGATTGTGGACGAGACAAAAAAGAAGTGCTCAACCCTCGACAGCCATAAAACCACGACACGGTTCGTCTAGCCGCCGCGTCCGACTTCAGCGATCGATATTTTGCCGCCCCACACCGGCATCCACAATAATCACATTTCGCGTACTGCGTTCCGTCAAAATGCGACGCTAATAATCACGAATTCGATTCTCGAAACACAAGTGGACATCCACTTCAGCCGCTCCGGTCGGTTAACCGCAAACAAACCGCGTCGACATGGCGTCAAAAGCGTTTAAATATTCAACAGTTCTGTCGCGGATCGGATCTATCTCACGTTGATATCACTGCTGTCCGTACGTATCCACAACGGATGTACAGAGTGTGAAGATAGAGTTACCGAAATGGACGAAACATGATTCTGTTCTAATGTCAGGTGTGAAAACTAATTCTGTGCATTTAAATTGAATCAATCGTTACTCTGTTTTCAATTAAAATAGTTTCTTGTCGTTGTATGATTTTGAAGTGCAAACATTAACGTTAAACACACTATATATCTTAACCAAGCAGTTAACATAACCTCGTAAAACAGTAGTGAACACAATGGCGTCAAAAAAACAGAATATTAGACATTGAATACTTTTCGCATTTCCATTGAAAAAAATACTACCAAAGCAGTGGAAATCATTGATTTTTCTTTAAGGAAAGTTGCTGTGAAACATAAAATATTTAAAAATGTTTAAACAGTGAAAGAAGTCCGAAAATGCATTCATAGACTCAAACCTGCCATTTATTTCCAAAGGGAATCGTCAATGACCTGACAGATGGAGTAAAATTATATAAAATAAGGAGGAATATTTTAGGGATTGAAATCTATTCCATTTTTCCATAAACATTAATTTTCTATAAGAAAAGCAATAGAATAATCTTTCACACCTTCAAAGAACATTTTTTTTCTGATCAAAAATGTTGAAAACATGATTATTGATTGTTGTTTTTGTGCATTTTATTGATAAAATCATTATCTTCAAAAAGTTAAAAACAGAAAAAATATTGTTAACGAATTAAACGAAGCATATGTTATAATTAATCAAAAACGAAAATTTCTCTTATTTACAAAAGAGATATTAACATTGAAATTATGAATTGGAAAAATATGTGTGGAAGTTAATCTTTTTCACGAACGCATTTTTCACTCCATCAAAAACGCACAGTTTTTTCTAATCAAAAATATTAAAAAAATTAAATCAAAATATATAAATAGCAAAAAGGCAGACAAGCATTCTGTTACTTGGTTCTCTGAGAATGACTACACCATTGAAATGCACATAAGCAGCAATCAAAAATGATCAATAATCAATTATCGAATATTTTCATAAATTTATTTATTTTTCATAAATTTTTGTGTGATTTGTGGGAGGGTTAAAAATTAGCGCAGTGAACTTAACCAGAATGCTTAAAATTATTGCGATTAATACATTATTTTATAGAAAATTATTTTCTTTTAATCTTTTCTTTTTTAAGCTTTCTTGTTACTATTTTATTGAAAACAGTGTAAAGCAAATGGATCAGATCTTTCTATACTTTGGTGATCTGAAGTGTAAGATATTTGTATTTATAATAATGTTGTTTATATATATATAAATATATAAAATTGTTCTTAAATGTTAATACATATAAAAACAATAAAAAATGATTAGTAATAAGTGATTTATTGAACATATTTGATCAAAAAAAATTTTTTTTCTGGCTTATTGAGCGAAAAAATAATTGACTTGTGAAGACACTCCAATTGTTTGACAAAATATACAACCGTTTAATTAATTAAGGGACAATTTTTATTATAATTGAATTCATATGAAAAATCAGAATTTTTAACTGTCTCACTTTGTATATATATATATATATATATATATATATATATATATATATATATATATATACATGTAAAAGTATGTGTGTTTGTTGTACGCGGATGGTTATTTGTCGTCGTCGATCATTATGTCCGTTTATAATTACATCAGTCCAATATTGTTAATTACACATACACATCGATTGTTTTACATGTAATTCGTACGACACGCGAGACAAAAACCGTACGCAGCAAAACAAAACGGTAACGATTACGTATACGATATTGTTTGTCGATCGCGTTTTGTTTACGAGTCGGTCGTTTGTTTTTTTTTTTTTTTTTTGAAACGGCCGCTGAGAGCTTTCGTTAATGTACGTTAAACAGTCATGAGAACGTATTTTGTAAATGCACGAATGCGTGTGCGCGTGTGTGCGTGTTCGATTGTGAAAAACTTTCAGTCGGCTTTCAAAGAAATATAAAATAGAATATTGTGTAGATCGTAAAACGATCGCCGGTCGCAGGAAGCTGTACAACTGGAATGGATATGTTTTTTATGTCGCTTTTTTTATCGACCTCTCGCTGGCTATTAATTATCTGAGACTTACCGAGTATTGAAATTTTGAATGTGAGTGCTCGATTGTGTAAATTAAGACCGTGAGCAACGCTCGAATTGGGAAAGTTTTTAAAGTCGTCGAGTCGTTAAAATGCTTTCGCAGTTATTTGAATCAGTATATTGAGTGTATGTTATTATATTTTTTTAATTATATTAATCATTATATAAAACACACACAACACACACACACACACACATATATATATATATATATATAGAGAGAGAGAGAGAGAGAGAGAGATAGAGAGAGAGAGATAGATATAGATAAATATACAGTTAAAAATCAATTCTGTGCCTTTAAATTGAATCAATCAAAACTCTGGTTTAAATGCAAATATTGTCACGCATGTTTAGGGTTTTCAAGTGCGAATCTGAACATTTAAAAACCTATGTATCATGGTTAATCAGTTAGCATAACCTCACATAACAGTAGTAAACACGATGGCGTCTGAAAAGTAGCTTAATAGACATTGCATACTTTTCGCATTCTAATTGAAAAGATGATACATAATCCGCGGGAATGATTTGTTTAACTTTTGGAGAAAGTGTTGAGACGCATAAAAAGATGCAAAAAATTCTAAAACAGCGGAATAGATCCAAAAATGCATTACAACTTCATCGACTCAAAGCCGCCATCTTTTTATCAAGTGATACGTCAGTTATCTGACAAATGGAGAGGAGTTATATTAAATAATGAGGTACATTTTGAGGATTGAAATGTATTCCGTTTTTTCGTAAATAAATATTGGTTTCTTTATAGAAAGGTACCGAATTAATTTGCACATATATATATATATATATATATATATATATATATATATGTATATGTAAAGAGATCCCACGACAGGTATATATTTGTCCTGCACTTTTTATAATCTTTAACCTGTGTATGTAATGATATATGTAATTACTGTAATTGAATATCAATGTACTAACACTTAAATCAGCTTACAAATAACAAGTGTCAGATAGTTAATATGTAAATAAGTTCAGAAAACATCGAAGAAACGAAAATAGAGCAATCGAAATAAACTTTTTTGACACTTTAGTTAAATTCACTTTCACACATGACTTTTTCAATTTTTTGTAAACTATACACACTTTTCTCTCAGAAATGAATTCAGAAACAGTGTCAGGACCGTTATTGCGGTACACAATCATTCTCAGATTTGTTTATATCTATAATAACACTCAGGACGATGGTATCGTAGTATCGATAATTAAAACGATTAATAATAAATCATGTAACATTTTTGATCAGGAAAAAGTGTGCCATATAACTGATCTTCTAACATATTTTTGTGTTTTCGTGGAGAAAGAACATTCATTCATTTGTGACAATAAATTTAATTGTAGTACCATAACTATTTTGATTTGTCCACATTTACAAATTTAAACAAAATGACTTATAATCTTACTATTTTCTTAAAATATTTTTTTATCGATTAATAGAATCGGTTTCCAACTAAATCAGCCTTCAGACATATATATATATATATATATATATATATATATATATATATGTATGTATTTATATATATATAAATATATATATATATATATATATATATATATACTTATATATATATATATATGTATATATAAATTGTATTTAAATATGTTAATGTTTCGATTAAACATGAACGGAATTGTTTTTTTATGAAAGGGGTGTATTTACTACTCTGAAAATACATCTACATTAAGTGTATGTTTTTGTCAAATAGGACTAGTGAGGAAACCGTTGTTCTGACTAACAAAGAACACATCTGGTAAATAAGAGAATAAGATTTGAAATAATAGATCTGAATAGTCTACTAAATAAACAAAATAATTCAAAGTAGCTATCTGTCAATTTGGGCAACATTAAATCAAAAATAAAAAAAAATATTTAGAGGTCTTTCTAAAAAGCTACTACATGATATAATTTCAATAAGCACTCACATAAAGTATTTTACTTTTCGCTCATATTCTTTTTCTCTATAAGTATATAAATATATATATATATAATATCTATCTTTTTCTCTCTCTCTCTCTCTCTATATATATATATATGTATATATATATATATACATATATGTGTGTATATATATATATATATATAATTCCTTCAATATTTGTTTGTGTAGACCTTAATATCAAAATCAATTAAATTCTACCTTTCGGAAATTGAAAAATTAATCGAACGATGAAGTTCAGTCCATAAACGAAGAATGAAGTCAATAAAATTGGTTTTCAGTGTATATATGTATGTATATATATGTCGACATGTATCTAATTTATTAAAAATTTTCCACAAAAAAAAAATAAAAATTTATTAATTTTTCAGATTAATGGATCACATAATTCGAAAATATCGAAGCACACACACACATGTACATACATATATACAGACACAGGCATTCACATATTTATATATATATATATATATACACATATATATGAATAAAAAATACATTTGAGTGCTTTTGTTTGCCTGTTGAAATCTGAATTAGCATTTTTTAAACATTTAAAAACACATTCGTTCACATCAACATTTAAATTCGCAATTAATTAACTGTTTATTAAAACGACCCATCGGTACGTTTATTTACATTTCAATTAAAATAATTAATTGTTCTTTAAACACTTAATATCCTAAGAAATATATACATATGTATATAAATATATGCATTTTTCAACATGTATATTTATTTAAAATATTCTCAACATTTCCCAATGATCGACTCGATTGATTTTTAATAAAACATAAATTTTAATAAAATTTACATGTAATTATATATATATATGTATATATATATATATATATATATATATATATATATATATATATATATATATATGTATATATATGAATATTTGGGTATGTCCTGCGTGAGTGTGTAATATTATATAAACAATAACGAATTCCGAGTATTGTTCAACAAAGAACATTTAGTGGAAGTTGTAATTTATGAAATAATGATTGTAAGGGTTTCTTCGAACTATGACATTTCTGTATAAGACAATATAATGGAAACGGTGCATTGTTTCTTCGACGAACAGAATTTTTTCGTTTATTACATTCACCATTTTATGTATTTTTTTTCGGTTCGTTTTTCAGTTTGGGAATCTGTTAAAACGAAGCGTTTCAGATATGAAATCAGTCTATTTTAAAATTAAGTAGGTAATTAATATGAAAACGGTTATTTCGGATGATGGATGGTGAAGTGTTTTAATTAGTTTTAGTTAATAATTGAAGTTAATATTGATATATCTTGATGATATTGTCTTATAACACTTTTAAAAGTTTGTAGAAAAATGTAGCAGATGAAAAAGTAATTAGTTTAATTTACAAAAAAACTTTTTATCTTTTCTTTAATTTCTGTAACACTGCAGAATCTCACTTCTTTCATTTTTATGTAGATTAATTTATTACTTGCAAAAATTAATTCTGTACCTTTAAATTGAATCAATCGTAACTCTGTTTTAAATGAAAATATTTTCTCGTCGTTTAATCATTTTCAAGTACCAGTTTCAACATTTAAAAACACTATATACCTTGTCCAAACAGTTATCATAACCTCACAAAACATTAGTGAATACGAAAGCAGCATGTTAGTTATTGTGTACACTTTTTGCATTCCAGTGGGGAAAAAATGCTGCTGAAGCAGCGGGAATGATTTGTTCAGCTTTGGGGGAAGGTGTTGCACCGTATAAAAAATGCTAAAACAGTGGAAGAGGTCCGAAAATGTATTACGATTTCTTCGACTCAAAGGCGTCAACTTTTTTCGACATGTGATTTGTCAGTTACCTGACAGATTGAGAATAGGAAATAATGAAGGAATATTTTGACGATTGAAATGTATCAATTTTTCCGTAAATATTAATTTTCTATAAAAAGGCACATAATTAATTTGTACACCTCATATATATATATATATATATATATATATATATATATATATATATATATATATATATATATATATATATATATAGTCTGAAGGTTTTCATCTACACCAAAATAATAGTTTCAAAAGTGCTTATTGTAACTAGAAAGGTTTTAAACGCCATTGAATACGGATATAAGCGAACTCTTGGTATATCTAGTTTTAAAACAATAATTTCAGAATGAAAAATATAAATAACTGTCATCGAAAATGCAAAACCTTCCTATTAGGAAAGCTAATTAAATAAATACTTGAATCCTTCTAGATAATGTGTATTTTTCTTTAAAGGTACTTCGTAAAATTATATAATTAACAAAACAATAGCTCTGTTTTAAATTAGAATATTTTAAGATTTTTAAGTATTAACCTTAACATTTAAAACACTATATATTTTGGTCAAACAGTTGGCAAAACCATTACAACAGTAATGAACAGAGCGGTGTCCGAAAAGCAGCATATTAGTCATTACATACTTTTTGTATTACAGTTAAAAAAAATACTTGCAAAAAAATAATTGATTGATTACCTGTTAAGGCTTTTTAATATATTTATTAGTCATAGAGATTAAAAATAACTCATATATTTCTCTATCCTAATGCTTTGTAGATGATTGAAATGCTGATAAGAAAGAATCAAAAAATGCTCAATAATCAATACCAAAATATTTATAATAAGATTTTTTTTCGATTTGCGAAACGAGTGAAAATTCGTTTATAGAAATGAATGTAGCAGTGATGTTAAAACTGTATTATGATTTCAATTTATGTACTACAAGGAATTACTAGAAGATGAACGTTTATTTTTATTTTTTATTTACTTATTTTATAAAAACCGTATATAAGAGAGGATTAAATATATTTTTCATTGAAATAATTAGAATGAGAATTGTTCAATTATTGAGACACTGACTAGAATTTGAATCTTTTCTTGAAAATTATGTGGAGCGACAAAATAATTATTTTTTTTTTAGTTATAAACTATAGATACAGTATTTATTCATCCATTTTACATTTATCTCCATACGAATTACTTTTTAAAATATAATTTTACACTTGAGTTTTTAGCTTTTTTGAAGTGAAACAACTTCTTAAAATAAATTTCATTTTTCTCAGTCCATTCTACAATTATTTCAGTAATAATTTTTGATATATTCCGATATATAACTATACATACAGTTTATACAAATTTAGATGTTTATAATGTTTTAAATAAAATTAATTTTTCCGTTTTACAATTATTAGATTAATCATAAATATGATATCTTACAATTACCGAATTAATACAGTACTTTAACTTTGATTCAGATTAAAATTATTCTGTTATTCATGATAATAAACGAAATATATTCAAATACTAGCTAATAAATCCAGTAATAAGTCAGAATAAAAAAAATCAAATAAGTGTTTTGAATGTGGTATTAGAAACGTTATCAATATTCTAATTTCAAATTATAATTCGATAACACTTCTAGATTTCAATCATGAAAACTACTTAGAGAATGTTATTAATCTCTATTGAATAATCTCATTTTTTGTCGATCCACATATATATATATATATAATGTAGATTAATATTTTTGATTAAAAATTTAAAAATTTTTTCAACTTTGCAACCCGCTGGTGTAATGTTCTATGTTCATTGATTTTAATTTGTTGAAATAAAATGTACGTAGGTTAAACAATTATATATATATATATATATATATATATATATACATATAAAATTGTTATATATATATATATATATATATATTAAACAGTCAGTTGTAACGACCTATTTTTAAAACGTTATCTGAAAAGTAATTTAGTAATGCGTTTATACTTTTCAGTTTTATCAAATGACAATTTATGGCTGTTGTTGTTTTCATGTATATTTTAATTATGCATATATGTGTTTCCTGTATTGTTTTTCGTTTAATTTATTAAAATTTTTACGTATACAAATATATATACATATATATATATATATATATATATATAAATATATATTAATGAATAAATTATTTGTTTCAAAAAAGTATTTGAAAAATTTTTTGAAAGTATTTATTACAGTTTTTAATTGAATTTTATATGATTTATCATTGAAATTTTAAAAATGAATATTATCTTATTTGTATTATTATAATTCGTTTCCATTTTTACAAATACATCACTTGAATAAACACCACATAAGTTAAAATGTTCATTAATAATTGAACACATTAATTATTTAACAGTTGTTAAGTAATTATATATTTATATTTAAAGCGCTCGGATAATAAGATTAACAAGTTAACGTTTTTATAATAATTTTAATTTTCAATTTAATCAAATCGTAGTGAAAATATTTTTTAAATTTGTTTCTTTTTTTTTACTTCACACATCTTTAATGTGATCTTTTTTAAAGTATTATTTTTAAATAAATCAAATAGAACAGTGACATATTTTTAAACATTTCATTTTAGATATTTTTTGGGGATTTTAAGAGTAATGATTTTATGTGTGCAAAAGTGAATTTTGAACCGAAATTTCAAACTATCTATTTTTATTCTATGATTAAAGTCGGGTTATATTATTAATTCATGTTTTGAAGAAACTAGTTATAAATTATTTAGATTATTTTATCTATATTTGAAATTGTAAACAGCAAAATCTTTGTATTACGAACTTTTCGTTAATGAAAATATTTATTTAATCAAAACTAGTTTTTACAAAATATCTTTAGTGATATATTTTATAGCATGATTAATAATTTTTCCATTATATATTTTATGACAAATTTTATATTACAGAAATTTAGGTAATGATTCTTATTTGTTATAAAGATTTAATTATATACATATATATATATATATATATATATATATATATATATATATATGTATATATATATATATTATGTGTGTGAGTCAAATAAACCCAAGTGAAGTTGTAAATTAATGAATTTTTAATGAGACGTATTTTGAAAATTTCTCTGGATATTTATTTTTTAAAGTTTATGTTACACACATTTATTTATTTACATATACACACTTGTATACATTATATATATATATATATATATATATATATATATATATATATAGTGTATATCAAAAGGAATGTAATGTGTATATTGGAGTACACAGTTTAAATTACGACATACAAAAAACACACAGATAGAGCCAAGAAGTTTATGTATCGTTAAAATTCATCGCGTTCAGCAAACAGACAGACAGATAGATGGATACGTAGTCGTTCACGATTATCATATAGATAACCTTCACTTCACATAATTGAAAACCGCGACGTCGGTCGGCACTGTTTCGAATCGAGCGACCCGCACCACGCGAACCGACCGAAAGAACATAAAAGTGTCGTCGACGACCGTCGTCGTCGTCATCGTCGTCCCGACGACGAAATCCGTCAACCCATACCACACATACGTTTTAGAACAACTGTTGCATCTCGCAGCTGCCGCACCGGCCTCTCCGAAATATTCAAACACTGCACACGGACGGACGACCGTTATCCGTCGAACGGGGTGTCTCCTGTCGCCGAACACAAGCAAGAGAACAATACTGAAATTGTCTATTAAATTCGTGTTATCGCGTCGGTTGTTTCTGTGCTTTTTTGTTGTTGTGCAGTTTTTTTATTTTTTTTCTTTTGTCAAGCGACGGCCGCGCCACGTTTATCCGTTATAACCGTTAACGCGATGGCTGGCTGGCTGGCAAGCAGGCTCGGCCGGCCGGCTACCTAGCGATAGTGTGTGCTTTTTATTTTTGAGTGTATGTATGTATGTATGTAGTATACACGATGGTGGAAGCGCCGTGCACTGGCGGACGGCAACGGGACGAACGATATTAACGGCGACGCTGTACAACGTAAAGCCGACGCGAGACTGAACGTCTACTAGTGCAACTAGACGCCGTGCGTCGCCCATGGCGCTAGTCGCGGTGAGTCATCGCGCGCGCCTCTATCGGACGAACCGCGTAACATTGATGGTAGTCCGGCGACGCCTAAGTTAAGCTGTAGGTGTGTTTACGTGTACGTTCATGTATACAGACACACACACATTTATATATATATATATATATATATATATATATATATATATGTATAAATATATGTGTATACTTGTAGGTGTGTGCGTCTGCCACGATTTCCTCGACTATCTCATCGGAACGTTCGGTGCATATGTACTCACCGCTGCACATTTCTCCGTGTTTTTCCGATAAATGTTTTTCCTGTCTCCCTGATAATCGAATTATATGTTTCTTGTGACAGGGAACATGATGAAAATGCTCATAATGACGGGAGAGTTTGTTATTGCTACAGATAAGCTGCATAACGTTTTTTTTATTCTCTCCCGATACAAATAAACAATTTATTTATATTTTATGTATGTATATACATACATATATATATATATATATATATATATATATATATATATATATATATATTATATACAAGAACATCACCTAAAAGAAAAAGTGCATAATTTGGTTCATAATGTTTACATTTATTTTAGAATAAGGTCTCAAAAATATGTATTAATATGAGTTTTTTTTCTATTCTTTAGCACATATTATGACAATCAGTATCTAAATATATTGTTAGATTTCGAACTGTGTTTCATGGTACTAGAATAAGTTTTGTGTAAGAAAATTAAAAAGAAAGATTTTCATTAAAAGTGTTTGTGTGTTTTAAAACACTGAATATCTTTTTCGATTAAGTTTGAGTTTATTGTCTTTTATTTAATATATTAACATCAACATTTTGCTCATCAGTAAATTAAACACATTTTCAAAATATGTATGAATGGTAAATGCTCTACCGGAAGCATTGAAGGAGTAATGTCACTAAACTCTACAAAAGATAATAAAATGACTTTTTATCAATATGTCTAAGCTTGTGAGGAAGCTGAAGAACATGTAAACATTTAGAAATTCAACCATATATATATATATATATATATATATATATATATTTATATATATATATTTATATATTTATATATATATATATATATATATATATTTATATATATATATATGTATATTTATATATATATATATATATATATATTTATATATATATATATGTATATATATATACACATGCGTATATATATATATATATATATATATGTATGTATGTCAGTACATTCCCGGTGCTCGTTCTCCGTATGTCATAATCACCACCCTTGACAACAGCGTGAAGCTTTGGCAACGGTGTGTATGCGAGTGATCGCAGAGTGTGCGGGCCTGAAACATTGAAGAAGGCAGGTTCAGCCTTGAATATATCAAAATGTCGTTTCTTTGAGAAAGAAATAGAATTTATGGGATATGAAATCATCAAAGAAGCCATAAGACCAGGAGAAAAAAAATACAATTAAAAATGATCAGAAGTCCAAAAATATACATGAAGTCAGACAATTTGTCGGTTTGGCCAGTTTCTTCAGACGATTTATTCCGCAATTTGCCAAGTTATGCAAACCGTTGACGCGACTCACTCGGAAAAATGTAGACTTTGTTTGGGGAAAATGAACAGGTGGAAGCGTTCAATCATCTTAAACATGAACTTCAGAAAAGGCTTGTTCTCACGTTGTACGATCCTGAGAATGAATTTTAAATTCACATGGACGCTTGCAAGCTAGTCATTGAAGGTGTTTTATTTCAAAGAAAAAGGGAAAGCGACGACTGGCAACCAGTGAGTTACTTTAGTAGACAAACCACTGAAACAGAAATTGAATGCCATCGTTTTGAATCGGAGACTTTTGCTGTAGCAGAAGCTCTTGAAAAATATAAAATTATTATATATATATATATACACATATATGTATGTATATATAAAGTTTTGTTTTACAAAAAAACATTTTAGAAACTTGTCCTAATACCTGAAACATAGTTTAAAATCTAACAATAGACTTATTGTGAATAAATTAACACAGAAATATGAATATTTTTCTTAGAAACGTACTTTATATATATATATATATATATATATATATATATATATATATATATATTAAAAGTTGTTAATAATTTATATCTCGTTTCTGTTTTCAATATCAGATTAACAGACAATTTCCTTTATTTCAAACTCTATATCGTTACAATTCAATCTTGCATAGCGATTACTCTATTGAAGATATTTATTTGAAACAGAAAATACGTGTACTCACAATGAATATTTTCCATTCATGTGGATATTGATATCAGAAATTAAACTGGTTTGATATTCGCGAGCTGTCTTTCGATCGAAATTTAGTACCGAACACGAAATTAGTTCATGTACCTCGATGTAGCGAACTCATTACAGAGGATACGAGTGAGCACTGATCGACACCGCACCGTATCGAGAACACGGTGACCTTAAAAATTGATACTGACAGATTATGAAGTTCTGTGTTAGTTCTGATATCGCTCGAGCATCGTTTAAGGACGACATCGATGTCGAACGGTTCATAAGTTATGTATTTGATAACGAAGTTACACGAAACTTGTCTAAAGTTATAAGCATCGATTACGAGCATCTTATCGAACTCGTGACGCTCCGACGAGTGAACGATTGTTCGAACGATCGACAGAACCGCAAGATTGTTCCGGTGGGTGTTTTGGATTCGTTTCGTTTTGTATGAAACTGAATATTCGAAAAACCGTTGTAAGTTCCTGTGTAATTGTACGCTTTTCAAAGAAGCACGAAGAGCAAAATCTAAATACTGAGAGTCTGTATATGATTTATTACTAAATTTTATTATCTTAAATATTAAACTATTTTAACTTTATCTTTTGGATTTAAAAAGCTCTTTTTAATTTAAGGAAAAACGAATCAATTTTTGTTTTAAAAATATGAAGTACTTTAAAAATATGCATCCTTTAAATTCTGTTGAGTGTTAAAAGATTATATTGTCTTATCGGCTATCATTCTTTTGGATCATATGTCTGTTTTTCAATACTAGTTCCAACATGAGGATGAGGTGTTGTTGCGTAAACATCCTCACCCTTATCCCCAGGCAGACATTGTAGACTAGTCTTCGATTCCTAAATAAAATCTTCAACATCTATCTGAAGATGTAATTCGTCTTGAAACTTGTAACGAAGAACAGACAGCTGATACAAAACGATGAATAACGACTGAACAACGTATTAATGGAAACACTGGTATAGACACATGTAATTGTAACTCTGAAGGTTAATTATAATAATAATAATCTCATGACTTGTTTATACATTTTTCTCACGATAAAAATGTGTCATCAAGTAATTCTAATACTGTGACTAAATTCAATTTAAAAAATTAACATTTCATTTTGTTCATTAATTACAAAAAAAAAAACATTTTCTAATTAGATGTACAATAATTGAACATTGATACTTGTTGATTGCAGTAATATATATATATATATATATATATATATATATATATATATATATATATATATATATATATATATATATATATATATATATATATATATATATATATATATATATATATATATATATATATATATATATATTGATGGAGATATTATCATTATTAGAGCACTAAAATATAGAAAAATCAGATTTTTCAATATATTAATTTGTGAGGTGACAGAGAAATTCATTTCTAAAGTATAAATAATTTAAATATGATTTCTAGTCCTTAATCGAATTAATGAGCACTAAGTATATTTTTTACAATAGATTGAAAGATTAAAATAACAAAATTATTCTCTGATTGGTTCAATTACATACTTTCTCACATTTTATGAACAAAAACCTTAAGGTATAAGTTTGACTTAGTCACACATTAAAGAGTGACTTGTTGGCTTTCTCTGGATTCAACTTTCTAGGAAAAATTTGATGCATCCTGGAAATTTGATTCTTCAGTCAGTCAATAAATCATTTTTTAACGTGTGACTAAGACAGATTCATAATTATTGATACGTAATGTCGACAATACAGTTGTAGGCAGTAAAGCAAGTGTGTTATTGGTATTTTTTGGTGTCTATTTAAATATTTTTTTTATAAAAACATCTTCAAAATGATACATTTTCCAAGTAATTTCAGCAAGAATTTTTTTTAGTAAATAAAGAATGATCAGAAATGAAGCTTCACAAGTCTAAGTTAAAACTATAAGTCATTTGCTATTAGGTTGTTAGAAAAAAAATAATTGCTGTTTATGACCTTCAAATTAATATACATTTTTCTCTTTTTTGATATTCCTATCTGTTTTAAATGGTTCAGAACTGTTGGATGACTAACGCCTATCATCATACGATTTTTTCGAATTCTTGTGTATGTTCCTGATTCAATTAACGCCTTCAGTTGGTCGTTATGAACTGAAAAAGGCCATACGCAACCTTCTTCATCTACAAGGTTTTCGTCCGCAGCATGACCTTTTTAGAATCACCTTGTACCAAACGTTCCTTAACAGCACCTACACCAAAAGTATCGTTCAGTTTACGAGCAGTTTCTGCTGCTTTACTGCCCGTTTTTAACACACACAAAAAAGCTCTTATTTGCTTCTTTTCTATCTTTACTTCAATAGCCCAATTTGTATCAAAATTAATAATAAAATTAAAGTCGATGTTACCAAAATATAGACCTAAAAATGTACTTTAAAATGATATTAACATGAATACGATGAAATTACACTTTCATTGAAAAAGATTAAAGTTAAAATTCAGAAAACAAAAACTGAAATTATTTTTCTGTGCAACTCTAAGACTAATATAAACTATAAGAAATTTTAAGAAATAAATGATACGAAATAACCAAAAAAGCAGTAAAAAAGTAAGCTTCTAGTATTCATGATTAGAATCTCCAAACAACATTTCTTGCGAAATAGTTCCAAACGGCTGTGTCCATCGGATCAATACGGTTCAACATCCATCAAAGCAGCTACTCGAAACACAAACGAGCGGATATCTGCGCTATCAAATGCAAATTAAACGCCCGTCCACTATCAAATTAACATCTCCGTGCGAGAGTTTCTTGTACGCGAAACTCGCCATAATATATTCACATCTAATCGAAAGTTTTGGGTCTAAGATGACGCGCGTCCGTCTCCGCTGTGTCCCCCGACGAGGTCGATGATACATTCTCAGTGTCATCGCATTAAATAAATATTATTGAATCTTATGCGAGCGATAAGTGACTTTATGGCAGTGCTAGATTCGTATTATATGTGGGTGTGTGTATATACGAGCGGCCCGCCGGAGGGTATTATATAATCGATTGGAATCTATGGATGTCGTAAAAAGAAGTTGTGCGCGGTTTAGATAACATTTTATTACATATAAATACACATATAATCTCATACATGTATATATATATATATATATATATATATACATACATACATACATACATAGATCTGTAAGAGATTTGTAAGTATCTGAACTAATGTGAGAACATGAAAAATATATAACAAAAGTCAATACAAAGTTGATTTAAATATATATATATATATATATATATGTGTGTGTGTGTGTATATTGAGATTTAATATTTTAACAATAGCATTTAATTCTTCCATTCACTATTTTTAGAATAATGTATAAAATTAACTAGTTTTTATTATAGTATTTTCTCCATGTTTTCAGAAAAAAATGTATGTACTCTTGAAAATTCAATACACAACACTTTTATCTGTTTCTACTACTTTCTCTTTCATTCTCTCTCTCTCTATATATATATATATACACATATGCACATACATCTGTAAGAGATTTGTAAGTATTTGAACTAATGTGAAAACATTAAAAATATATAACAAAACTCGATACAAAGTTGAACTAAATATATATATATATATATATGTGTGTGTGTGTGTGTGTTGAGATTTAATATTTTAACAATAGCATTTAATTCTTCCATTCGATATTTTTAGAATAATATATAAAATTAATTAAATAGTTTTTTCTTAATGTTTTGAAAAAACAAAAATTATATACTGTTTTGAAAATTCAATACACAACACTTTTATCTCTTTCTACTACATTCTCTCTCTATATATGTACATATATATATATACATAAGTTGTATAAATTTCGTTAATATTCGTATTAAGTTATATATTTCCTAATTTTGATCAGTATTTTCTTCCATGAATTTAAAATAGTATTAACCCTTTCGCTACGACGGTCTTCTTCGCCCCGCCAATGTTTACATATTGTGAACGGACGGTCGTCCGCGTTCGGATTTACTTCTTACACCTAATAAAGTAGCTTTGACAACGCTTTTCAGAAAGAAAACAACTTTTCTCTAAAACAAGATATTTATAATTTTTTAATAAACTAATTTTTAATTATACATTGAAATAAACATTTGTTCAAATAACATTAAATAAATATAAGTAATAAGTGAGAAGAAGTACGAAACCAATGATATGTTATGGAAAAATATTTAAACATCGAAACTGCAACTCCAGTGTAAAATGAACAGAGTTTCGTCGGGAGCGACTGTAGCCACTCATCGTATATAAATGGCGTCTTATGGAGAGTGACTATAGTCGCCCGTCATAGGGGAATAGTTAAGGAGTAAAATTTGTAGATTATAAAACTAATACATTAATTCTAATAACCTTGCAGCCTTTATGTTTGCAAAAAGGATTTTATTTTTGAATTTAGAATAGACCCTGAGCTGCAAAAGTTAAATGTAGTAACTCTCTCTCTTTCTCTGTCTCTCTCTCTCTATATATATATATGATGTATAAATTTCATTAATATTAGAATTAAGTAATATATTTTCTGATTTTGATTTATATTTTTCCTATGAATTTAAAATAGCCTTAAAGAGTAAGAATTGTCGATTGTGAAACTAATGTATTGACTCCAATAACCCAATAACCTTCAATTCGTAACAGGTATGTCATCTTTAAATTCAGAATAGGTCCTAAATTTCAACAGTAAAATATAATATCTCTAATAGATCTCTCTCTCTCTCTGTATATATATATATATATATATATATATATATATAATTTTTATAAATTTCATTAATATTATAATTTAGTAATATGTTTTCTGATTTTGATCAGTATTTTTTTCTATGAACTTAAAATAGCTTTAAAGAGTAAAAATTGTAGATTGTAAAATTCATGTGTTAACTCTAATAACATAAAAACCTTCGTGTTTGTAAAAAGTATTTTATCTTTAAATTGAGAATAAGTCCTAAAGTGCAACATTTGAATGTATTATCTAGATCTTCTCTCTCTCTCTCTATATATATATATATACATAGGATATATATATATATACATACATACATATCTTTCTATTATCCACAAAAAACCAAACTGCAAGAAATAATCTACTGTGATGTTAATATAAGCATACTTATTTATTTATATATATATATATATATATATATATGTATATATATATATATATGTATGTAACGACTACGTTGCGATAATCTGTAATAATGATTATATAGCCATAAATGAGTTTTAAAAAATATGTTTATTTTTTCATTCGGTTCATATACAAGCTTATATTTGTCAAGTGGACGAGCGCAGCGAACTCGTATGTTAAATCAGATATTATTTGTTTATTTGTTTTCATTTAATGGTTTTAAATTCATTTTATTATTAACATTTATTTTTTCAGGTCCCAGACTATTTTCCTGATACTATAAGAGAATTCTCACATATGTAAGTACTATATTTTCATTTTTATAGTAATAGCCGTTTAGCACTTTCTTGATATCGTTCAGGTACTTTCTTTTCTCTAAATTTAAAATAATTATCCAGAAGATAAATATAAAAAGACATACAGTAACATATAAACCGTTCTATAATATTTTTTAAGAATATTACTAGAAATTTCGGTACGAATATTTAATGTTATTCAAAACGTTTTTCGAATTATGAACTTATAAAATAATAACAAACTCTTTTTCATAACCAAAGTAGCAAGTTATTCGTAATAGTAAAGTTGTTATTAATTTTAATAACGTTTTTTTAATGAGACATTGAATGCTTTATTTTAAAAAAATGAAATTAATTTATAAGAATATGAAACTAATAATACCATTGTAAATAAATACATTACAAAAGCAAATTTATCCAAACGTATAAATCAATTTGACAAGTTTTTTTAGCAAGTGGTCTATCGGATAAATGTACGTTCAAATATTAGGAATTCAATTTAACCTCTCTCTCACTCTCTTTTCTTATGTATATATATCCATAAAATCTTTACCGGTTTCCATTAACCGTAATCCCATGTAATATTATATATCAATTCATTATACAACTACATTTATATATGTATATATATATATACATATAAGGGTGTGTGTGTTAAACAGTCGGGCGACATTCTGATAGAGACCCGGTCGAAAATCTTATTTAAAGTTGAATTGACCTCAGCTTCACATTTTCAGTCGATTGGAATTTCATCTTTACATTACCTTCGTCGTCCTACAACGACGACGTCTTCGACAGTTCGTTGGGTGTTATATTTGTATGCCTCGTTTTACGGTTTATACTCACACACATTTACATGCATTCAGTTTTTAATCTAGCTCGGATTTCAATCTTTACGAATTAACCGCATGATGATCAATACTTGCATCGAAATCAAATCACTTTTATGTACATAAACGTATAGAAGATTTTCAATAAATTGAATCTTGACCGATAACAGATTTTAAAAAATCTTTGTATTCGCAAGACATATTTCACGATGTTAATTGAAAAGAAATAACTCTAGAGAAAACGACACAGAGCTGCACAACTCTCCTCGACTGCTCGTGCTCGGTATATATTTTTTTTTTGATCAGTTCGTGTGTATCAACCATTGACATTGATGGTGATTAGACATCGTCTCGCTAAGAACATATGACAAGATGAAGAAGTAGAAGAAGCGACGTGTAGGAGAATACGGAGAGAGAGAGCCGTTAAGCCGTGAGCGACGCGTGATCGCTTTGACCGCAGAGAACGACCTCTGAACTACGTGAGATGTAAGCTCCGTGATGCCGATGTGCCTCTGATGATGATGCCGGGGCATCTGTCGGTGATTTATAGCTGCCTTTCGTTACTGCTCGACTCATACTACACGTACATACATTCATATATACTCGAGGTGTGATGAAAAACTATTGGAATAGTTAGCGTCAAACGACATGACAACGTGCAACGACTTCCAGTCGAGAATTATAGAACGTCATGTTTTTTTTATTCATGAGACTTGTCTCGAACGATCAACGAGGTTTGATGTTAATAGAGTTTTAAAATTACATTCAAATTTTATGCACTTAATTGTTCGATTTAAATTTCAATCAGATATCTAATCTCCAGTATTTAAGTTTGGGTAAAATTTTGTTATTTGAAAAAACGAAAATCAACATTTTTACACATTTTTTACAAACGTTTAATGACTAATTAACTTTTATTTATTATTTTCTCAGAAAAAATATAAAAACTTAAACACAAATCGATTAAAAATCGTTTTGTAATTGTATCTTATATTTTTTTTAATACTTAAATAATTACCACGAAAAATGTGTTTAAACCTTAGAACTGTACATGAAAAGTATTCAAGAATTATATAAAATAGTTCAATAATAAACTTCATATCAATGCTAAGATAAAAATGGAAAATGAAGTCAATCTATACAAAAATTAATTTTTGAAATAATTAACTTTTAATAAACGTCGTCTTTGTACTTAATGTACATTTTTTTAATATTAACTCTTTATTAGATTTTCATTTAAATTTTCTTAAATTTCGAATGAAATAGCTCGGATATATATATATATATATATATATATATATATATATATATATAATTATTCAGTAAGAAGTTTCAGAATTGGAATTTTATAAATGTTTCTGTTGGAAAATATCAGTAAATTCGTAGCTGTCAGATTTTCATGAGAGTATTTGAGCAAACTTATGTGTATATATATACATATATATGTATGTATGTATGCACGTATGTGTGTATGTGTGTGTGTGTGTGTGTCTGTAGGAACATCAAGATGACGCCAGGGTCTTAGATTGGTGTCGTCGTTAAACTGGATAGTGCGAACGCTGGCGATATTGTATCAGCACTCATCTACTGGAGTTACTTATATGTGCCGACAATTTAGATTTCTAGGTCAATTTGTTTTATTAATATGGGATTTATACGTGTCAGGTGATATTATGGTCTCATGGTTCAATTTATGCCGGGGTTAGTGATGAAGTCGCGGTGTTCTTAGATCGGCGACGCCATATTTTCATACAAACGTCGATATTGACGACGATATGTCTAGTCCTGATCGATTTGAAAACATTGTAACTATTGAACATTCTTTCTTATATTTTTTATTGTTTTAAATTTATCAAAAGGTTGAAAATTTTAGATTTTAATTCAAGTTGTATACTTTTTATCCGATTCGAAAAGATATAGAGATGAAAACTATTTTATATTGATTGTTTTTGTTTCTCTTCTTCTTTGAAATCAATTTTTCACTGATCCTCCGAAATCAAAAAAAGAATTTAATCAATCAGATGTGCAATAATTAATTATGACCACATACAGTTCTGTATTCCTCTGGTTAGTTCAATTTTGTGAATAATTCTTTTTTCATTCCACAAATCTTTCATCTCAGATTTTTAATAAATAATTATAATTATTGATTGGATATTTTTGACCAGAAAAAAATGTTGTGGTTTGTAAGGTAACAAACAATTCCCTTGAGACAGAAAATTCTTTATAAAACATTTAAATAATTGTTTATGCATATTTTGATTAGACTATTATTATCTTCAAAATGGTAAGGTACAGAGAAATAAACTTTTCTGTACCTCCGTATGATATGAGGATGTCAGTATCGCCAATGTCTATAAGCCACTGTTAAAAATAATCAAAAATTCATCTATTGTATATTTTTAATCATTATTTTTTCATAATTTCTAAGGTAAATGATGAATAGTGATGCATATTTGATGTAAGATACTGAACTGTATTCTTTTTTCAGGTTTTATATTTTTAATTCGCAAGAAGTGCATGAACCCGTTGTATTTAACTTTAAAATTTATGTTTTACCTTTTTTACAGACAAAACAATAGTTTCTATACCTCATTATGAGGATTAATATCTATACCTCATTATTAATAGTATCGCCAACCAAATATGCATAAAAAACATTCACAAGTCATCAAAGAATCAATCATTAAGCGTTTTTGGTCAGAGTTTTTTTATGATTTGTGGAGTGAATGTAAAATTTATTTATGAAAAAAACTATAGCGTTTTATTTGATTTTATGTTTTTTTTTGTTTGTAAGAAGTTTACAAATCCGATTTACTAAGCTTTAAAGTTTATTTTTTACTATATTTTCATTTTTAAAGTGTTACTAAACTTTATTTCTGCAAATAAAAGTTTTATATACTTCATTTTTGATATTATATACATACATACATACATATATATATACATATATATATATATATATATATATATGTATGTTTGTATGTATATATTCGTCGGTCGTCTGATAAGTTCAGTAAATTTCTATGATGTGCTGCCACCATTCATTTGGGAACGTCACATTTATCAAGTGTCACTTTTCAAATTAGCATATGCTAAATTTCAGTCAATGGCGACGCGTTGTTTATGTTCTACAGATGTTTGAAGCGAGCATTGTAGCAGTTGGTGCAAAAATGAAAAAAAAACGAGTAGGCCTTTTTGTGTCGTTTTGCCATCGTGGATGAAACATGGATCCACCACTACATATATGAGTTGAAGCAGGAGTCAAAGCAGTAGACAACGACTGGTGAAAGTGCGCTGAAGAAGAGGAAAACCGTTTTGTCGGCTGGGAAGGTTATGGTCACTGTTTTTGCGATTCTCAAGGAATTATCCTGAACGACCACTCAACGAAAGGAAAAAACGATAACAAGAGTCTGTTATGCAACATTATTGGACTGTTTGAATGAAGAATTGAAACAAAAACAACCAAGATTGGCGTACAAAAAAGTGCCCCTTCACCAGGACAACGTACCTCACACAAATCGACCGTCACAATGACAAAATTGGACTAATTAGGCTTCGAATTGATTTCTCATCTACTCTATTCTCCGAACTTGACCTCGTGAGACTTTTTTCTTTTCCTAAACTTGATTTTTTCCAAAAAACGGCGTTATCTTGCTTTTTTACCATATTTATCAAACGACCCACGCGTGTATATATATATATATATATATATATATATATATATATATATATATATAAATCTATTTGTCTATAAATATTTTAATTTATTGGACTCAAAACTTCCAGTTCGAATACTATTTTTAATTTTTCTGAAAAATTTTTGAAATAGATTATTTTACGGAAACAGAATTCCAATCTTTTTAGAATAACTGAAACATTGATTAAAGGAAAATATTAAAAATAAAACTTGGAAGTTATCAGTTTATTTTACTGTGAATATCAAGGTTAATAAGGTTCATCTAAGTTCGTTTAAGATCTCTCCTTTAATGATCGCTAGATAAAGAATGAAAAGGACGGAAATATAAAACAACATCCCAATTAAAACTTTGACAGAGCTGTCAAAGTCTCTTTAATGAAAGCACGCCGATCGATTGAGTGATCAATCGATCGAACCCGTACTATCACAGCTGCACACTATTCATCTCGAGCCACGCACCGTTGCATAATCGATAAACAGTACACATTTCATAAAACAATTCCGGTAAATTAATTAACGTCGCAATTATGATTCGAAAGTACGTCGACGCATAGCACGTCATCGTTCCATCCTTCGTGCACCCGGTTCCATATATAATGGACGTTTGTTATCGCCGCATTCCACATAACTCGCCGGAGTGAATGACGACGACACGCCCGCCAGCCGGTGAGGCATGGGAGGGCGAGTGGTGTGATGACGGTGGTACGGCGGTTTCGAACGGGAGTTGAACTTGAAGTAAATGTCCCTCGGTTGGCATTTCCCAATTAAAAATGTCATTTAATATTGGTACCATGGGAAATGGTATTAAACGGGCCGTGCGGCGGCGAGAGATGGGTTCATTTTTAAATTTGTTCTTCTGTGTAATGAAAGCTCGGAGTATATAGTTTTCTGGCTTTTTAGTTAATTGCCTTTTGCGTACAATAACATCTGCTTACGTTCGTTATACATATATACACACACGCATACATACACACACACATATCTATATATATATATACATGTCAAGGAGATTTTTCCACATCGACCGACGTCACTGTTAATCATTTCTTATCAGTTCGGGTATCAGGTAATTGAAATTTTCTAGGCGGTAAGATGACTCTGTATTAATCTGATTCAATATATTAAACGTTGATTTTCAATTTTTTATATAAAAAAAATGTTCCGCAACATGAAAACGTGCGACTGACAAAACTCTTATATAACAACGTCGCTTGGATCAATTGAGACGTTCGGCTTGAATTTTTTAATTTACTTTTTCTTGTCGATAATCCTTTTGTCAATTTACAATCTGTCAGTGTTTAACTTCGGTAAGATTTTTATTTTTAAATGTGGTCGACGCATAAGTAATATATTTTTTTGCATTAATTTAAAAGTTTCATTCTATCGTCATTTAGTAATATTATTTTTATTATTGGATCGGTGCAGAATTTCCTATACGATTTGAAATTGAAACTCAGATGATTATTTTTCGCAGAAAACGCTTTTTTTGATCAATTATGTGTTCATAAAATATACTATCGATATTACCATACGATATTACCATATCGATTGACCATACAGTACACCAATATTCTACAATTATGAGACTTCAAGTGTAAATTCCTCAGTCAGTTATCAGAAAATAACATCCACATTTCCATCGGCCAAAAAGTATAATATATGATTATTTACATACCATGTACGTACATTTAGAACAAGATATTTGAAACGAAACGACATCGAATCTATTTACAGAGACGAACGAACGAATAATAGAACAAAATCGGAAAGACACAGATCGAGCGGATATAAAATATTGAGCCGTTTACATTAAATAACAATTACGGCCGGTCCGATAGAACATTTTTTTCCCTATTTCTGACTGTGAACTGTATCGAAAAACGATACGAACGTATCTATATTAATGGTATTAAAGTTTCTATTTTTACGAATCCGGATGTCTCCATCATTTAACTAGATGTATATCGTCTATAATTAACGATACTGCTTGTTCTGCATTATAATTTTAATTTAATAAAACACGATAATATATATATATATATATATATATATATATATATATATGTATGTGTGTGTATGTGTGTAGGAAATATAAGTATACGAACTTAATTGATATTTCTTTATTTATAGAAAATGTTTGAAAAAAGTATAGGTCGAGTTAAATACTATAATAATTCTAATTTTATAATAAGTCATAAAATTATATGACTAATAAAAAAAAAGATTTGACACGTAAATAAGTAATTATAATTATATTTATAATATATATATATATATATATATATATATATATATATATATATATATAACAATTCGATTCAGTTAATCATATTTTCGTATGGAATAAATTACTAAAATTTGAAATAAGCTGTAATTTATTCCACATATTACAATATTTATCCAATCGTGCAGCAAATAAAGTAAGAATGAATATGGATAATCATTCTAAAACGATAGACTTTGCTTAGGAGGTTCTATAAAGTGATTATTAGAACTTGTTATTATTTCATCTATATTTGATGAATATTGGGGTTCTTCTATCATGAAAATGGATTCAGTGGCGTATTGGGCTAGATATCATGATATTTTGTAATTTATACAGGATTTAATTTTATTACACCGATCTAAAATGGACTTAAAATGGAAATCGAATGCATTAAAAAGTATTTCGATGTAAATTAACTCTTAAAGTAAAATATAAGTTTGCTATGAAAATACTTACGGTTTTTCTTCTGAATTCTCATCTTATTTTTTTTTAATGAAAGTGTCATTTAATCGTGATCATGTTAGTATCATTTCAAAATTCATTTTTCTGTCTGTATTTTGGGAACATCGGCTTTGGTTTTGTTATCAATTTTGATTTAAATTGTGTGATTGAATTGAAGATGGAAAAGAAGCGAATAAGAGCTTTTTTGTATAAGTTCCTACAAAGTCAAGTGATTTTTTCACTTGTTCTATAAAACCATAAAGTGTACAACAAAGGTTCACTTTTTTTTAAAAAAAATAGATTTTTATCTTTTTTAGTGCTCTGATATCTGATATTGCTATAGTAATGTACATAAGAGCTACAATAAAAATTATTAATGATGAATTATTAAACATAACACTCCATCTGATAGACAATACTTGCTGAAATAGGTCGCAGAAAGTTTACTTTTATCTGAACCTATAGAAAGAGAACCTGAAGGACAATCTAATGTATTTGATTAGAAAATAATATTTGGTTTGTGTACCAAGAAAATGATTCATTTGTGAGAGTGAATTTATCAATAGTGTTAGAACTGCACGGTGACATAAAAAATAATATTTTCTTTTAGGATAAATCGGACCTAATAGGAAAAATTCTATTTAAATCATACTACAAAGTCAAGTAAATTTTTCACTTGTTGTTTAAACCCATAAAGTATACAACAAAAGTTCATTTTTTTGAAAAAAATAGATTTTTACCCTTTTTAGTTTCCTGATATCTGTTGCTGTAGAAATGTAAATAAGCTACAATAAAAATGATTAATGATCAATTATTGAACATTTCTGATCACAAAAATAATTTGTGTTTTAAGGAAGGATGATTGAAAATTGATTTGTGAACGTGAATTTAGACCAAGTGCCAAAACTATATTGAAATATTATTATTTTTCGATCAAATCTCTCTGAAATTCAATACATTTTAGTATCCTTATATTACTTTAATATATTTGGTTGGCAGGAAAGTAATTACGGTTTTTGTTTTCTGAATACTAACCTTAATTTTTTTAATGAAAGTGTTATTTCATCGTCTCCATGTTAATATCATTTTAAATTACATTTTTCGATTTGTATTTTGGTAACATCGACTTTGGTTTAATTATTAAGTTTACTTCAAATTTTGCTATTGAATTAAAAGATGAAAAAGAAGCATTAAAACAGCAAATAACAGCATTTTTTGTATATATTCAAAACGGTTGGTAAAGCAGCAGAAACTGCTTGTAATGTCTCTCAAATTCAATAGATTTTAACATCCCTATATTATTTTAATATATATATTAGATCGGTAGGAAAATAATTGCGGTTTTGGTTTTTTGAATACTAATCTTAATTTTCTTCAATGAACGTGTCATTCAACCATTAAAAAATATTATACAGACAACTGCATACAGGGCCGAAGTGAAATCATCGACTATTTTCTATTCTGAAAGAATAATATCTACTCGAGCGATAATATACAGACTGCTTCAAAATTTAAGAACCTTCCCTATTTGTATATCTGAAAATATCATTCATAAAGCATTTGTTTTACAGGATGCAGTTATAAATATTGGTTTCGTAGGAAAATAATTGCGGTTTTTCTTTTCTGAATTCTAGCCATATATTTTTTAAGTGAAAGTGTCACTTCATCGTGATTATGTTAATATCATTTTAAAGTGGATTTTTCGGTCTGCATTCAGTGAAATCAACTTTGGTTTAATTATTAACTGTACTTAAAACTTGGCTATTGAATTAAAAGATGGAAAAGAAGTAAACAACAGTATTTTTTGTATGAGTTCATAACAGGTGGTAAAGTAGCAGAAACTGCTCGTAAACTAAACGATACTTTTAATGTGGTTGCTATTAAGGAACGTACGGCCCAATGGTGGTTCCAAAAGTTTTGTGCTGGAGACGAGAGCCTTGAAGATGAGGAAGATCACGAACATCCTTCTTCAATTAATAACGACCAGCTAAAGGCGTTATTTAAATCAGAACTATTCGCAACAATTCGAGACCTTGCACAAAAGTTAGGCGTTAGTCATCGAACAGTTTTGGACCACTTAAAACAGCAAGGAAAATCAAAAAAGCTTGAGAAGTGGATGCATAAACCGCAATTATTTTTCTACTTATTTTATAGTAATACATTTTTAATATCACTATCACATTTTAACCAATAATATAAACCAAAGATGAGTTAAGATATACTTATATATTGTCATTGGTACATATTCAGTACAGATTGTCACAAGACCAATATCTTAGACACGTCTGACGCCCTCCGAAAATCAATAGCAGCCAAACTCACGTATTCATGACGCCCGCTGTGAAAGTGTTAAGGAACTTACAGTGGACTGATGGTTCCAAAAATTTTGCAGTGGGGTTGGAAGCCTTGAAGATGAAGAAGATCGTGCGTGTCCTTCTTCAGTTCATAACAATCAACTGAAGGTGTTAGTTGAATCATAACCACGCACAACAATTCAGAAGATTGTACAAAAGTTAGACGTTTGTCACCCAACAGTTCTGGGCTACTTAAAATAGCTAGGAAAATCGAAAAAGTGAAAAATGTATATGAATTTGAAGGTCATAAACAGCAATTATTTTTCTACTAACCTAATATAAATCGAATAAATGACATTATCTGAAGAAAACTGTTATATAAACCAGTAAAAACACTACAGGTATTTCTTCCCACGCATATCGGGAGAATGAGTCGATGTGCGCGACGAAACCTTGAACAGGACGCACATCATCCAATAAATATCTGTGCCGGCATCTGGTAATGACACGTTGAAGATAAACTAGGGTAAAAACATTTATGTCGATGTGTAGTAGCTACGACGACCATATGTTGCGCGGCGTCGAATAAAAAAAAATATAAAAAAACTTTACACAAAAAATACACTCCCGGTCCGCAGGAAAAGTTCGCACGTACTGTTACACTTATCGGAGTGTGAAAAATTCGCACGGCGTTACCGTGTTTCTTTTTAGTCTGTTTCGTCGACACCGATGTATAATTAGATATAAACGTATAATGTTTTTTTTTTTTGTTCTTCCTGCCATTGTTTTCGCTGCGAAACACGTCGAAGTTATCTCGTTAGATCCGTCGTTAATCCGTTTGAAACGCTTTCTGGGAAAACAGTTGTTTTGTTTCTGTACTTCATAAGCAGATAATGTACATGAGTGATTTATGTTCGGTGTCGTATCTTTTTTTTAAGCAGACAGTGTTGTTAATCTAGTTTTGAAATTCGTTAAGATTAATTCTGAAATAATATTTTCGTATAATATAGTCCGCAGTTTTATATTATTCGTCTCTGTTCAATAGTTTGAAGAGAATGAACAATGTGTTTTTTTTTAATATTTAATTCGTCTGAATTATTTTAAACGTGTTGGTGCAGTAAATTTATGCAGATTTTCTGTAAAATCAAACTGCACGCACTTAATAATTTAATGACAATTGTATTTTATTTTAAAATGATTACTAGACTCTGATACCGTGAACAGAAATGCTTTAATTTGAATTATATGTATCTGTACAAAGTATAAACTGTTATGTGTATGAATTACAGGGATTTCTGATACAAGTTCTGTGCATGAATTATCAACGGGTTGCATTGAAAGTCGCTGTTCACGTGTAGATGGCTCTAGGTGCGTATGCTGTGGGCAGTGACAGATGTATCTTATGTCATTTTGAAATGTGTACATTTTCCACTAAAATTCAGTCATCAGACGCCGTCCTTTTCTTACACAAGTGCTTTTCTGTAACCGAATTAAAATTGAAAGCGATAAATTGTTTTTCCGATGTGTACTTCTACACTATTTTGATTTCAAAAAAAGTGCAGATGAAGCTCATTGCTGGCGAAAACTTATAGTAAACCTGCTCCGTGCTGATTGTTGAAGGCTTATAAAGTTCAATTGATACAAGAAT
Organism: Acanthacorydalis orientalis; assembly: GCA_034766995.1. Taxonomy (NCBI): domain Eukaryota; kingdom Metazoa; phylum Arthropoda; class Insecta; order Megaloptera; family Corydalidae; genus Acanthacorydalis; species Acanthacorydalis orientalis. The sequence goes on along the minus strand of CM068316.1, from coordinate 4,840,901 downwards.
TCAAGCCAGAAAACCATTTACTGCGTCGGAGATTTGTTAATTGGAAACTGGAACAACAACACTATTTTTCTGATACATTAATTGGTCACCGATATCCTGAGATTTAATACCATTGGACTACTTTCATTGAGACCACATTAAAGGGTAAATATATATATATATATATATATATATATATATATATATATATGTATATACCAATAATCCTAAAACAATTTCCAACCCAAAAGATTAAATCCGAATAGTAATTGGTTAGATAGAATTCCAGATATGTAGGGATGTTATTGAATTTTTTTAAAAAAATAATGATTACTTTTAAGAAACCACACGGCAGTCACATACACGATATTATTTTTCATTTATAAATTACATACCCCCAACTATCGTTTACAATAAAGAAACTTGAAATTTCAGCTCAAATTCTGTGTTTTATTCCAAATTAAAAAAATGCGTGCTTATATGAAAACCCTGTACAAAACTCATCTTATATCATTTTTCTCTTTTTTCAACGCAATAACTTTTCTGTAATTATTAATTAGCACTCAAGATACTCATACTGTGTCCAGTTAGAGTTTTGTTTTTACTTTTACATATATTTTTGATAAATCGATATATTTTGTAATGTTCATTATAAATAAATTATTATTATAAAACATAAACATGATTTAGAGACCAATAACATGAGAAAAAGCTCGATAATTAGAATGTTTGAATTAAATATAAAAGAGATTAAAATGTGAAACGAAAATTTAAATTATCTTGTTTATTTTTCCGCTGAACATATCTAAATCTTTTCGATTTATCTCTCTTAGTTTTCATTTTATAAATGTATCATCGTTAAACGGTTCAATCTCACACGATTCAAATATTAAACCCTGCAACTCTCGGCGATATGAAAATCTTTAAAGGCCAGTTAATACTCTATCCTTATTAAAATTTATTAAGTTTAGATACTGTGCATTTATGGGAAGATTAATCTGAAAAATTAAAACAATATGCTTACGAACTGCAAGGATATAACTCCGAAGGAATTCCAGGAATGCTTTCAACGATTCGAAATAAAATGTATCGAATTTCATTCTCTTTCGCTTGCCTTTTTATTAATTTTTTCCTTCGTATTTTTCAGTTCTACACATACATACATACATGTATTTGTATCGGAATTGAAATTATGAAATATCACTTTTCAACGTTCAATGTATTAGAAATAAGACATGATTAAATTATAAATTGATTTTCCCTTCGCAAGTCTCGAATAATAATTCAGCATCTGATTGATAAGATTAAATATTTACATTACTTGGAGTTGTCGTCCCTCGTTCGATGTTTGCTTACAAGCTGTATGTATGTCTGGATATTGACCTTTTTCAAAAAAAGAAGCAACTGATGTACATTTTACATTTTTATATACAGTCGATTAAAATGTTTTTATCTGAATGGGTGTGTTGTTCAGTGCATTTATCACAAAATGTGTTTTCTTGATAATTAATCAATAAAATGATTATTTTTCAGTAAATATCTATTCTGAACCTATATATATATATATATATATTTATATATAAGTTCTTTTTTTCTCTTGACAAAGAGCTTTGAGGTTGTGTTGATTCATTGTATTAGTTGAATCCATAACTCATCAATTATTTTTAATTAGGTACTTTCATGTCATTTCTACTTTAACCGTGACAGTATAAATACATGTTTTGTTATCGTTTTTATAGTGCGGATTGTTAAGTTATTATTTTGTCAACAGCAATATAATTTTATTGCCCTACAACAGAGTAACAGACTTTATACCTTACTTAACACATACGTCATTGTAAGCTGTTTCGTTTTCGTTCAGGATTTAATGCAATAATAACGACTATAAAAATTTAAGATATTTATGAGAATGTGTTAAATTTAAATGAGTCTTAACGTAATAAAATGTATTGCCGGCGATTTTTTTGATAGTCTTCGAGTTGGACGACCTTTTGAGTTCAATACTGGTGCTTTAAAATCGTTAGTGCAGTCCGAATCAAAATTCAGCATACAGGAATTACCTTATACACTTAAGTCCACATGGTTAATTGTATAAATGTATCAATATGAAATTAGAAATGTTAATATATAAATAATATGGATTCCATATCGAATATTGGATGCTTAAGAGGATCAATTTCTGTTTCATTGCTGATAAAATTTGTTTTGTCTAGAATTGTCGTCGTAAACGAGAAATAGAGTCTTAATTCAAACTTTAAATACTCTAAACAGTGACTTTCTGTGAATAAAACACCGAAATCAATTCCTAAACATGTCTATGAATTTGGTGGAATTATAAAAACACAATTCATTATAAATGGTTAAATCTTTGAGAAATAATTATTACTGGGCTACAACGGCTGCATGAGAAACTGTTGAACCAGAGACCTGCTTTAATCAACAGAAAAGGAGGCATTTTTTACAGGACGATACAAGATCATACACTGTAAGAATTACACAAGAAAAATCTACTGATTGTACGAGTACAGAAACTTAATAAAATTCAATTAGAGAAAGTAATTAAAGAAGTTTATTTTTTGTGCATTGTGTGTTGTTTTCTTACATACAGTAAATTTGTAATATCGAATAGTGATACAGTTGCGCCCCATAGTTTTATAATAAACTATTCACAGAACTGATGAATGTTTTCTTTTCAGATGGAGACATTCCTAGCGAAAACGCTTACATAATGTTAAATTTTACATTTTTAAAACCGTGTGAGACGAAAGTCGTCTCTCTACGCAGACAGTAGCAATAACCTCCATGTTTTCGAACGAAACAACAACAACATATCTATCTAGAGAAACGTGTGACGTCAGTCCGTCCATCCGTACTGTACACTATTCCATCTCGGACATTTTAATAAAGCAAAAACGTTCCGGCATTATCCTAATTTAAAATTTGTCGATCGTTAATAATTATTATTATACTGAGTGAAACGTGTAAATATGGACGTAACACCTTAAATGTTTGTTTAAGCTAAATTCATCGTTTGCGTCAATAACAAAAATAGGTTATGTTGTTATTGTTGTCGTCGTCGTCGTCATCGTCGCCGATGATGGCGCACGATGGATATACGCACGGACGGACCGACCGATGGACGTAACATCCCTGCTCGCTAATCGTCTCTTTAAATTAAGATCTGTTTACATATGAATTTAATTCGTTGTCACGTTTTCATCAATCAAAACATACACACATACATACATTATATATATATATATATATATATATATATATATATATATATATATAACTGTGTATGAATTTAGATACGATTAAGTAAATTGAAGTAAATATTTGGTACTTAACACTAGACCTACAACACCAGTAAAAATGACTAGTTTCACAATTTTATTTTAAAATTCCTACTTCATGTTACATTTTTTTTTTCGCAAAGATATCATAACTTTTGCAGCGATAACTAAGGAAATAGTATTATGAATTTTATTTTTATTTCTTTTATTCAAAATCAAAATAATTTTGTATCATGGCCACTTATACCAATCCCAGTCAAAATGACTACTACCTGTGAAAGGGTAAAAGTGTCCTGCAATCTGTTTACCGAACACGAATTAACCAGTTTACTCGTTTTGTACAACTTCTCACACGTTCTTAGAATTTTTACTGCGTATCATTCAGTATGATGGTGAAAATTATCAGGAAAATTGCTGATCGATCACGATGGTAATGCAAAACTAATGCATTCATTCGACAATATATTCAGTCACTCATTTAGATATGGAGACTTAGAATGTGTATTGAAGTTTTTGTTGAATGTTGCACTCATATAATATAATAAATAATAAAAAAATAATTATATAAATTATAATAAACGACATATTATTTCAATTAGTGTGAGGTGAGAAAAATGAATACAAATATATATTTTATGTAATTACTAGATTTATTTTATTTTTATAAGTCCTGAAAATGGCAAAACGATTGAAAATCTCTGAATTATTGGAAAAACTGAACGATATATCAATGGAATGCTCTGATATTGAGGATGATGAACTCTATGACAGTGAAAGTGAACCAGAAGAAATTTAAAATGAATTATGCGGTATTCACGATGAACTTTTTGATAGTGAGAAGAGTGGTAATGAGCTTTTAGACGAAGAAAATCCTCGGGAGTTCTCAGAAAGTAATAGTGAATTTGAAAATATTTTGAATTTACGTAAAAGAAGATGTGCTCGAGTGCTTTCAAGTTCTGAAGATGAGAATGAAAGTAGACTACAAGATCATCAAAATTAAATTGCTGTAGATGGAACCAGTTGGGGAAAAATACAAGAAGGGTCTAGTCCTGGAAGATTACCACTTCGTAATATTTTCAAAGACGTACCAGGTCCATATGCCAGGATATGTCAAAAAAATATTATAAAAGATGAATTTATGTTTCAACTAGCAGATGAACTTGCCACTGAAAATCCCATTGAAAATGTAAAACCAGGATTGGAATCACGAGAAACTAATGTACAAACAACTTCTCAACCAATCAGAACAGAGTCCATGTAATCTCCATCAACCAATCAGTACACGAATAAAATTTCCAAAAGTCTACACGGGACTGATTTTTAATTATAGAGAGATTTTGTTTATTTATATATATATATATATATATATATTATAGTCTTCACTCTAACTATCTGAAATTTATTCCTAGTAACTTCATGCATGAAAAAAATTAAAATTTATAAATATATACATATATCGACTTCAATTTAATAATGTACCACATGTACTTTCATTAAAACAAAACATCATGTAATATTAGCATAAATGGGTAAAAAGTATCAATAGATTAAATATTATGAATATTAAAAACTAGTCATTTTTTATAATATTATCAAAATTAAAAACAGTGTTTGAATATGTAGAGAATTTAATAAAGGATTTAATACAAATAAGTTCCTCCAACAAAATAAATAAATTGCGAATTTCACAGGATGGAAATCAGTAAATAAAGTGATGCAAGTATGTACATATATATATATATATATATATATATATATATATATATGTAAATGTATGTGTGAGAGTGTTGTGTGTGTATGATATAATAGAGAATTATTATAACTTGTGTTGTATACCTGGAGCATACATTCGCACAGTGCAGAAGCGAGTTGTATTGTGTAGCTACATCAGTGCAAATAATTGGATTTTAATTGGGTCGCTAGCTAGACACACTATGCATTGCATGGAAATAGACTCGTTCCATTCTCATTTCGTTTGCGGACGCATCCGATACGTTTATTGAATTTTTTGTACACAAATATCGAGGGCATGTCTGCCTATCTATCCGTCTATATCAACCACTCGACCGTTTGCAGTTCTCCAATTCGATAACGTATCGAAATCTATTGATCAAGCTGATTATTATTTTCGAAATTTATGTGCTATTTTTTTAGTACATTTAAGTACAGTTGAATATTTCGATTGAAAATATATTTGACTGTAAATATTAAAAGATATTGATTGATAAATTGATAGAATGTAAAAAAAATATGTGTAAGGAATGGCACTGAATTGTTAAGCGGGAATACATTGAAAGATCTATTTGTCTAGTTGTGAATTATGAAGATATAAAATGTAATTGTAATGATAATGATTTATTAGAAATATTTTAAGAAATTTAAGGCAGACTTAACCGGTTTATTCAAGGAAATAGCGCTCGATTGCAAGAAATATATAGATTTTTTCCACTTATATATCGTTTTTTATTTCATATACTGTTTTATTCTGAATTTGAATATTCATTCTTATTTCTTATGATTCAATGTTGTTAAATAAAGAATTTTTTTTTACTTAAAAACTGTTTTTCGAACTACTACACATATTTTCACAAATGAGTTATTGGTTTTTTCCTCAGGTGCGACACATTTTTCTGGTCAGAAATGTTCATTAAATCGTTATTGATAATTGGTTGTTGATTATACAAACTTTGAGAACGATTTAATCATTTTTACAGCACGCAGATACATACACATCTTTGATATTTATTTATTAATGAAATATAGATTGCTCTTTACCTCTGGAGATGATGTCATAACCATACAAATATTCATAAGCAACAATCAAAAAATATTAATAATGACGTTTTTAAAGCATTTTTATGGTTTGTGGGATGGAAAAAAAACAATTCGTTTGTGAAATTGAATTTATCCACAGTCTCAGAACTGTAGAATGAGCAGATGTCACGTCCTGACCATCTTGTCTGTACCCAGCATACGGGTGCATATTTTCTGATCCGTAAGCAGGATTACAATGACATTCTGAATGAGTGGCATGTGGATTATGACGATTTATCACATCTGAACTTTGTCTTATACAGTTTGGTCTTGGCATGCTTTGTGACTATGCATATTTTGATTATTGTGTATCAGAACACACTGTCTTGAGAGAGGGCTTTGTCTTGATAAAGGGCTCTGACCCGCAATAGGACTTTTTTGTGACATAGGACTGTGTTTCACACGTATGCTATGTATTTCACCTTGTGTTTTAATCAATCTATTAGGTCGATAAGAAAATGCGGATTTTATTTTCTGAATTATAACCTTAATTTTCTTCGATGAAAGTGTCATTTCATCGTGTTCATGTTAATATCATTTTAAAGTGCATTTTTCGGTATGTATTTTGGTAACATCGACTTTGGTATTATTATTAGTTTTGATTCAAATTGGGCTATTGAGTTAAAGATGGAAAAGAAAGCAATTTTTGTATGAGTTCAAAACAGATGGTAAAGCAGCAGAAACTGTTGTAAACTAAATGATACTTTTGGTGTGGATAATGTAAAGGAACTTACAACGGAACGTACAAAGGAACGTACGGTGCAATGATGGTCCAAAAATTTCATTCTAGAGACGAGAGCCTTGAAGATGAAGAAAATCGCAGGCGTTCTTCTTCAGTTTTTTTCAGAATTTTACATTACCGGAATAAATGAACTTGTAATTAATTGTCAAAAATGTGTCGATTCTATTGGTGCTTATTTCGATTGATAAAGACAATTATTAGCTAAGAAAAATGTATATGAATTTGAAGATCATAAACCGCAATTATTTTTCTACCAACCTAATATTTAACCGAGATTCATTATTGCGGAAACTCCGGTCTGGTTCTTATACCGGTTAAGTACACTTATACCACTTACATAAGTTTGTTTATTTTCACTAGAATTTCAGTTAATCTGTCAAATCATTGTCTTTTTCTTTCTATTTACTGTTAATCTAACTTTTTTCATCACAAATTCATTGTTTGATAGAAAATTAGTTTCTACAATTTCAATCGCTGGTAACTCAGTACACTCTATTTCATTATCACATCAGGAATGTGTTGATCTTTATATGTCTGTCTTAATATATAAGTCTGGTTGGAAAATAATTGCGATAATGATTAATATCATTTTAAATTATATTTTCTGGTCTATGTTTTGATAATATCGACTTGTTTTATTATTAATTTTGCTTGAAATTAAATCATTGGATTAAAGATGAAAAGAAGCAAATAAGAGCATTTTTATATGAGTTCAAAATGAATGGTAAAGCAGAAGAAACTGCTCGTAAACTAAACGATATTTTTGATGTGAATACTGTTATGGAACGTACAGTGTAATGGTGGTTCCAAAAATTTCGTACTGGGGACGAGAGCTTTGAAGGTGAAGAAAGTTGCGGGCGTTTTTCTTTAATTCATAACGACCAACTGAAAGGGTTAATTAAATCAGAATCATGCACAACAATTTGACGGCTTGTACAAAAGTAACGGGTTAGTCATCAAACAGTTCTGGACCACTTAAAATGGCTACGAAAATAAAAAAAGCTTAACAAATGGGTGCAGCACAAACCGAACATAATATCATGAACCGCAATTATTTTTCTACCAAATTAATTGTTGTAGAAACTAAAACTAGTAATCGATAAACGTACAAAAAAGAGGAATTAAAGTTGATTTAGAAAAAAAACCCTAGTAACTAAAAGAGTAAACTAATTGAGAGAGCAGAATAAGTGAGAATTACTGAAGAGGAACATGTGGAGCATACGTGGTTTGTTTGTGCGACGTTGCGCTCGAGATCTCAATCTAAAGTGGACTGTTTAATCTCGCCGACGCGACGACGAAGGACTACGCCACTTGTGCCAGCAAGAGAGCGTGCACTAATGAAGAAAACATGAAACCGTACTAGTTTGTATCGTGTGAAACAGACGGCTCTTTGTTGAAATATAATTGAACGATTGTCGACATAATTATTGTCGGTGCAACGCAAGAAGATACCGGTGCTACGTGCACTGAAAATTAGAACGAGTGTTCGATACGAAACAGACAAGTTGTTGTATTCAACAACTGTGAACGTTTTAAAGAGCGTGTAATTAGATTTAAATAAGGGAAACGTTCCAGGTTTGCAGTTTTCCATATAACTTTCGACAAATTACACTAATATATATTTTACACAATTTAAATTGTTTTTCTTTTTCTATTTAACATAGAGTGACTTTATTTTAAATAATAGAAATATATTTCTTTGCTTTATATTTTTTATTCCGTTGATGCGTTGTCCTGATCGTTTTCATCCTTTTAAGTTATTCGATTTTTCTTCTTCCATTACAAGTTTCAGTTAAATCTTCAGGTAGATACCAGACAACTTTATCCTAAATCTACCTGAAGATAACACACATTTCAGAACTAGTATTGGAAAACAGAAAGTCAAGTCATCGAAAAAGAGGATACCATCAGAATTAAATAATAAAAATCACTAGTATAGTTTCGAATTATATGAAATTCACGTGTAGAAACAAATAAAATCTAATGGATGATGAACTGATTAAGTTTTTACTTATTCAACACTTCTAATAAAAGAATAATTTTTATTATTGAATTGTAATAAATTTAAGCAAACCACGAATGAAAAACTGCAGTTATTCAAAGTGAAATATAAAGTAGCACACCATACTAAATTACCAAAGTATTAGGTTGGTAGAAAAATAATTACGGTTTATGACCTACAAAATTCATGTACATTTTTCTACTTTAACTGTTTTTAATGGTCTAGAACTGTTGGATGACTAATGTCTAATTTTTGTGTAAGCTCTCGAATTGTTGTGCGCGGTTATAATTCAACTAACGCCTTTAGTTTGTCCTTACGAACTGAAAAAAGACGCCCGAGGCCTTCTTCATCTACAAGGTTCTTGTCCCCAACACGATTTTTTTTTAAATATCATTGCACTGTACATAACTGTACCCATACCAAAAGCATCGTTTAGTTTACGAGAAGCTTCTGGTGCTTTACCATCCATTTTGAACTCATACAAAAAATTTCCCTTATTTGCTTCTTTTCCATCTTTAATCCAATAGCCCAATATGAAATAAAATTAATAATAAAACCAATGTCGATATTATCAAAATACAGACCGAAAAATACACTAAAAAATGATATTAACATGAACACGATGAAATGACACTTTCATTGAAAAAAATTAACGCTAGGATTCAGAAAACCAAAACCGCAATTATTTTTCTACCAATCTAATATACTAGAATATAGGGATGTTGAAGTACATTGAATTTCAGAGAGATTTAATCGAAAAAAAATAATATTTCAATATAGTTTTAACACTTTGGTCATATTCACATTCACAAATCAATTTTCATTCCTCTTTCCTTAAAACACAAATTATTTTCTGATCATAAATGTTCAATAATTGATTGTTAAGCATTTTTATTGTAGCATAAGTATATTTCTATAGCAATATCAGAAATCAGGACACTAAAGAAGGTAAAAATCTATGTTTTTCTCAAAGTATGAACCTTCTTGCATACTTTATGGTTTTAAGGAACAAGTGAAAAATTTACTTGACTTTGTAGTATAACATAAACAGAATTTTTGCTATGAAGTCCGGTTTAACCTAAACGAAAATAATATTCTTTTTTTCACCATGCAGTTATAACACTATTGATGAAGTCACTTTCACAAATGAATCATTCTTTTGGTACACAAACTAAATATTTTTTTCTAATCAAATACATTAGATTGTCCTGGAGGTTCTCTTAGACAGTTCTGGAGAACCTGGAGATCCTTAGATTATCCTGGAGATTCTAATATTTATAACTGTTTCTTCTAAAACAAATTCAGATATACATATAGAGAAGGTTCTTAAATTTTGAGGCAGTGTGTATATTATCGCTCGAATAGATATTATTCGTTCAGAATAGAAAATAGTCGATGCTTTCACTACGGCCCTGCATGGAGTTGTCTGTATAAAAATTTTTAATGAAATGAATTGCGTTTAAATGCACATAAATTGAACGCCAGACAGAACTAAATAAAACTGTACAAGTAATAATTCATTCGATTTCATCGTATAAAAAATCTACAAATAAATCACGTTTTTACTACCAACATTATATATATATATATATATATATATATATATATAAACATATATATATATATATATATATATATTCACATATATATATAGAGAGAGAGAGAGAGAGAGAAAATGATTGAATGGTAAAAGTAAACTTTACTTTTTTGAAATCGCAGTCATTGTTATCAACGTGATGTACGGTTGTGTTGAAATCTGATGGGAATATTGTACGAGCATTCCATATGCAATTTGAGTCGCATTGAACGTTTTACAATCATTTGCATGATCACGTCCGTACATCATTTCACAATTGGACGTTCGATGGTGGATGGGGCGTGGGTGGTGCGTTACCGTCGTATATACTGGACGTGATAGGCGATAAATTCATCCCTAAAAATTACAACAATTATCTGATCGCAGGAATCAAAAACGTACCGACAGAACAGATTTATGTCACATGTGTTTTACGTTCAGTGCATATAATGAGAGTGGATGAAGGGCGTTTTATTTATGTATAATTGTGTACGGTCTTTGTTGATTATTATTATATTTGAAAAATAATATTTTTTAAAGACGGTTTTTTTATATGAAATTATAATTGTACGTTTTTTATACGTGGGATCCAATCAGTACTTGATTTTAGTGGTCTTGTCTTTTTAGATCACCTAAATGTTTCAACAGATGTATCATCTTCAAGCTGATATTATGGATATTATTTAGTCTCTGATATTTACTTGAAAATGGCTTATGTTCTGAAACTAGTAATGGAAACATAAACGCTTAGATGGTCCAAAACAACAAAGATAACCAAGAAAAATGATATAATAATTGTTTAGTATTTAAATTAAATTCACTATTCTTTTCATTTGGTAATTTAATTCTAGTATGTTTACATTTGAAATTTAACTATTTAATTAAATTTCAACTGCAAACAAATAATAATTTCAGGAACAATTTTTTTAAAGATTACAGAAAATTGAAGTCAACCATTGTGTGCGAAAACAATAGTGTTTTAAAAGAACACACAACAATAACAGTCTAATGGTAAAAATAAAATATATAATTAAATATTTTTATCTCAAAAATACTTAATTTAAATCATAGAAATTTAAATTCCTATTTCCACTAAATTAATATTTTAGTTTTTAATAGATAACATAATATCTGAAAATTGTTTTTCTCAAAAAAATTGTAGAATGCAATATTTTTATAAAATATTTATCTAGAAGAAAAGAATCTACACTTTTTTTTGATTTTAGTCCATAAATACACACTTGAACAATATTTTATTTTCTAAAAAAACAACCAACTGTTGTATCTTTTACAATAGTGTAAAAAATTTTTTTTTAGACGATGTCTAGTCAATCTTTGTTCTTTTAATTCATCTAAGTGTATTTTCTTCACTACTAATTTTAGTACCTTTGTCATCTTCTGAAATATGATAATTTGGGTTAATATCTATTTGAAGAATATACACAGACCGAAACTAATAGTAGAGAAAGGACACTCAGATCATCCAGAACGACGAAGACTGGTAGAACAAACTCTTAACGAGGTCATAGTTATAAAAATATATATTTTTATCCTTTGTATTTATTACTACTATTAATATATAAATAATTAAATATAACACAATTGATCATCTCTTTCGAAAGAATATAAAATTTATTAATTTTAATCAGAGTTCATTAAAATAATCGATAAACTATGTTCTAAATATCTCCTTAATATATTATGATATAAAACTGGAATGTAAATAAATCAATAAACAATATAAGTTAAAAAGAGGAAGCAATTATTCCGACGATACACAGCATCAAACGACTGACTTGTGTTTAAAATTCCCGCCGTTAACGAACGATTTCAATGCGACCGACAGTCCGTAATACAGTATTTCTGTCTTGTATAAATCACAAATGGAACCAATCAACGCAAAGTGAATCCAGTCGGTTTTAACGCACACACGGGCATACACACACACACACAAGTAAATTCGTACAAACGCACATACAAACATACATACAAATACGAAGAACCGTTCCTCCACAAAACGCACGTTTGTGCACGTCGGGTGGGGGTGCTTTCGAACGTAACAGCTTCGTATGGTGTCGTGTACGTTCGTACGGTGACCTTGGGAACTTCAAAAAAGCTCTGCGTGACCCTCTCCGATGGATTGAAACGTTCTGATTTCTTTGATTAGCGGCCGTACGCGGCGACGGGCGCGGCGCGCGTTCAAACACGGCCGATCTCTCGCTCTCCGCCCTTACTTTTTTTTCTTTACGCCGCTGCGCTTCACACACACAAAAAGCCTATCTGACCGATGTTGTTTTTCCGATGCGTGCAGTAATCATTTTTTATCGATCGTATGTCTTCGCAGAACTTGATTTTATCGAGGTTTTTACTATTCAATCAATGAGCTTTATACCGCTGCTAATTTTCAATTAACTGATACGATTTTATTAACAATCTATTTGAAGATTTTGTCCCTACTCTCTCTCTCTCTCTATATATATATATATATATATATATATACTTGTGTGTGTGGATTGACATAAATCTAATTAAATAAAAAAAAAATTCTGTCTCCTCACAAATCAGATTTTTTTTCCTTATCAAAAATATTTAGTAAATGGTTATTAATCATATTTATTTTTCGGTTCTGCGTATGTGAAACAAAAACATTGTATCTTAATTCTGTTAATCGCCTCGTCGTCACCGAAATAATCATAAAAAGCAATCAAAAATAATCAATAATTATTTATCGACCATTTTTGAACAGAAGAATGTTTATTTTTTGTTAAGTGAGAAAATAATTCATTTGTGAATTGTATACTCGTTGTCAATCATAGAAAGTTTTTAATCCTTTTCAGTACACTGAGTGATATTTCTTCTTCTGATACATCCATAGGAATGGTTCAAAAATTCGAAGCATAATTGCTGTATTAGGTAATATGTTTAATATTCCCATCTGGATAATTTCTTCGAGTAATTGAACATTTTGTCCCTTCTTTCTCTTATTCTGTATATATATATATATATATATATATATATAAATACTTGTGTGTGTGTCGATTGACATAAATCTAAGTAAATAAAAAAACAAAATCTCCATCTCCTCACATATCATATTTTCTTCTTACCAAAAATATTCAGTAAATGGTTATTAATAATATTTATTTTTCGGTTCTGCGTATGTGAGACAAAAACATTGTATCTTAAATCTGATAATCGCGTTGTCATCACTAAAATAATCATAAAGAGCAATCAAAAATAATCAATAATTATTTGTCGACCATTTTTGATCAGAAGAATGTTTATTGTTTGTTAAGTGAGAAAATAATTCATTTGTGAATTGTATATTCTCATTTGTAACTTTGTATATTGTCAATTTTTTCAAAATTATATGTTATTGGGTGGTTCTTGATTTTTTAAGAAGGAAAAACCTTACAAGTTAAGATTTGGGGATGACGAAGCGGTACGCCTATTTAAATGGAATTTGATGTCAAAAATTTATATACAGGCAACGTATTATAAAGGAGTATTGTCATGGTACAAAAATAAATCGTCATATTCATAAATTGTTTTCAGTATACACCGAGAAGGTGAAATCATTAAAGAATTTGAAATAAATAGCCGATTTAAAAACCAGACATCTGATGAAGAATATTTTCATATAAACGTTTTTGACAAAATCCTCAGTTCAGTACTAGATGGACTTACGCGTAGATTTGAAACCATTTCTGCAATTACCATTCATATTACCATTTCTTCGATCTTTTTGAAGATTTATGAAAATTTAATGAAATGTCAGGAGAATATAGCCAAAGGCAAAATTATTTCAAAAGAAATATGAAAATGCAATAAGTGAAGAAATTGGAGAAGAATTAATGCCGCTGAAACGTGTTCACAAATACATCTTCAAAGAGATTGCAAATTGAAGAAACTAAATCTATAAAATCTACTAAATCATCAAATATACGAGTAAGTCCACCTATCACTGAATTAAGGATTTTGTCAAAAGCGTTTATATGAAAATATTCTTCATCAGATGTCCGGGTTTTAAATCGGCGATTTATTTCAAATACTTTAACGATTTCCTTTCCTTTAATGCATAATGAAAATAATTTATGAATATGACGATTTATTTTTGTACCATGACATTACTCTTTTATAATACATGGCCTGTATAGAAATTTTTGACTTTAAATCCCATTAAAATAGGCGTACCGCTCCCTTATTCCTCAAATCTTAACTTGTATTGTTTTTCTTCTTAAAAAATCAAGAACCACCGAATAACATATAATTTTGATGCAATCAACAATATACAAAGAAACAAATGATAATATACAATTCACAAATGAATTATTTTCTCACTTAACAAACAATAAACATTCTTCTGATCAAAAATGTTCGATAAATAATTATTGAATATTTTTGGTTGCTCTTTATGCTTATTTCAGTGTGAACGATGCTATAATCAGAGTTAAGATAACATGTTTTTGTGTCGCATACGCAGAACCGAAAATTAAATTTCATTAATAATCAATAATAAATCATAATAACAATAATAATCAATTGAACATTTTTGATAAGGAAAAAAATGTGATTTTTGACGAGACCGAAATTTTATTTTTTTATTTAATTAGATTTATGTCAATCCACACACACAAGTATATATATATATATATATATATATATATATATATATATATATATATATATATATATATAGAATAAGGGAAAAAAGGTATAAAATGGTCAATTATTTAAAGAAATTATCGAGATGTGAATACTGAACGTATTACTTAATACAGCAAATATGATTCAAATTTTTTAACCATGCCTGCGAGTGTATCAGAAGGAGAAATACCATTTAGTGTACTGAAAACGATTAAAAACTTTCTACGATCGACGAGTAGAGAACAACAAAATGGATTGGCGACACTGAACATAAATTATCAGATGTTCCGTATTTTAGATTATTCTGGAATAACTGACTTTTCTACTGCTAAAGCGCGAAAGGCTTCTCTTAAATAATTTTTATACTTGAATAAATATTAAATACCATTGACCAAGCGTAAACATTTTATATTTTCTTTCCCCATAGTTTTCAATTTTGAAAATCTTCATAAAGTTCCCCAGGCCTCGAATTTTTATTGAAAGATTTTGTACATATTATATATATATATATATATATATATATATATATATATATATATATATGTATGTATGTATATGTATATATGTACATATATATATATATATATATATATATATATATATATATATACGACCAAATAACAAATAAAATGTATATAACAACTCAATCCGAGATAAAAGCTCCACAGTCCTCCGAACTAACAAATACTGGGAATATTAAAACCGTGCACTTTGAAAATTGATTCGTTCGAAGCCCTGTATGTGTGTGTCTGCCGGCTTGCATCGACGGCATCCGTTCGCGTCGATGTCAATTATATGCTCTCTACTCGTTTCGATAAAACATTATCCCCCCTGTCGAATGAAATTTTCATTGCACTAACGACGCAATTTTCCTCAATTCGTTCCGAAACGAACGTTCAATAGATGTAATAATATGTATCTATCGAGAAATGCATTAACGTTAATTTCATTTAATGAACTGATGACGATGTCATTTTGCTTCTAACTACACACACATACATACATATATACATACACACACACACACATATATATATATATATATATATATATATATATATATGCATCTGTATTTGTATACGTAATGATCTTTAAATATTATTCTTACATGACAAACATTTCCTTAATAGTAAAATAATTGCATGCATACTCAAATAAATAATAACATAAAATGTTTCTATATTTCTATCCAAAAAAATCAATTTTAAAAATCACTGTGTTATTACTAGCCTTGATCAGTATTTACCAATTATAATGTACGATTATATTTGTATGAATATTGGTAATAAAATTTTCTATTTTTACAGAATTGATCGTATTGACCTTTCAAATCGCTGTATCTATTAAGTGAACGTGTCTTTCCACGTGAGTACTATTTTATTAAATTTCAAATACTATTATATACATTTTTATTTTATTTAATGTTTTATTTGAATTTACAAAAAAAAGAATAGTTAATTAAGCGTGCCCGATTGACTTAAATTTGTTCCCAATTAAATTATATTTTATTCAAGATGAAATAAAGTGTAGACCTTTGGAATGGGTCGAGAACCTTAAAATTTATCATAATTTGAAATATATTGATGACTAAACGGTTATTTTATTTATTTTTCTTCTTAAAAGCCTAATTAATTTTTTACCACTAACTTTTAAACAGTAAGCCAACTCATTTTAGATTTCCATGATGTTAATATTTTTTTTCACAAATTTGCTGGGTCTAGATTTTGCTTTTAACATCGGTAGTCTTACATATTGTGACTGTACCGAGTGGTTCGGAACCTTTATAATCAGTGTATATCGTGATTTTTTGATAAAATTTCCCTATTTTGATCATTCGTCGTTATTTGTGACTATCTGGGAAAAATTATTATTAGGTGTACAAATTAATTACGGGTCATTTTTTTTATAGAAAATGAATGTTTACATAAAAGTAGAATATATTTCAATTCTTAAAATATCAACCGTTTATTTTGTATAACATTTTTCCATCTGTCAGGTAAATGACGAATCTCTTGTCGAAAAAAGATGTTGATTTTGAGTCAATGAAGTCTTAATATATTTTCGAACCTCTTCCTCTATTTTAGAATTTTTTGCATGGTTCATGCATCACAACATCTTCTCCAAAGCTGAACAAATCATGCCCGCAGCTTTAACAGCATTTTCAACTGGAATGCGAAAAGTATGCAATACCTAAAATGCTGATTTTCGGACACCATCGTGTTTACTGCTACTTTGTGAGGTTATGCTAATTGATTAGTCAATATATGTATATATATATATATATATATATATATATATATATATATATATAATGTTTTTAAATTTTAAGGTTGACATTTCATAATCGTAAAATGACGAGAAATTATTTTAATTTAAAGCAGGATTATGATTAATTCAAGGATTATGATTGATAAAAGGCACATAATTATTTTTTTACACCTAATATAATATCACAATTATAGTCTACAGCACTGTATCTAAACTCATGTTCACAAATAGATTTTCATATTTCACAATAAAGATTTTTCTATACTTTATTGATCTCCGAATAATAGGGTTGCTATTAAAATTCGTATTAGTCATTCAGAAAATGATCAACAATCTATTTTTGAAAAATTCATTTATAAAAACTGATAGAATGTGTTCACGAATGTTTCAACGAGATACTTGTAATTATAATAATCCTAATTGATGCAATTTAGATCATAGACAGGAATTGTCTTCGAAAATCGATTAAAACATTCCTCAAACACTTCGTCGTAAACCTTCATATACAGTGAAACTAAGAGCAAAAAGTAGAATAAATAAGTGATCATAAGAAGGAAAACAAACTAATTAAAATAAGATTGAACGTCGATCTGACTCCCTATAGTTTTTTCTTTATAAAAATCAAGTACTATTTATGAAGATATTCTTTTGAAACAATGGAAAACATCTAGAGAACTGTTAAGCAATATACTAAATGACTAAAATGGAAACAAATAGATTCGTTTAACTAGAAATATATTTAAAAATGAATTCTTTATCCTCCTACTTACTAAGAAGAAAATTTCAGCTCAAAATGTTCAATAAATAATTATTGATTTATTTTGATTGTTTCTTATTTGTATTCCGATGGTGCTGTTTTAGTCATCATGGTAATCGTCTTCAGAGCGCCAAGGTACAGGTTATATACCACTATTTCTTCTCTCTCTCTCTATATATATATATATGTATACATGTATATATATATGTATAATATAAATCTTTTTGAATTCATCTCCAACAATTTATTCTTTCTTCCTGACAATTTTCATCGCATGAAGAAAAATTTTAAAGTTAGATTTTTCTATACCTTATACCTCTGAAGATAATAATAATATCATTTCCATCAAAATGCCTCAAAACTACAATCAGAGAAACAGCCAGAACGCCCTGATTAATACCTTCGGTGCTAACGACCCATCTAACCCGTGGTAACGCTATAAGCGTCCGAAGCTACTGGAGTTATGATGGGTAGACCTTCTCCTGACTGAACGATCTCTGGACATGACAACGGGCAGTGGGTCGTGGGCAGCTGGCTTCTCTCGCGCCCCGAGCCGACCCTTTCCCTCTGTCATTATATCAACAACTGCTCCAACTGTGCTTTTCGCTCTCCTCAATACTTGAGCACGAGCAACTCCACCAGCTCAATTTATAGGTCTAGTTACCCTCGCACATGGACCGGTAATGTGCCTTGCGGTGGCACAACTGTAACGTTCAAGGAACAAAATGATTTATTAACCATCCTTGGCCAAACATTTTTTTGTGGTTTGTAGGGGGAAAAAACTAATTCGATTGTGAAAATGAATTTAGCTGCAGTGTTAGAACTGTACTGTATCTCCAAGTGTTAAACGATAATGTATTATTTTCAAAAGAAACTAATATGAAGATCACAATGTATTTATTTTGATTTAATCATTCTTTTTACTATTATCTTGGACAATTTATATATATATATATATATATATATATATATACATGAACAAAGATGGCAGTGGTGGAACAGAAGGGTGGTGTACAGCGTTTGAATATATTCAATTTGAATTTAATACAAGTCGAACGACCTTGCGCGTAAAAAGTCTATTTTTAAAGTTAACGAACCGCAAAGCAACGAACGGAGGAGTCAAATAAACGCATTACAAGATTCGGCGAGTTAATGAAAGCTCTCTTGGATGTTCGACTCAACTTTGATACAGGGTTAATTAAATTCGTACTTTTTCACTACCTTTTCTGTCTGCATGCTCTTACGTGGTTTCAGCCGATTCTGTCTCCTACGCGTCGACGTGCAAATTAAATCCATGTAGTCATACACATACACACACGTTTTTATAAATATATGTATATATATATATATATATATATATATATTGAATCGTATATATACAACTGCATTGAATGTAAACAAACAATGTAGAAAAAATTCAATTCGATTGAATGTGTGGACTTGAAATTTAAAAGAAGTTAATGTGTCTTTTTATGTTGTCTATCATCGATTTCGCTTATAAAATGTAAGTAAACGAAAACGAGCGTGCAATTTTTATACATATACAAGGTATGTTTAAAAAGTTCATGTTTTTTTTGAAAGTAATTCCATTCAAATAAAATAAATGGCTCGTATAGTTCATATAACTTCTAATAATCTTCTGTTGAATTTCTTACAAATTTGTAAATATGAGTTACTAGGTGTAAAAATTAGTTCGATGCCTTTTTTATATGAATATTTATGGAAAATTGAATAGATCTCACTTCTCAAAATATCTCGCATTATTTTGTGTAACTTTGCTTCAATTGTCGGGTTAATGAGGGTCCCTAGCAAAAAATGATGATAAACCAATGATGAATAATCCAAGTATATAAATGTTCTATTATAAAATCAATAATTCAGAATTTGAATGTCATTTGGTGGTATTTCTGAAATTCTTACTGAAATATTTTTTTATTTTTTCTTCCGTACAGGAATCTGTTCATGAATCATAAAATTTTAGTATTTTTCCACTACACAAAAATACGTTCTAAATTTCTTCTTTTATCTATTATGGATACATATATATATATATATATATATATATATATATATATATATATATATATATATATGTACATATTCAAATGTCATGTTATTTAATATTTTGAGTTGCTAGAACTCGAAGAAGTTATAATAGCTGAATCTGATCAACACAGTGATAGTAGAATCATTGTTAAATTTTCATCGATATTTATAATTGTATTCTCTTATAACATCACTAATTTAAAATTGAAAAAACTCATTCAGTATTATTTCTAAATTTCTTATTGATTGTAAATCTTACTTTTTCTTTCACATATAAATCTATACATGAGATATAAATGTTCAATATGCTTCCTATGTAATTCCTTCTATGTCGATAAATGTTTTTCTCACCAATATTTTTTTGATTTTTGGGTTGCAAGAACAATCAATAAATTTCGAATCAAGTAAACACTAGAATATTAATATAATAGTTGATTCATTTTGATTCATGAATTGGACACTTGTGAAACTATTAGTGACTGGATTATAAAACTACAATATTATTTTTTTGTATTTAACATTTCTGGTCTTTTTTCAACTGTGTTTCGTGAAAAATTCAAATTTAATATTTAATATCTTTACTATCATTTAAAACAGTCTTATAATACAGTTATGATTATTGAAAAAACAAACAATAAGAAGCATTTTTATTAAATAAATTGAAACGCAGAATACAAAATTATACAACCATTTTAATCTGATTTTTGTATTAAAACAGTTAAGTTTTCTCTTGATGAATCACATGAGTATTCTTCTTCAATGACTATTGGAATGTCGAGACATTCTTATGTTACCTGTTGAAAAATTCAAGAAGAATAACAAAACATCTTGAAGTTCAGGAGTTGAAACTAATCATGTCAGATGAATATTCAAATCATTCAAGACCAAGATCGTCAAAACACACACACAGATCCTTCATAGATTTGTGAAAGTGAATTTAGTCACAGTTCCAAAGTTATATTTTGACTATTTTATCTATTCTAGAGTTTTAAAAAAGTGATTTAAAAAAGATTATCAAAAAAAATCAATGATAAAAATTATATTCATTATTTAATGGTAAAATTGTAACTGTTTTTTGTGGCCGAAATT
The DNA here is from genome assembly GCA_034766995.1 of Acanthacorydalis orientalis. Taxonomy (NCBI): domain Eukaryota; kingdom Metazoa; phylum Arthropoda; class Insecta; order Megaloptera; family Corydalidae; genus Acanthacorydalis; species Acanthacorydalis orientalis. Next base: position 4,819,685 of record CM068316.1, on the reverse strand, counting down.
AAAGATGGTCTCAAACAAGTTATTCAAACTAGCTTTTTATATTAAATTCTAGTGTAAAATGATAAACCAAAGGTGTCACAGGTATAAATTGTAGATTATTATAACTTAATATTTATACTAGTTAGTAAAGTCGTGTTCAGATAACACTAATTGTTTACATTAACGGAATTCTTGTTTGTATTCGAGCACCCGTTATTCATTTATATCGACGAAAGTTCGTTTAATTTCTGTTTCGCTTAAAACTGGTTCTCGCCGCTTCATTTTCATAAAATAACAAAATATGTACATAACACAGACATTAAATCCACTGTCGACTACTTAATTTCATTAATCATTGATAATGGTGCGTGGTCATTCGGCCCAACATTCGGCCCGACAATCCTCCACCGCGCTCGGATAGAAACACATCGGACCGGTGTTACATTGCGCGCGGTAGGCGTCGCCGTCGAATCGCACGACGTCGAGTGATCATTTTTCTTTTTTAATACGGGAGTGTTTTAGTTAACGACGCCGTAGCACGCCGCACGTACCTTATTTGTTATTGTGTTCTTGCATGTGTCCGATGAACGCACGGACGGACAAACGGACACAACTCTAAGTGTATTGAGACACCTTTTAAGGGCGTACACGTCAAACGATATGACGAGGGTACATTTTTGTTCTGTGAAACCGTGCACTGGTACGTTTCCATTTTCTTTTGTTGTTGCGTTCATGTGAGATTCTCGCCAGCTTATATTGACAGATTGGCTGAGATCATGACACTTCTCTGTCATCAAAATTCATACAAACACACACATACACACACTATATACATATATACAATATATACATATATATATATATATATATGTATATATATATATACATAAAAAATGTAATTTGAGCATGGAAATAGGATAAAACGTATTCGAAATCTTCCTGTGAGATCAATCTTTATGTATGTATTTATATATATATATATGTCTTATATCGAAAAAAAAATGTCAATAAGGTTCAAAAATATATAAAGAGATTGAAATACAGCAGAGAAAATAGAATGGAAGAATATTTAGTAAATCAAAAATGTCAAACGATATAAAAGTACAATTATTTGTTTTAAATAAGGACGAGCTTCCCTATCCAGCTTTGATAAACTAATAGTGTAGCTTTTATAACTTGTCGAAAAAAAAACATTTTTTGTAAATAGTAATTAACTGATTAATTTACAAAGAGTGTGTAGATCTAAAAAGTGTATAATAATTTCGTGTCTGATTCCTTGCTTATAAAAAAAATAAAACTAAAACTGTATCAAGATTCACTTCCAATTGTTTGTTTTATTCAAAAAATGTTAGGGGATGTTTATGAGGAAAAATGGGATCTGTTTTTCATATTTAAATACATCTTTTTTCTCTAACTCTAATTCTATTATTATTTTGTATGATGAGTCCTATTATAATTCTGCCAGTTATGAGAATCTCATATAATGAGTCATTTATAATCTCACTCGATAATAGGAGCACAGTTTTGGATTTTATATCGAGTTCAGTATTTTTCTTCAGAATAAACAATGATTTTTACTGTTCATATTTACCTACAGAACTTATTTTTCAACACTTGTGACAAGATTATTAAGAAATGATCAGTCTTTTGCCAATTTATCGGTTTATTTAATACAAACTCATGGATTCGTTTATTTTTCTCAAATGTCTTATATGACATGCAAATTGTCTATGGTTACATTTTCAAAATGTTTTTCTGTTATAATTTTATACTAGAAGTGAATACAAACAATTCTTTTGAATATATTGTTCAAGAAAGACCATCTTTAATTTCAGCCAAGAAACAGTCATACTTTTACCACTAAATAATTATAATTTTTAACACTGATTTTAGTCGATAACCTTTTTTAAATCACTGATGACACTCTCGAATAGATAAAATCGTTAAAATTAATTTTGGAACTGTAACTAAATTCATTTTCACAAATCTACGAAGAATATATTTTCTTTTATTCCTTTTACTTATTATACTGTGCCTTATCGTTCTAAAAATGAAGGAATCGCCATCGAAATGCACCTAAACACAAATCAAATTTGATCTATAGTTAATTATTGAACATATTTGATCATAAAGAAAAGTGTAGTTTGTGACATGAGTGAGAAATTCATTTCTGAATGATAAAATCATTTATTTACACAATAAAATTTTACAAATTTAAAGAGGACTGATTCCTGTTAATGGAATATAAAGTAAATATTATGCAATACTTGTGAGACAAAGAAGAATGAACTTAAAATATGTAATACTTTTTATTATTAATATATATATATATATGTATGTATATGTAAATATATATATATATATATATATATATGTTTGTATATATATATATATATATATATAAATAAATAATTATTTATATATTCATTTCAAAAATATGTGATCGGTCTTCTCTCTCACAATTGTTCTATCAAATAAAACGGTTTGCACGAATGAGTTCTGTTGACAATATTGATGATTCATGATCTTTTTAAATCAACGTTAATATCTGAGAATATATTTCTCATTTCCATAAATATCATTATATTATTCAATCACAATTATACCTTTCTGTTTATCGTAGAATTCATATACAAGAATTCCTCCTCATAATTAATCCTCTGGCTAAAATTAGTCTGTCGTTTTTAACTGGATGTTTTAAAATCGCTGTTTTTCTATAACAGTATGCACTGATTATACACTGAATGAAAACTGATGAAATGTGTGATAACAAAGATAAAAATAGAGTACAACTGGGTTAACAAATTGGAATGAAAGACTTTATTCATGCGTTCACAAATGATCGTTTCGTTTTACTTTAAAATCAAGCATTTTTTCTGGTTAAAAATGTTCAATAATTGATAATTGTTCGTATTAATTGTTGTTTATAAACATTTCATGACGATTCCATCATCTTCAGTGAGATAATGTGTAGCAGAGGTTGCCAAACTGCGGCACGCGAGCCGCATGCGACTCCCAAAACTACTTTGTGCAGCTCTCGAGACTATACTGGATTTGATTCCTATTTTTCCTAAACTTTTATATTAATAATCTGTAGTAGTATAGTGTGTACCAATATCAGAATATTTTATTTATAAACGGGTAATTCACATTATCTTTTCAAACAACCATATGTATGTGTCCAAACTACTATTTAAAGTGGCTTTACGGTTATGAATAATCCTTAAAAAAATATAAAATTAAACAATTTTCTTAATTAAGACTTGATGAATAAAATGAAACCAAATTCGGGATTGGTTACCGTGTAAATTTTCGAGAAAAATATCTTTAAAAATGTAACTTTTATCACGGTCTCTTAGACAATAGACAAGAATTTATGAATACAATTTTAAAATAATATTTTCTATGGCTCTTGAACATTAAAAAATGCATGAAAATTATAATTATAGGTGTTTCTCATTACAAAAGAAATTTTCCACCTCTGATGTATAGAAATATATTTTTTTATTTTAAAGATCTTCTTTTCTTTCGTATCATTTTCAGATTTTTTTGCATTTTTACTCCGTAAAGATGATAACAACGCTATTGTTTAAGCAACAGGAAAAATAATCTATAATTCATTATTGAACATTTTCGATTAGAAAAATTTAAGTGTTTTGTGGACGATTGAAAAAATAATAAATAAAAGTGAATTAGTCACAGTGACAAGAATTGTTTCATGAGATTGTTTTGTATTTACAGTTAATATATGAATGATTGTAACTATAATTACTTCATTTCATACAATTTCCGAATGTCTTTACGCTGACAATCACTTGAGTTTTGAGTTTTAAAAAACAATCAGTCATATCATAACTGATCATTCTTGGATATTTATACTGAAAAAGTCATTATTAAAACAGAAATTTTCGAAAGTATGTTTCTGATTATCCAACCATTTACTAAGAATTGACAAAACGATATCACAGTCTTTTCTATGTAAAATATAAAAAACAGGCCGGTCTGAATTTCAAAATCAATTTCGAAATTCGATTAATTAAATGACTGAATAGCTTTTCAAAGACAATATTTTCCAGAACGTTCTCTAGTTACAAAACTTGCTTGAAATCAGATTCATAAATGTCGTTCTGGGAATGAGAACGCCCTGTATATACGAAATGTAACGTGATTATTGATTTAACTAGAGGATTTAACAGCATTGCATGATCTTAACTCATATAAATTCAGAATAGCCTACAATAGAGGCCAAACATTATTCGCTATTTTAGCATCACGTAACTAATTTACCCTAGTGTATACACACACACAGATATATATATATATATATATATATATATATATATATATATATATATATATATATATATACACATTCGCTTAAACACATTAGTTAGGGATTTCTGAAATCCTTTAACGAATTAAACTGCTATTTCTAATTTAATACATGTATAAATCCGTACATGTATGTGTATACAAAAACATATATGAATGTGTGTGTGTGTGTGTGTGTCACAAAACTAAACGTGTGTATAAAAAAAGGAAGTGATTTCATGCACATCGTAACAAAAGTACACGGATAAGTGACAACAAAAAGGAAATAAAATAAAATAAAAAATAGAGTTCCGTCGAAGTGGACTAAATAAAAGACGTTATTTTTCATTGCCGCGTTATATACCGACGTGCAGTGCGAGAACACATTCACGTACGTACCGTCAATTTATAGACAATGTGTCTTGACCAGCGCTCATAAAATATCAGTTTACGAGCGACGTAAACGTTTATTTTTAGCTCATGGCTGAAATTTTCACGCATTTTTATAAACTCGCACGTGTATACATCACACACACACACACACACTTGTGTGTGTGTGTATCTGTTTCGAGTTCACGCTTGTACAAAGTGATTCTGTATGTACATACGTACAGGTGCAAAGGATATTTTACAAGTATTCGTTATAAAATGGAAAAGAAAACAATTTACTTAAATTAATTCATTTTATAGCGTTCTTACTCTTTAGAAACACCACGTTCTTCAATAAACTCCTTGACTGAATTACATTATTATCAGATGTACCGATTAATTTGGTACCTTTTTTTATAGAAAATAAATGTTTACAGAAAATTGTTTGAATGAATGTTTATAGAATGTTTTGAGGATTGAAATGCATTCATTTCAATCATCAAAATATATCCATCTGTCAGGCAACTGGCGAATCCCTTACCGAAAAAAATATGACAGCTTTGAGTTGATGAATTTGTAATACATTTTTGGAGTTCTTCGACAGTTTAGTTTTTTTTGCATGTTTTATGTGTCACAACACCTTTCTTTAAAGCTGAACAAATCATTCCAACGGCTAGGTAGCATTTTTTTAACTGAATGCGAAAAGTATGCTATGCCTAATATGTTGCTTTTCGAAAGCCATTGTGTTCACTGCTTTTGTGAGGCTATGCCAATTTCTTAGTCAAGATGTATAGTGTTTTTAAATGTTAAAATTGACACTTAAATATTCAATACCTTAATTTAAATCCGGATTATGATTGATTCAATTCAAAAGCACAGAATTAATTTTAACACCTTATACAATATAACAATTATAGCCTTTGACACTGTACATAAACTCATGTTCACAAGCAGATTTTCATATTTCATTAATAAAGATTTTTCAATACCTTATCTATCAATATTAAAATTCGTATTATCCATGAACAAAATGTTCAACATAACTGATCATTCTTGGATATTTATAGTGAAAGAGTCATTGTTAAAACAGAAATTTTTAAAGTGTTTTTCAGATTATCCAACCATTTACTAAGAATTGAAAAAATGATATCTCAAACTGTTATATGTAAAATATAAAAAAACAGACCTGTTTGAATTTAAAAATCAATTTTGAAATTCGATTAAACTAAAAATGATAAAAACCGCAATAATTTTTACACCCACCTAATATATGTTACTTCATTTCTAATCAAACACTGACTGGTTATCTTGTTTTTATATATAAACATCAGGTGAATTATCATCCTGCAATATCTATTTGTTTTCATACCGATTGTCTGATCAATCTTATCTATATTTGTTTCTCTGAACGATAACAACTTCAAAACAATCTTTTTTATATACTTTAATACCAGTTAGACTCACTTTTAAGATAACTAAGCGATAATAAGTAGGGAAATTGAAGAAAATTGTCTTAAAATTCGAAAAAATCAAGAAAGATTAGAAAAAAATATCGAATATAAGAAATTATGTATCTGGAAATGTTGAATCAATAATTTTAAAAATTTAGACAGAAGTATCAGGAATTTCAATTGTTAAAAACTAATTAAAAACATTTTACAAAAATTCATTACGCAAGAATTTTTTTGAAGATGCTTTTTGTTTGAAGATTTTTATTTGGATACTTCCTAGTAATCAAATCGATATAAATATATACATATATATATATATATATATATATATATATATATATATATATATATATATGAATATATATACATATATATATATATATATATATATATATATATACAGACAAGTCTTTGAATTTAAAAGTATGCAATTAACGAGTATTCCATCAACGGCTTTACCGGTAAGTAGAAAAAGCTCTCCAGCGAAGAGTTTCGTATAAAATCGACGCACGCCCGACCGGTTCGCATCATCGCCATCAACATAATAACAGAACGGTTTCATTATAGCGGAATTAAAATTTATTCGAAACGAGAGGCTGAAATATAGTCGTGTCTTTGTTGGTAGCGCGAAGGTTGCCACATTTTATTACACACTCGAGAGACGTTAAGAGCCACTGTAGATTATCTATTCGTCTGTGAACGGCATGTAATAATAATAATAATAATAGGAATCACGGGCGCACGTCCATATATGTACAAATGTGTGTGTGTGTGTGTGTATGTTTGACAGAGAGAGAAAGAACACACAATCGATACGAATTATCGATTGTGAAAACGTGCTCGGTCTTTTCTGTGTACATTTTTACGACTGTATTCGAAACAGACACATGTCTTCCTCGTTATTGCTTTCAATGTTTTTCTGTTCGGTCGACGATTCTCTTTTCTATATATTATGTAATAAGCAGTTTTTTTTCATTAACTAGCCAGTTTCAATTTTGAAAATTTCAATATTTATAAGCACAGATGTGTTTATAAATATGTGTTTATATTGGATAGACAGATGTGTTTATACTGGATTTCGTATCTAAAGCAGATGCTTTAAATAAAAAATCCAGTAGCATAATTTTTAATAAATATCAGGAGTTCAACTTTAATGATTCCTCCTCTCAATCTACGATTAATGGAAATAAAATCTTACTTTTATTGTTTTCATACGATAAATTGTTCCATTTTTTTATAAAATGAATCAAGCGAACATTAATCAATAGCTTATTAAAAATATGTTATATTTTTTCAAAGATAATTAAGCTGTATTTAATAGGAGTTTACATTGAAATCCGTGTTCACGTGTAGATGGCTCTAGATGCGTACGCTGTAGACAGTGACAGATATCTCTTATGTCATTTTGAAATGTGAACATTTCCCACTTAAATTCAGTCATCAGACGCCATCCTTTTTTTACATAAGTGCTTTTCTATCATTTAATTAAAATGGAACGCAATAAGTTGTTTCTCCGATGTGTATTTCTACACTACTTTGATTCGGAAAAAAAGTATAAATGTAGTTCATGGATTGCTTGAGAAAACTTATGATGAATCTGTTCCATCGGAAACAGTACCTAGAGATTGGTTTCGACGATTCAAAAGTGATTATTGTGACATTCAAGACAAATAGCGGCCAGGTCAATCGAAAAAGTGTGAAGATGAACAACTGCAAGCTCTACTGAAAGAAAACTCTGTTCAAACATTTATAGAATTATCTCAACAGCTTGAAGTCAATAAATCAACCATTTTTCTACGTTTACAATCCATGGGAAAGATCCAAAAAAAAGGAAGATGGCTGCCACATGAACTGACTGACAATACTATAGCTACTCATTTAAACATCTCGATTTGTTTGTTTACAAGGCATAAAGAGTTTCTTGTGGCGTATCGTGACCGGGGATGAAAAATGGATTTATTTCGATGACCCGAAACGCAAGAAATCATGGGTTGATCTTGGACAACCATTACCGTCGACCCCAAAATGAAACATCCATGGTTACAAAACAATGCTCTCTATTTGGTGGGATATGAAGGGTGTCGTGTATTATGAGCTTAACACAAAAACAAAAAACAGCGGCTTTCAATGCAACTTCCTAATACTTCTTGAAACACTTTGAGCTTATTAAGGGGTTTGTATTTGTTTGCCGTTCGATTTTTGATATTTTTTCGATGCGGGTGTTAATGGTATAGGTTTGAAATTTTGTACAGATTAAAGACATGTCCTGAACAATCTTTCTTCATTTTTTGATTGAAAAACATTTACAGACTATGGAGATATTATAAATAAATTAAAGTACTGGATCTGCTGTATCTCTAATCGGTGTAACGATTTCAGAAACTGCATTGATTTGATACCAAAAACAGAATAATTTACTTGTAGTATAATGTAAGGACTCTGGTATCACTGGATACTTTTTTGACATTTTTGTAAATTGCAAAACGGCAGCCTTTTGAAAAAAAAGATTGATTTTTTTGACTCGCTTAATTATTATAACACATTGTAAATGTAAAACTAAATTAAAAAAAAAACTTTGAGAGGTTTCTTTCATTCTTTTTGTTTTCAATAGTACTTAAATAGTACTTAAAATTCAAACCCAAGATTTTGCAGTTGATCAGTACTTATTTCTTTACCACCAGTGAAACTGATGGAACTCTTAATATATCGATATTTTCTAATATAATTTTAGTATCATACATTCATAGTTATAGCGTTATTTTAGTAAATATTTATTATTTCCGACTGGAAATGCTATTAAATTTTCATATAATAAAATATGTATTACATTAGTTGCCCAATTAGGCAATAAAAAGTGATTATGCTGACTTTTTCAAATCATTTTTTAATTAGACTACAAACTACAAAAATTTTTAGTTAAAACTAGTTAATAATTGATTTGATTGCTACTTATACTCATTTTTTGTACCTTAAAGATGCAAAGATGGTTCCAGCATCTGAATACACACAAACGACAATACAAATGATCAATAATGAATTATTGAAATTTTTTGATAGGAAAAAGCAGTGACGTGTTTTTGTCATTCAGAACTAATTTTATTGATTATTTACTTCTATCCTTAGGGACTTTAAACAATAAAATAATAAATAATGCCATTCTTTTACATTAAAATCTATAGAACCCGAAAGGAAGTACTATAAAAGTCACCAAATATCATAAGTAAATTGAGTTTAATATACATCTTAAAAACCTGCTAACTGTCACTAAAATGTCTTAGAAATAACATTTTTAATAATGATGTTGAGATTCTTCTTTTAAGAAAAAATTTAAAATGTTTATGTGACAGTTTAAAATTGTATTGAAAAAACAATATGTTTTCATCATTCAGAAATAGTTAAATTCATTCTTTACTTCTATCTTTATATTTTTTGAACAGTAAATATTATAAAAAATTGATTTTTTTTATATTAACAGCCGTAGATGAACCCAAAAGGAAATACCATAAATATGATCAAAGATCATAAATAAATTGAGTTGAATATTCAATCAAAAACATGACAGAGTCTCGAAAATTAAAATTTTAATCAAACTTTTACTTTGTATGAATCTCTAACAACAGAATATGAAGCACTGATTTTACATATTCAAACATTTCTGTTAAAAAAGCCTAGAAGGAAAAGTATATAGGTATCATGGAACAACACAACGACACAGTTTTAGTTACAGAAAGTGTCTCCTGCATACAATTCCGAACCATACTATATACATGTATGCATAAATCAAGAAAAAGAGACAGAGACAACACATATATTACAAAGTACTCGTATTGTACGAATATATCAGGAGCTACGTCGGTTTTTTCTCTGTCGAAATCACTCCTGACACAAAATCAATACACAGAGCAACACGACACATGTCATATCAGCTTGTAATATTCAAATTTTGATTGAGTGCGATGCATATGTATATGTCTATGCATACACATACATACACAAGTTATATATATATATATATATATATATATATATATGTGTGTGTGTGTGTATGTACAAATGGATGAATGTAGTACATTTTTACGGCGTTTCTTTTTCACCATCGAGACAATAGTAATAACGACACTTATAGATTTTTATCCTGTCGTAAAAATGTGTATATCTGTTTTATTGAACTGTATAAATTTCCACAGTTGGGGATCAGACGATAAATTATCGGTTCGTATCGCTTTTTATTCCGACTGAATTGTGTTCGATGTTCACGTTGATATATCGAATGAATTCATGTTGAGGGACAAGTCTTTATCCAGTGAGACATACACAATACTTTGTCAGTTTTTTTGTCTATTAAATACAAATCGATTTTTGTACATTAGAAGTATTTAAAAATATAAAATTTTGTTTCCTTAACGAGTAAAAAAAAATAAACTAATGGAAAAGTAAAGTATTTATATACTTATTAAAATATGTACCTATTTACTATTCGGTGCCTTTACATTGAATCAATTATAACTCTGTTTTAAATTAGAATATTTTCTTGTCGTTTTAGGATCTTCAAGTGCCAACTTTAACATTTAAAAACACTATATATCTTAGCCAAGCATTTGGGTTAACCTCACAGAACAGTAATGAACACGATGCCATCCGATGATCAGCATATTAGCCATTGCATACTTTTCAGTGAAAAACAATAGAAAAGGTCTGAAAATTCATTATTCAGTGATTCAATTCCACCATATTTTTTCGACAAGGAATTCGTTAGTAACCTGACAGACGGAGGAAAGTTATACAAAAATAATTAGGGATATTTTGAGAAACCTTTTTAAATATCATTAAATCTAGAAAAATATGTGATATTTGTATATTTCTCCAATTAGGTATAAAAAACAGATCATTCAGATGAAAAAAATTGTAATACAGTGATGTTTCAGTCTAGAAGAATTTAATTTGATATTAAAAAACGTGCATTTAAAACATTTAATCATTCTCTTTGAATTAGCTTATTTCACACTGAAAGTATATTATTTATTATCAATTTTGAAATCTGAGTTTGTTGAAACAATTTAAAAGCGATAAAGAAGTAATTGGTTGTTTTATCCTATTTTAAAGACATGAATTCTAAATATTAAGTTAATAGAAAAATAATTGCACTTTATGGCCTTCAAATTCGTATACATTTTTCCATTTTATGTCCAGAACTGTTTGATGATTAACGCCTAACTTTTGTGCAAGCTCTTGAATTGTTGTGCGTGGTTCTGATTAAATTAACGCCTTCAGTTGGTCGTTATGAACTTCAAGACTCTCGTTCCCAGCACGAAATAATTGAAACCATCATTGCACTGTATGTTCCTTAGCAGTACCCATACCAAAAGCATCGTTTAGTTTAAGAGCAGTTTCTGCTGCTTTACCACCTAATTTGATTCATACAAAAAATTTCTCTTATTTGCTTCTTTTCCATCTTTAATTCCATATCCCAATATGAAGCAAAGTTAATAATAAAACCAATGCCGATTTTACCAAAATACAGACCGAAAAATGCACTTTAAAATGATATTAACATGAACACGATGAAATGACACTTTCATTGAAAAAAATTAAGATTATGATTCAGAAAACCAAAACCACAATTATTTTTCTACCAATCTAATATATTACAAGAATATACAGATGTTGAAATATATTCAATTCTCAAGGCTGAACAAATCATTCTGGCAGCATTCAACAGCATTTTGACTGAACTGAAATGCGAAAACTATATTGTTTAATATACTGCTTTTCAAACACTATCGTCTTCAGTATTATTTTCTGAAGTTATGTCAACTGCTTGGCTAAAATATATTTTTTTTTTTAAAAAAAATGTTAAGATTGGCACTTCAAAATTCTAAAACGATGAGAAAATATTTTAATTTAAAACAGAGTTACGATTGATTGAATTTAAAGGCACCAAATTAATTTTTACATCTATCTATATCTATCTATCTATATCTATCTATCTATATCTATCTATCTATCTATCTATCTATATATATATATATAATGACCATTTTTATCTATATCTACGTTTTTGAGATTATTTGTTTCATCAGACTTTTGTTGTGTATTTTTATCATTTCAATTTTATTATTTATGTCGTTAATGTTATGTCCCGTTTCTAAGATATATTCAGCAAATATTGGATCGGTTTTATTATCCTTAATACAACAAATATGTTAGTGATTTTTCTCTCTGATGATGATGACATTGCCATCGTGATACGCTCAGACAATAATAAAAAAAATAATCTGTAATAAAATATCGATTTAGTGAACATTTTTGACCAGACGTCTTTTTATGGTCTACGGAGGGAAAACCGAATTCATTTGTGAAATATTCCGTATTATAATTAAAAAATTAAATTGTTAAAAACAATACTCTCTGTTTAACGATATCGAATATACATCTAATACTATTATTAATATCATAAAACACTTATATTTTATAATAAAAGGAACGTACATGGCTGCTAAAATAATAATAGGATCAGTAAAAAACATAAAACCAAAACTGATGTATATTAGAGGTCGACGTTTAGTTCCCTACTGTTTAACATTGTAATAGACTACTTATCGCTTCTATCCAGCTACCAGTATCATAATATTCTTTCTGCCGATATCATCCTGAAAATATTAACTCTTGTTTTTCACTGAAATATCCGGAAAAATCTTTCACGAAAACCATTATGTATATATATATATATATAAATGTATGTGTATATATATATATATATATATATATATATACACATGACTATCAGTCATCAGTTTCGATCAATTTGAGTAAAACGTAGCGAAGACGAGAACCGTTTCCATTTGCAATAAATCAAAACAAGTAAAAAATCTCCACGTCCCGGTCATATCTCCGCTCGTTATAAATTGAAACGCATCAATTCTCGAAAAATGGAGACCGGGGGTCGAACAGGCGTGAACGCGCGTTCCGGCCGTGTTAATAAAATAAAACCGTGAGGGACCGTGGGCACGCGGCCCGTGGGTCTGCCGATAAATACTGAAAAATCACTTTCGTTAAGCGTACATATTTGAAGAGGTACGCTTAAAAATGTGGGTAACTAGCGCGACCGTCGACAAATCAAATATCCTTTTAACATTTATGTTTACGATTCCTTTCCTCATATATATATATATATATATATATATATATATATATATATATATATATATATATTCATCTAGATATATAAACTCCTTTTTTATGGAATCGTTTTCAGTGATGAAAGGATATAATATTATTTTTATTATATCTTTTATAGGATTTATAACTTTTGCTTTATTGTTATGATGGCACGTCTGCATCAGAACATCTGGTTATCATTTATAAAGGATATATATATATATATATATATATATATAGATAGATAGATAGATAGATATAAGTAGGATATTTGTTTGAACTGCGACCGATTTTCTTTTTCCGCCACATTTTTATTTGTTGTACACCACTATCATTTGTAGTTTGACAGTGGTGTAGATTTGATCCAGACGGTTAATTATGTAGAGTTTAACGCCACAACAAAGTGTTTATGTTAATTAACCCTTAACGGTCGAAAAACCCCGCTACGAGGACATCACACTTATGCCATAGTAAACGAAAAGTCCCAATACTGGGACTTGTAAACAATTTAGTTTTCATTTCATTTACTTATCATTTCTGTAGTTTTTTTTATCAAATATTGCAACTTATTATATTAGATAGCTAGTTGATCAGGCACTTACAAGAAATATTTACAGTTATATGACGTTTTGAGACGTGAACAATATGGCATTTGCACAACAGTTTCGTCGCAGTGATATTCAGTGTAGTTTTATTATTTAGAAGGTTGCAACGTGTAAATATTATATATTTGTGATTTCCAAATTTCGAGTATTTTCAATGTTACAAGTGTCAGTTTGTTTTTATAAAATATATACACATAATCACATTTTTAAATTATAAATCATAGAGGAAATACATAAAGACATTACTTATGAAATTAATCAAAGACATTGGGTTGTCCGCAACGAAACACCATCTTCAACTGCGAAAGGAGGGCTTCATCGAAAGAAGGTTATGTTTTCTGTTTGGTCGGATATTTAAGGAATTATCCATTATGAAAAATTACCAGAGAATCACCGCCATATTTCTCTAAGCTAGCAGCATTGGATTATCAGCTATTCCATAGTCTTCAAAATCACTTCAATGGAAAACGGCTTAATATACAGAGTGATGTCTGAAGAGAGCTCGACTTTTTCTTTAATGAAAATCCCAACAAATTTTATCGTCAGGGTATTGAAAATTTAAGATCACTATGGGACTAATTTATAAATAATAATGGAAAATACATTTTCGATTGAAACTGAAACGTCGATTTTTTTTTCGTTGTTACAAAATTTATTTTAAAAAATCACATTAATTACGGGATCACCCAATAGATGTGAACGCAAGATCATTAATAAATTAAATGATTGAAGAGTGTTCTCTGATCCAAAATAATCGAATTTTTATGACTTAAAAGTAAACGTTGAGACAAAATTCATAAACGAAAATAATAAAAACACTCATCGTCGCAATACTTTTTTATTAAAATACATAAAAGCAGTAACGCTTTGATAAATCGTAAGTCGTTTATGCACACTTCGATGGCAGTACGGACACCTTGAGAGCATAATCTTCGCCACTTTTCCCGTGTCCATGCTCCACCGTCTACGAAAATGCACAGTCTGTGCGGAATGAGTGAAATTGATGCGTTTCAGAAACCGTCAGCATACATCACCGGATTCCGAACGTCTCGCCCGCACCGAATCGCATTTTCTCATCGTTATTTCTTCGTCGTCGTGGACCGATTCGTAGAACGTGCCGTTACGTTTTATACACGTACACATTTTTTAATTAGATCAAAGCCGATGCGAATGACACGTCGTCATTTGACGAGGGTCCGTGGAAATAATCTCTGTTGTTGAACGGTCATTTAAAGTACATTCATTATTATGAAAATAACGTCTAGACGTTCGTGTCGAATACACTTAAAACATACTAATTATGTGTGTGTTACTACTGCGCTGGACGCTTTTTTTCGGCCGCGTTTGATAAACAGAAGTGTGTGTGTATGTAGGGTAGACCGGAGCTGAACGAACTAGTACGGGGATAAGTGAACCTTTGATTTTTGATCCAGGTAAAATCGTTTTATGAACTCGCCTTTATTACTGTGGGTTTATATCAAGGCTAGCGCACATTAGGACGGATTGCATCGTTTCGCAAAAATCCGCACGGATCTCTTTCATACATTTTATATGTGCCGTCGCACACTTTGCCAGGGCGGGTCGAACCACAGCGCATTGGAATCGGTTGGCAGGCGGATTTTGGACCGATCCGCAACGATGCAATCCGTCCTAATGTGAGCTAGCATTTAATATCTCCACGTGACGAACGTATTAGGTTGTAACATGTCAAGTTGCCGAATTTCAGTAAGTCAGAGGTCGACCGCGATTCAGAAAGAATTCTGTGCAATATTTACAAGTTCATCTATTTGAAATTGACTAACGTACCGTACACTTCAATTGTTTTTAAATACGGAGTTATCGTTGTTATTTTTATTTTTTTAATACCCTTTAACAGGATGGTGTACACAAAAGTTTTGCGTCTACATTTTTTATATGAGTTCAAGTTGGGACACAATGTAGCGGTAGCAGGTAGAAATATCAATGGAGCTTTCGGAGAATGGTCGGCTAGCCAGAGAACAATTCAATTATGGTTCAAAAAATTTCGTTCCGATAATATGAATATCGACAATGAACCTCGAGGAAGGCTCCATTGTGAACGAAGAACATTTGAGAGCCATAGTGGAAGCTGATCCACATACAACAGTTCGAGCTCTCGCATGTGATTTAAGTGTTAGTGTTATGACTGTTTCTCGTCACCTCGCTGCAATAGGAAAGGTGAAAAAGCTGGATAAGTGGGTGCCGCACGAATTGACAGATGGTCAGAAACTGAGACGCTTAGAGTGTGTCCTCCATTGATGATTCGAAATGATAAAGCGCCATTTTTAAATCAAATCATTACTTGTGATGAAAAGTGGATTCTGTATGATAACAGAAAAAGATCTGGATAATGGTTAAATGCAAATGAAGCTCCGGGACACGTGCCCATGCCGTCATTACACCAAAAAAAACTTATGGTTACTGTGTGGTGGACAAATAAAGGAATTAATCTATCATTCTTTTTTAAAACCAGGCGAAGCAATTACGGCTGATTCATATTGTCACGAAATCGACAATATGAATGAAAAATTAAAAACAGAACAGCCAATGCTAATCAATAGATATGGGCCAATACTATTGCAAGACAATGCTCGACCACACACATCTCGAATCTCAATTTTCAAATTAAATTCATTATATTGATAATTCATTCATTATCAATATTATCGCATCTACCTTATTCCCCAGATATTTCACCGACAGACTATCATCTTTTTCGCCACTTGGAATATTATTGAAGAAATAAAAAATTCCGTTACCAAATAGAAGTGATTCAATGATTCGAAGACTTTATAAGCTCTAAAAATTTCGATTTTTATAAAAATGGGATAAACAATCTAGTTTCTCGTTGTCAAAAGACCATTGAAGCTGATGGAGCTTATTTTGATTAAATATATTTTGTTTTGTTAAAAATATTCCGTTTTAATTCTCATCTACAAATTCCGCAATTTCATATGTTACACACTAATAGTTTAGTAGAGTTCTGTGTAACGGTTCCGGTTTTATCAGGCTTTGAGTGTTTCAGCAGTGCAGAAGTGAATTTTTGTTCTCGTGGAAATTTTTAATTATTTACAACTGTTTGTTATAAACAATTCTGAATTTAAGTGATTATCAAACTTCAAGGCCTTTTGAACACATTACCAAAGTTTTTGTCATATTTAGGATGTTAATATATTTTTTACAATTAAAGTTGAAATATGCATGAGGGGTTAAATGAACCTAATGCGACCGGGCCTAAGTTAACATGATCTTAATTTGGTTCTGATTTTTTTTAACTTATTTTTTTTCTATAAGTTGAGTATCTAGAACACTGCAACGATATGAACTTCGGCCTCCGCGGAATTCAGCGTATAAATACGCTATGAAATTGAATTTTGCAGTTCCAGTGTCTTGGAAAGAAGCGCGCATGGTCGGTAAAAATTGGTTAACAGCATTTCTCAAGAAAAATTCAAGTCTCCATGCGGACTCCGGAAGCTACCATATGACCAACTGAAGGCGTTAGTAGAATCAGAACCACGCACAACAATTCAAGAACTTACACAAAAGTTAGTCATTAGTCATCCAACAGTTCTGGACCTCTTGAAGTAGCTAAGAAAATCAGAAAAGCTGTATATATATATATATATATATATATATATATATATGAATTTGAAGGTCATCAACGGCAATTATTTTGCTACCAACCTGATATTTACTTCGAAATTGAAATAAATGAATAATAATGATAATTTACAATTATAATTATTGTTACTATAACTATTTTTTTTTAAAAAAAAACACATTTTAAAAAATTAAAATCTAGATTTATATAACTATACACTTTTTCCAACCGTGTGTGTTTATGTTTTAGAAATTATTATATTTTCTTATTTTATAAATTTGTTTACGTTTAAGAATTAACATACTTGAGAATTATTCCTGTGAAATATCAGTATGACAAATGAGTTAGATCTGTTATATTATTTATTTTATAAACTAGAAAGTATATCAAAAAGTATAGACCAAAAATAAAATAGTTATTGAACAGGACTTGAACGCATCGATAAAGTTTCACAAGTACATTTTTTGATTGTAGAATCAAACACAGTTGAATTACCGATAAAACCTATATCGAATCGAACTATAACAGTCTATCAATTAGATTTTTTATTTCCACACAGCCGAACGCCTATTTAGTATCTATGTACATTAGAGTACATTGTAGTGGTATTTGTACGCGAAGAGTGAACACAACGGGCCCCGAAAATCAATTTTCGAACTGGTTAGAGTGATATGTTTGATTTGGGAATATATTTATTGACGGACCGGATGATATGGATTATCAAACGGGTAGATATTTTCGCTTCAACGTCACAGAAATTAAATCCAGTTTAGTCGTGAATTTGTTTCGACATTAACTGGATGATGAATTGTGATCGTTGGACATAACAGAAACGGATTTGTTCCTGGAATAATAATTAAGATGTAAAAGGAATATTCCATTTAATAATTATGTATATGTGTACACAATTAAACAAAAAATTCGGTTTCATCACCAGTTCATCAATTGTGATTTCACTGAAAATTTGAGATGTTAGAAGCACATGTATGGATAATTTAAATATCTGTTAAATGAAAAAAAAACCTCTCTGAAAGTAAATAAAAAGAAGAAAAATTAAAATTGAGAAGTATGGAAGATAGACAGATATAATTTTATCATAATTGTTTACAACAGTCATAACACTTTTGAAATAACACCCATAGGAGAAAAATAGAATAAAACTAAAAACGATATAGATAAACGATCTCCGTTTTTATTGATCATTTTGTAATTGTTGTAAACATTCAGGTTGATTTTAAGAAGATAGTTGAAAAATGAATTGAAGTCACTGGAAAAACAAATTTCAAAGTCAGTCACAAAAAAATAACATTTTTTATTCCTCATTATCCTAACAGTGTACCTTGGATCTAAATTCTATATTTTAATTATAATAAAAAATATTTTTTGTCACTAATACATACTGAAAAGACATTAAATATCAGTATATTTGTATTATTTAAAAAAAAATGATTAAAACAATTTAGATTGAAAATGTTTTCAAATCAGTGTGGATGAAGAAACGATTATTTCGTAGAAATGTAAAGTATAATCTTAATAGTTTTATTAGATTATTAAACATTTTGTTTCAAATCAGTATCAGACTTGTTCATTCTTAAACAGAAATTGATCAAGAAAGATCATAATTTGGATAGGATTCGAACGAAAATTTATATCTGCTGAAAATTAAATCTAAAATTCGTATAGATGGAAAAACATGTACTATAAATAAACCCATAATACACATTTTGAATTTTTTTTCCATCGTTAATTAACTTCTGAGATAAACAACGTTAAATACGCGTTTCAAAGGAATTAAACTTCTGTAAGAAGTCGAACGTGTAATGATATTCAAAAGACATTTTTGATCTTAATTATTTTTTTTAATATCATCATAAATAGCCAGTGTTATTAAAAATTAATCTTAGTCGAGTACCTTATATATATATATATATATATATATATATATATATATTTATATATATATATATATATATTTATGTATGTATATAATTAGATATAGTTCAATTTTTTAGTTCAGAACGAAAAATGTAGAGGGTAGAACGTGTCAGTCGTGTGGATAGGGAGCGCGACGACCGATTGATGACTTAGATCCATCTACTGTACGAGCCGTGAAGCTTTTGTGTCGTTCCGTAACGCCCCGTCGGTATAGCAGAACGCTAACTAATAGTAACAAATCGATAATCCGGTTAGACATGGGCGGCACGTCGAGAATTCAGTTAGACTTTTAACAGTAAAATTTTAAAATCGTATCCACTGTATCAATAAAAAAAAACTGTCGATAGATTTGGTCGATCCAGTAATGGATTATAATTGATCTTTTCTATTGTTGTGAAGAAATTCGACACATAACAATAGAAGGATCGCGATTTATTCCCTGTTCCTCCTGTTTTCTATTAATCTTCTATTTGTTTAGATCTGACAGTCTAACGAATAATTGCAGAAATGATCAGGAAAAATGATTTTAATGAAGTCATTTTTGGTACCAGTTTTAAATATCAGAAAATTAAGTTTTTTAATATTTTTTAATCAGACATCTAATTTTTAATCATGTCATTAGATTTCCCGAGGCCGAAATTATTGAATCTTTATATGGACACGGGGTTACTAAAAATGCCCTCAAGGAATGTGTTGAAAGGAATTTAAATTAATAATAGATAGAAATGCTTAGCAATGACTATTTAATCGTTACTGTCTATTTCCTATGATTATTTACGGTATTCTGTTCTCTCTATTTACGATTATTTTATTTGAATACTTAAGACTAAGTTTAAGTGTGTATTTTCTGCAATCGATTTCACTTTCGCCATTTTCAAGTATATTTTAAACTCAATTTGAACACATTTAGAATTTATAATCAATATGAAGGTAAAGAAAATAGAATCTGATTGTAATAAAGATAAACTTCAAGGAGAAAATGAAACATTCGACCAATAACACAGCTGCATCTATAAAACAGTTTGTAAATTAATCTTCACAAAACAGTATTCATTGTTTCAGAAACTATAGAAAATGTTCTTGATCAAAAACATCCAATAATGGTCTATTTATCATTTTGATTGTCGCCTGTGTGCATTTCAATAACGTTCTTATCATTTTCAAAGAGTTAAGCATAGAATTACTATCGAAATTCATATATCCGACAATTAAAATGATTAATAGTTCATTTTTGATCGATAAAATTTCATGTGGTCTGAAAAGAAGTGAAAATTTCATTTTTAAAATGAGTTAGCTACTATGCTATATAATCGTGGTGATCATTGATTGTTTTGTTTGAATCTTTCAAGACACATTTGAATTCATTTATCTATGGTTTCAACAATGATCTATAATCTTATCGATCAT
The DNA here is from genome assembly GCA_034766995.1 of Acanthacorydalis orientalis. NCBI lineage: Eukaryota > Metazoa > Arthropoda > Insecta > Megaloptera > Corydalidae > Acanthacorydalis > Acanthacorydalis orientalis. Next base: position 4,798,851 of record CM068316.1, on the reverse strand, counting down.
TGTCTTAAGAAAGAAAAATAAATCCAAATCTCTTAAAACGACTAAAACACTCTTCGTTTATTATCAACTGATTTGAACTTAATAGATTAAATTAGCTAATATAAATGATTGAATAAATGAAAGACAGCTTGAAAATTTAAGATTAGTACAAGATCTAAATTCAAATTCAATCCAGTTCCGGTATTTTGTAAAATATCTATCAGTGCTCTTTGTTTCTTCTAGTATCTCACAGTTTAACATACTTTTAAACAGAAATAAATATTCATTCTTTCATACAGGTTCACGTACCGGAATAAATGCTAGAAATATTTTAGTTTTCAATGAAACATGTTTAATGTAGAGCAAGGAAAGAGAACAATAAAAACTGTATACTTGTTTCTATTTGAAAACTTTACTATCAGATTTTCTGTTTTAATCAAGTATATTTACAATTATTATACGTATAAAGCTCAGTAGCAAGTAACATCTTCATCAACGAATTATTTAATTCTAAAAAGAATTAAACATCCTCTGTTTAAAGAGAATACTAAATAATATACAATGATTATGAAGGAAATCAAAATATAACATAAAAAATAAGTAAATATATACACCAAACTTAACATTTTAGATATAAAGAAAATTAATTTAAGAGTTATCAATATATTCATAATTATAAATAGATATCAATATTCTCTCTTTAGATATCTATGTATCATTCTATAATAATTGAGTTAAAAATTTACTCGACTGTTTCAATATTTAGAAACTTAACTTGTTTGCAAACACTTTTTGAGCCTCAGATCAATCAAAACTCGATCTCATTGAAAGTTAGAACACACAACTGACAGATTTTATTCTAGAACGTTAAAAATAAAATTTGAACTTTAAATGAATTTCCGATATCATAATAAGTCAAGTGCCATAATATCAGTCTTATGTAGAGAGTTAGTGAAATTTGTATCAATTTTCACTAGAATTTTTTAATATAATAAAGTCAGGCTGTGTTTATTTATAATGATATTAATATTAAGGAAAAATATTAGAATAAAAAAATCTTTTAATTCTTGTAGTGAATACAAATGAATAAGTTTTCGTATTGTGACTACATTCAGTTTCACAAATGAATTCATTGTCAATCTATAAAACACACACCTTTATCCTAGTCAAAAATGTTCATTAAATCATATTTAAAGCTTCAAGGTAGAGAAAAAAAATATTTCTGTACCTTCATGCTTGAAGATGATGATATTGTTATTGAAATGTACATGAGCTCAATCAAAGATCATCAGCAATGATTTATTGAAAATTTTCTTGCAACACCTCAAGAGATAAAATCGATAAACCCTTCGTCACTCAATATGTTAATTAAAATTTATGCCTAATGAAAGATATTTTTCAAATTATCGTAAAGTTGTTCTGATATTCTGATTTTTTGATTATATCATCATCATCAACTTCTGTCAATCCACTGCTGGATAAAGGTCTTTTCTATGATTTTCCTTTTTATACGATTGAATACCTCTCTTCTTGCACTGGTTTTGAATAAAAATTGTAATTTTGTGCGAGGTACAAGGACCTTTAACTTGTGCAGATGGAGGTGCTCGTCCCCAATGTAGTATTGAGGAGGGCGGAAGGCACGATTTGAGCAGTAGTAGATGGAAGTTTGCAAGGCAGTATTACGGAGGGGTCGGATCGGAACGCGAGAGAAGCTCGCAGCCCTCGACCCACTACCCGTTTCCGTGTCCAGATTTCGTCAATCAGGGGGAGGTCTACCCATCACAACGCCAATAGCTTCGGCCGCTTATAGCAGTACCACGGGTTAGATGGGTCGTATATATATATATATATATATAGAGAGAGAGAGAGAAGAACCCTCATATCCGCGAACTCGGTTTCCGCGATTTACCGCGTCCTGAAAATATTAAATGGAAAATTCTGGAAATAAACGATTCATAATATTCAAATTGCTCGCCATTCTGACTAATTGTGCAAGACCATACTGTAACAAGTACATGATTCATCTCTCTTTTTCCTTTATACCCATGCTGGTCCGCTATAAGATGTTTTTTTTAAGAAGTAAATGTAAAAATGTATTTCAACTGTATGTTCATAAGCTATTTTTCGTTGTCTCATCATCCCTTGAGAGTTACGCTCAAACGTTAGAATCCTTTTCATTGGAGAGATAAAGAGCGCAATTATAATAATGTACAATGTATTTTATAATTATTTAATGTTGGTTATGTATTATTGTGTGTGATTTATCAAGTAAAGTTTATCATTGGTATGTATGTAAACGAAAAATGACCTATATTGTACATTATATAGCTTTTCTACTATCCACGGTTTCTGGTATTTGCAATAAGTCTTGGAACATATCACCTGTACTACTGTATATATATATATATATATATATATATATATATATGTATGTATGTATGTATGTTTGTATGTATGAATGTATGTATGTATGTATGTATATATATAAACGTATGTGTGTGATTACAACGAGTAAAATCCGAAAAAACGGCAACAAGCGAGCGTATCAATAAACCGACGACGAAGTTTCCCGATAAAAGTCGACACGAGGACCGTCCGTGATGGAGGACCGTCGTATCCAGAACGGGATCACACGCCTCTGGAATGAGAACGCACGCGCGTGCGAGAGCGCGGGGCGAAGATCGACGACTAACACCTGTCTTGATAAACGTCAGAGGAATTGCTGTTGTTTTTCCACTAATGCGTTGTTATGTGTACGCTCCGTTGTAGATTTTGATTGATGGACGCAGACGACGACGACGACGTCGATGTCGACGTCGGCGTCGCGACGTATACCAACATACATTCGACCCCATTGTTTCAGATAACATTTCACATTATTATAACACGTCCGCTCTTATGTATCGAGCAGTGTGTATGTGTGTTTTGTGTCTGTGTGTGTGTTGTCTGTAATATGTTTTCGAGAGGATATATCATCGGATGATATCGCGCTTGAGCATCGCTCAGTTGTCCGAAGAACGATCGTAGAAAATTGTTATTAATTTCTAGATGTAAATTATTAGAAAAGGGAAAGGATGTTTGCTTTTAATAGAAATTCGATTGACTATAACAGGATCACTAAATTTTTATTATAATTGAAGTATATATAAAAGTAACATTAAATTGATATTTGATGGTTAATTCATTTATTTAAATATTTTAAACGGAACCAGAGAAAAAATTATTTCTAATGAAAAGGGAATCTATATAGCGGTATAAACACTGAAATAAATCTACAAATATTCAACAATACCAATCAATGAGAACTGTAACGTTTTCCTATAAGTCTATCTTAACTCACATTTGGTTTATATTATAGTTTAAAAAGTGATAGTGATATTGAAAATGTACTACTATTAGGTTGATAGAAAAATAACTGTGGTTTATGCACCCACTCGTCAAACTTTTTTGGTTTTCTTTATAAATATTATATTTTATAGAGTATTAGATATACAAATATTTGAAATAAAATTTGTGGAGACACATATTTTTCTTTCTGGATGAAATTATAAAATTAATGTTTTCTCAAATATTACTTTCAGTTATAAATAATATAATTTATAAAATACTATTCAGTATTTATTTGTCAATTCTTAAGTGATCCAAAACTGTTTGATGACTAACCCCTAACTTTTGTGCAAGGACTCGAATTTTTGTGAATGGTTCTGATTTAACTAACGCCTTCAGTTGGTCGTTATCAACTGAAGAAGAACGTTCGTGATCTTCTTCATCTTCAAGGCTCTCATTCCCAGTACGAAATTTGTAGAACCACCATTGAACCGTACGTTTCTTAACAGCACCCATATCAAAAGCGTCGTTTCGTTTACGACCAATTTTTGCTACTTTACTACCCGTTTAGAACTCATACAAAAAATGTTCTTTGCTTCTTTTTCATCTTTAGTTCAGTAGCCCATTTGAAGCAAAATTAATAATAAAACCAAAGTCGATGTTACTAAAATACATGCCGAAAAAGGGACTTTAAATTGATATTAACATGGACATGATGAAATGACACTTTCGTTGAAAAAATTAAAGTTAGAATTCAGAAAAGAAAAACCGCAATTATTTAACTACCAACCTAATATAATCTCGTTTAATGAATTTACTTATAAAAATCTGTATATGTTAAACTAAATTCATAATATTTTGCTATTTTTAATATTGAAAATTAAATTTTACGCTAAACACACTTTGTTTCATACTTCAAACAATTTTTTCTTTGATTTTTTTCACACTAAAATATTTTCATAAGAGAAAAACACCTTGGCAATACGTTCCTGTCACTGTTGATAGTTTCACGTTCACAAATGAAAAATTTTTTCACTCAGAAATTCTTTCTGATCAAAGATGTTCAATAATTTATTATTAATCATTTTTGGTTGTTGTTTATGAACATTTAGACAATGGTGGCGTTATCTTCAGAACGTCAATGTATAGAAAAATTTTTTAAGGTGACCAAGAATAGTTTATTGGACTTTTTTATGTAGGTTTTTTTTATTGATTGTATGGAGAGGAACAAGTAATTTTTGGATGAAAAAATATTTATTAAACTTTTTAAAATTCTCAAAGAAATACACAAGACATGATATAGATAAAATATTGATTTTATATATTCTGTATACGATTAATTGTTTTTAAGGTAATTATTATTTAAATGCGATATTATTTGTTGTATTGATACAGAAAGATTTCAATATATATATATATATATATATATATATATATATATATATAATTAAAGTACTGTAAATGAACTAAAAATAAATTTAAATCTTTACACAAATTCAATTCATTTACATCAACAACGATTTAAGTACAGAACTAAAACCTACACACTGCAACGAACATTGTACTGATTTTGTACTTCGAAAGTTCCAATTTAGTGATCATGGACTTTAAGGAGGATCAGGGTCCAACTGTAACCAAGCACTCTCATAACTCGACACGTTTTGAACTGTTGAAGTGTTAAGCTCCACATAATCGGATCGAAACTTATAAATGAAACGTAATATACTGAACTACTTGTACAGTTTTACAATTCTGCTTCTCGTACGTATCGCAATATTTATTTGCGTTCGATTCGTTGTATTTGAAACGAATGAAACCTTTATCGAACCCGTGACTGAAGTTCACCGTTCAAAATGTGTACGCTTTGACTGGACTTCCCTAGAAATTATTTGATGGGAATGAAAGAAATATGTGGTGAAAAGTGAAACGTACATATATTGATCAAATCTTTGTAATACACACATGTATATATATATATATATGTGTGTGTGTGTGTATGTATACTTCTTGCACGGTTTCGATTGACAGAGCGATGATGTATGATTTTTTTTCTATTAAGCACAGACTGCATCAAAATGTCAGAACGTTATCCAGCGATAGATGGAAGAACGGTAGATATGTCGTTTTTCTGACACTTTTCTGTCCGTTTCTCAACGAATTTGTATAATATTGAATTTTATACATGGACACGGATATATATATATATATATATATATATATATATATATATGTTTTATAATTCTGTACACAGGTTCAGGCATGAAAAATGAACAAAAAATATTATATATTATAGATTTGTGGTCTTTGAAATTTCATTAAATAAATTTATGATTCCTTACTATTCTTCATAGCGAAAATTATGCTTTCTTTATTAAATTTTAAGCTGAGCACTTTCTGTTTCATACTTAAACAAATGATGGCTCGTTAAAAAAATATAGAATGTTAATTAAATTTTATTCAGAGCTAGAATTCTTTCTTCCTTCTAAAATAAAATCTTTAAATCGGTATAGTAAACACTGATTCTCAAATATTCCAGGCTTTTCGTAAAAGGTCCTTCATGTCATTTCTTAGTTTGGTAGAAAAATAATTGTCGTTTATGATCTGAATAATCTGTGTATTTTTTTTTGTATCTTAACTCTCTGAGGAAAAATTACTGCTCAAAAATGTTCCTCTAAGCGTTAAGGTGTAAAAATATTAGATTTTTAGTACTTGACGTTGTGAATATGATTGAATTTCCATAGAAATACGCATAAGCAACAAATACAAATGGTCAACGATCATTTATCAATTATATTTTTGATCAGAAAAATAATTATATTAAATTAGTAGAAAAATAATTTCGGTTTATGACCTTCAAATTCATATACATTTTTCTCTTTTTTGATTTTCATAGCTGTTTTAACTGCTGCAGAGCTATTAATTGACTAACATCTAACTTTTGTGCAAGCTCTAGAATTGTTGTGCTTGATTATGATTCAACTAACGTCTTCAGTTGGTCGTTATGAACTGAAGAAGGGCGCTCGCAACCTTCTTCATCTCAAGGCTCTGCTATTGACTTCACATGTGTTTTCTTCATGTAGATTTTAAACAAATTATTTTAATAACTTAGTTGAAGTAGCTATCTATTATCTAAAATCTACTCGAAAATGACACACACACACATCTTAAGTATACCCTTATTGTATGTATATTTAAAATAATCACATTCTGGAGACCACATGTCTACATAAAGTATTTTATTTATTACCATTTTTTGTTCCTCCATAAGTCTTCATACAAACTTATAAAACTTTTGTGTTCACCTATATACATATATACATATATATATATATATATATATATATATATATATATATATATATAAATATATAACAAAAATTCGAAATGAAATATGTGTTTAAAATACATAAATTATTCGTATTATAATCTAATTTCTTTTATTGTGACTACTGACCAGAAATGAATGTCATCTAATCAATAATCTATTATATAAAGCTGAGATTGCAGGCAGTTGATTAAGCTTATATTTGTCAATAACATATATATATATATATATATATATATATATATATAAATGTATAAATAAATTAATAAATTAAACTGTATTATCTTGGATATTAATTGAAACCGTAGATTAAATCAAAAAATATATTAAAGTTCCCTGTAAACCGCCTAATATATTCTATTAAACTACTTTATACTTATATTACAGTTTTATTGATTTCTGTTTAATCGAATAACTTTTACCCTTTTTAGTTCATTTACTTTATTATATAGTTGTAGTTTGAAATCAATTTTTGTATGAAATAATAAAGGAACGTCTATTAAACATTTAAAATAATTATACATTTAACAAAATGTTCAATGATTAATTTATGATATTTTGATAATGGTTATAGTTATATCGTAGAATTTTTCTGTATGCTAGCACTCTAAACGAATCTCTATCGAAATGTGTATAAAATTCTGTTTCAATATTGTATATTGAAACAGAACTGATCATATTTTCGGCCTCAATTCAAATGGAAAACATTGTAGTTCGTACACGCATGTCTGTGTGTTCTACACTTGTTTGAAAACCGTTTTAATTCGATTGGAAAAAAATGATCAATTTAGTTTCAGTATACGAAAGGCTTTATGCACAATTCGATAGTGGCTCTATCATTCTCAAGGCGATAATATATAAAAACTCTACGAAATATATATATATATAAACTGTTATCAAAATGATTATAAGTTAATTATTGGACACTATTGTTAAGATTTTTTTGTTCGATTGGTAAATTCTGGAGTAAAGTTTGTAAAAATGTAGTTTTATATTTTTTCTAGTACAATTTTTAACATTTAAATCGTTATTTTAATGTCTGTGTTTCTTGTGTTGTTATTCGCTATTTAATATATATTTTGGGTAAAAAATACAAGATTAATTCAAAAAATGAAGTGATTTAAAAAGTAAAAAACTGTTATTTTACCTACAAGATATTTATTAATACAATTTTTTTTATATAATCTTTATGACTTCTATGCACTTGATCCAACGCTTAATGTGATTCTAGATTCCGTCCTTGAAGAAACTTTTTAATCACTTAAGTAGTCACTCTTTCATCTTATTCTTCACACGTCTAATGAAAAAAATCACTGTATCGAGATTTAGATTTTGAACTCATATTGATTTAACATCAAGTTTTGGATCATTAAAATAAGAGCTAGAACAAACGTTTCTTTCTGATGTGTTAGCTATTAATACAGTAGAAGAGTTACTGTAATAAACTAAAAAGTTTTTACAGGATGAAATTCAGAAACTCATTAATCGTTGGATCTAGTGCATAGAAGTTACGAGGCATTATGTAGACAAACTGAACTTAATTCTCTCGTTCCGATGCAGTAAACTCAGTTGATAGTGTTTTTATTTCCAAATATTTATCTTCATATATCTAATATCTATATTTCTTTATTTTCTTGTAACACATAGATTATATTGATACTAGTAGCTAGTGTAGGGATTGACCTTGATGTTCAAATAGTTAAAAAGTCTTCTATTTCTTCATAAATAGTAATTTTCATGAAAAACATTAGCGGTAAACTGAGTTTATTGCATCGGTACGGAGAACCTTAAAAAGACACCGTGCTGGAAGCGTTAATAAAAGTCCTATATGTAGATTAACATTTTTTAACTTCTTAATTGCTTCTGCACTTTTTCTCTTACTTTGGTATTATAAATATCTTGTTTGATATTTGTTATTGAGGACACAATAGAAAAATATTTATGACCGTTAATATCAATTTTCTTCAGTTGATTTTGTATTGAAAGTATCAACAGCACAGACAGTTTCGAAATGTAAACATACATCTATTATTACTTGACACTGGTAATATATATATATATATATATATATATATATATATATATATATATATATTAACGAATTACGATAGTTCTCTAAACAGCCGTCAGATAGATTTAACGTCGTATAACGTGACGAAATGTAGTTCGACTAACGTCCACCAGTCAGTTTTCGTATATCATATGAAAGCTCTAGTCGTTTCAATTTTTCTTCTATCATTTCTGACAGGTTGTCGTGCCCGTACTATGATAATAATAATAAAAATAATAATAGTATCGCTGTTAACTTGAACATTGATATGCATATGACACTTGCATGTCGTTTGAAGGAAAAACATACATGTCGTATAATCTGCATTTTAAATGTTGCACAGATACAGCTCAAATATACTTGTAGATGGTAGAACCGATGCAGATCGTTTAAAAGATTCTGAATAGAGATCACTGTCCGAAGAAGATCAAATACCTGTTTGTATTTATGATGGAAAACTGTTTGTTCTCTTGCCGATATTTTTAATTGTTTACAAATAAATTGATTAGGTTTTTTTATAATTTGTTAAAAACTATTTATAAAAACATAAGTTTATTAAACAGTGTTTTCGAATTTTCGAAGGATATTAAATAATTAAAAACGAAAATATTCACAGTAAAAGTTTTCATAAATTTATAATGGAAAGTCGAAAATAAATATTTGTTGTTTTTTTTACTTTTAAATATTAATAAAGTACCATAAATTACACATAAATATGATATAATATTTATATATATATATATATATTTATAATGGAAAGTCAAAAATAAATATTTGTTATTTTTTTACTTTTGAATATTAATAAAGTACCATAAATTACACATAAATATGATATAATATTTATATATATATATACATTTATAATGGAAAGTCAAAAATAAATATTTGTTATTTTTTTACTTCTAAATATTAATAAAGTACCATAAATGACACATAAATAATAAAAATAATGACGCACTTTCTACTAATGGTATCAAAATTTTTTTTTGAAAAAACAATAGTGTTGTACTGGTTTATAAATAATTACAACACTTTGTTCTGATGTTGCTTAAACTGCAATGAATTCTGTCTTCTGCGATTCGTTTTGGCACGTTTTCTATCTTCAGATAATTTATATTAATCTCTTTTATTTACAAATACTAACAAATTGTACACTTAACATAACTTAATCATACAAGGTGAAAACTGTTTTGAAATGACCAAATATTTCCAAAACCAATTTATAACTTTAATGACCAAATCAGTGCACATCTAAATTCTGTTTTTTCAAATATATTTGGAAGATAAATCAATAATAAATTGATCAGTATCAAACGATTTTAAAAGAAATACATATTTTCTATATGTTTTATAGCAAAAGTCTGACCTCTCAGTATCACCTATCAGTCAAAAACACATTCAATTTCTCTATTTTGAATTCCTGTATGCTTATTATTCAGAAGAATTTAATAACGTTTTTTTCTTAAAAATAGTGGCATTAATAATTGTAGTATAACTAGTGGATCTGTTCTCTCTTCTTACTATACGAATAACGAGCTCTAGCTGTAATGGCTAGTGTATCTCGAATTATTTGAAGATTTCCTAAGTCTGGATGTATCTGAAAGTGATGGAACAATTTTCCATGATCGTATGACAGGACCGAATATCGCAGCTTTTTCAAAATTTCCTTACGGATCTTTATTGTAATGAAAGATTTTTTTAAACGTCTTATTTTAAACCCGAACGGATATAGATATGAAATACTTTGAGACAGAAATGAAAACACGCACTTACAGAATAGTCTCAGTCAATAAACAATAAAATATTTTTTATTCTCCGCAAAGTACACAAAATTTTCAATTACTCAATGTAATAACTGAATTAATTTTTACATTTAGTGTATATATATATATATATATGTGTGTGTGTGTGTGCATGCGGCACAATTAATGTTTATGTACATTTCAATCACATGGATCTCAATAGCGACTTCATCGTCATCGAAGAATTAAAATACAAACAAATCTTATGATCTCATACCGTAGAATTGTGAAGATTATGACATTTCTATTTAAATCTAAATAACCAATAATTATAATGATTAATTATTATTAATCAACTATTTTTTGGGTGTAACAGGAGTGATAATTCATTTGTAAAATTAAATTTCGTCATAGTACCAACAACTATAATTCTCAGTTAAATACTTTTCTATAAAATAAGTATATATCTCAATTCTTTGCAGAAAAAAAACAAATATTTTGTTTTCCTATAATACTCTATTAATACTTTTTTTGACATTGTTAATATCAACTAACAAAATAATAATATTTTTAAATTCTACATCAGTATTTTTTTTTATATCTTAACATAGACTAATATTGGTGAATCTATTGCAAGGAATGTACAATTTTTCTTGTCAGGTATCTTCAAATCATTCAAAGATTGCAAAATAAATTATCTGACTTTCTAAATTTGGAAGACATTCTATAAAGGAATAAACAAGAAAGTCTATTAACATAAAACTACCCTATATTCTTTTTCCATTATATTTACAATCTACATAAGTGTATATTTATTCAATATATATATATATATATATGATTGTGTACATAAGTATATATTTGTGTGTGTTTCTCGTCGATTTGCCATGAATGTTAATCAGAGAGTGTAATAAAGACGAATGGAAACCGCGAAAACGACTCCATCGCTGATACCTCATTAGTAATTTAACCATCAAACAATGATCGGCACAATGGAGTCGAGCATGCGATTTGATTTACAGTTGATACGTTCGACGTTGTGCGTCCGGGGGGACGTTCGCTGTGGGAACGGCAAACAGACGTCAACGACGTCGAACAAACAACCGAAATTGTCCTCCAAATATGATATTTACAATGTTTACCCCATTAACGGCGGCCGGGTCGCTCGCAGCCGAGTGAAAAACGTACACGTGTGTACAGTCAGCGGCACCATTCGACGCACTGTCGACACAGTTTATTTTTTTTTTTTAAAAAAATATGTTTTTCAAAACGAAATTTAAATTAAATACCTGTAGTTATTTCTATCATATATATCAGGTCATCAAGAAAGAGTTCTGTCGTTTTTGAATAGAGAAAAAAACACTTGTGTATTTTTACATAAAATAACGTTATTCATCAAAATATCCACCTTCGCATTGAACAACCCTTTCCCAGCGAAAAGATAATTTATAAGTTCGATTTTTATAAAATTGATTATTTTTATTTTCAAAAAATGTAGACACCTCCATTTTTAATTCTTCTTCATTATTAAACTGTTTACCACTCAAACGATTGTCCAAAGATAAAAATAGGCGATAATCTGATGGAGGTATGTCTGGGGAATACGTGGCATGGGAGAGGATCTCTCAGCCTAAATTCATAATTTTTATTCTGGTCTCTACTGCAACGTGTGGTCGTGCGTTATCTTGCAAAAATAAAACTTTTTTACGATTTACAAGCGCTGACTGTTTTTTTTAATGCATTGTGTACTCGTTAGAGTTGTTCACTATAAATGTTTTCCGCGAGGGTTTGACCCATTCGTAAATATTCATAATGAATAATTCCTTTTAAAGTCCACCAAACACAGAGAAGAAGTTTTCGCGGTGTTAACTTTCATTTAGGACTTTGTGGGACAGGATCGCCTGATAAAAGCCAGTGGTGAGTACGTTTGTAGTTGGAATAAATAATCCATTTTTCATCAGTGCTCAAAATTTGATTCAAAAAGTTCTCTGATTTTAGTCGTGAAATAAGAGATGTACAGATTGTAAAATGCTGTAATTTGTTATTAGAAGTTAATTCGTGTGGTACCCATTTACTTAATTTCCACCTCTTTCCTATTCTCTGCAAACGCTTCCGAATTGTTTCGTCATTTACTTTGAACAATTCTGCAAGCTGTTTACACGTTAAACTGGATTTTGTTTCAATCATTCTCTCCGATTCGTCGATATTTAAATTTTATGGTCTTCCTGGTCTGGTCTCGTCTTTAATGGATTCATCCCCGGCAAAAAAAAATTTACTCTATCTCTGGGCCATTCTTGATGTAACTATTTTCTCCAAACGCAGTACAATTTTTTTGCAATTTCTGTAGCGTTAGTCCCATGTTTAAATTCATAAAGTAAACACGTACGTACTACACTGTTTTTCACATACATTTTTAAGGGTAAGAATTATTTTTTAAATTAAAGTGAACAATTCAAGATTCATTTAAAACACATGCTAATATTACGGATAAACAATTCTTGGAATTTTGTCCGATAACAAGTGTAAACAATTCTTGGAATTATTATACGTTAGAACAGCGACATAACTTTCTTGGATACCTAATAAATATATATATATATATATATATATATATATATATATATATATATATATATATATATATAATATATACATATATGTAAATATATATATATATATATGTAAATAGTTAGAGAGAGAGAGAGAGAAAGGGTGATTCAACTTAAGTTTCCATACGAAGGTATTAAAAAAACGCGAAAATTAAAAAAACATATCCTCCATTTAGTATTTTAGTTCAATTGTATTTTAATATTGAATTGAACTAAAATACTAAATAAAAAATAACATGACTTTTCTTAACTCCAACGTCTTCTTTTAATACTTCCATGTGGAATCCTAAATTGAATCCTATCTATATGCCTCTCTCTGTATATATATATATATATATATATATATATATATATATATATATATATATATCGATTTGTATACGTGTTACTGATATTATCAATAATAAATTAAATAAACCTAACAGATACTATGAAATGTTGTTAATTATATAAGCAGTTTCATAAATTTAGGTAAAAATATACATTCCAAATAATTAGACGATATGTACTGAAGAAAAAACTGATTAAGATTATATTCTATACAAATAAATATTTGTCACACTAAAGTGCATAATTATCCCTATGTACCAATTATTTCGTTTTGGTATTAAAGGAAAAAGTATATCTTCTACCCTGCTCTTTCCTCTAAAACGAATAATATACAGTTACTGCCTGTATGAATGTTACAATGGAATATATCAAAGCATGCGTTGCACAATACTGTACTCTGCTCGTTACGTCCAAAGCCATCTTCACTTCTACTTTAATATGTGTATTTGTTCTAGAATTATGAAACAAGTAGCTGCGCATAGTCTGTTTTAGAACGATTGTATTTTTTTCACACGTTGTTTTATTCTGTCAGTTAATAATGTTTAAAACGTAAAAAAAACGATTCGTGTTTGTGATAATGTACGTGGCTTTAATCTATTTCAATCACACATAGTTATTGTACATGACTTTGTTATTACAACTCATGTCGAAAAACAACACGGTTAGTCATTTTATTATCAATAGGTTATTTTACTGTTATAAAAGTAATACAATTCAGTTATTAATCACTGTTTTATTTTTGTATCTATAAATAGAACACCTTTATAGTATAACACAAGTGATAAACGTTTATTTCTTTTTGTTTTAGATTAATTGGTGTGTCGAACAAATCTTGTACAGTTTTCGAACAGAATTTCAACAGTGATTTTATTGCTATAACAGTTCCGTTTTTACAAGAAACCGATTATCTCTTTCGGATTCGCTGATCTTCGAAGTAAGTACTGTATTTAATTTTTTCTAATATATATATATATATATATATATATATATATATATATGTATATATATATAATGTCGCAATCAATGATAAAACACAACATCTTGTCATGAACATTTCATGCAGTATATAAAATTCTGACAGATCATATAATTACTCAATAATACACATTCTTCCACTGCTTTTCTTGAACTTCCTTTCTAGCTATCAATATACAATGTTCAATCGTTTAGCATGATCTGTTGGAACGGAATGAGATGAGGTGAGGTTAGCAAACTTGACTTGTAAATTATATTCTGATGTTATTATTATTATAATGTGATGATTTATGTATAGAACAAGTGGGTGAGAAATATTTTGAGGCCACTCGACAAATTAATATAAATGGAAACTAAATAATACAGTAAGATTAGGTTGATTGCGTTGGTTTCTTTTAGTTTTGAAGTAATTGTGGTTTAAAATAGAGAGTAACTTTTCAAATTTGTCTATATATAAATGGACATGAATATATATATATATATATATATATATATATATATATATATATATATATATGTATATTTATATATGTATGTCTGTGTCTGTGTTTGTGAGAGAGAGGAAGTCTGTGTGAGAAAGAAAGAGAGTTAGTAAGTGCGAGTATAAAAATGGATGTTTACAATTATGAGATGATTATTTCTTAACAGATAGATATTCATACTTATTTGTATATGCTTTTTAGATACATTATTTTCGAAAAAAAATATTCAATCAGCCATTCGTAATGATACGAACAGCTGGCAGAAGTATTCCATTGAGAAATGATCCTGCTAAAATCTAGAATTCCATTCCTCACCAGTCTGAATTATACCACAGAATCCAAACCCGAAATTCCTACATCCAGAATCGAAACCATTTCAAACCAACTCTTATTTTTATCTGTTATACTAAACACTCATTTTCAAAAAAAAAATTTTATATGATAGTAAATTTGAATAGCAGTTGTTATATGATTTTTTTTAATTGAGACTAATGTAACAAAATAAAAAAAGAACATTGGATTTATGTATTTGTCATATATATATATATATATATATATATATATATATATATATATATATATATATATAACAGACAAATAAAGAATTAAATCAGCAGAAAGAAAAAGGTGATAATTGAAAAATGACAGGCAGTAATTAGTTATAGATACAAGTTATAGATAAAACATATAAAAAATAGATATGTAGATTGGAAGATAGATCCTTAAATAGATTTACAGTATCTGTAGATGTTATAATAAAATATTTCCTTGTTGAATATTAAATTAAGTTTTTCCTCACAGACAATTTCTGGTAGTGTGGAGAAGTTCACTTTCACAAATTAATGTTTTCTCTCCGCACAGATCACATTTTTTCTGATCAAAAATTATTATTGATAATTTTTGATTGTTGTTTATACACATTTATTTGCCGATGCCATAATTCTCAGAGAATGTATGAGACCTCTGTGGTTTGTGCGCTGAGGAAATAAGTCTTTGTGAAAATAAACATTTCCTGTTTTTGTTCAAATAGCAAGTTTTAGTGTAAATACTATATGTTTGATTCTAATAGTTTAAATTTATATTTATTAGTTATAAACACTTATATTGTCCAGTGTCTGTTTTACAATATAGATCAAAACAAACTTTAATTATGATAAGAATAAAAATAAATGTATGTTTGTTTTTTTCGATATACTCCGAAAATGGAGGCGTATTTTTTACATTTTAGTTTGAGTTATTGTGACTAATCCGTTTTCCATAAGAAGATCATTGTACATTAATTCAAATTGGTGCAAACATTTTCAAAAAAAAAAAATATAAATAATTGCACAGATTAATTTTTGCTCTATCACACATCCAGCAATTTTTTTATGACAAAAAATGTTCAATAATTTATTTTATTATTTAACTCATTAACTTTTTTTTTATTTATATTTCATTCTACAGTCCACATTTCTTATTTTGTAAAAATCATTTGTGTGTGTCAGTAGAAAATATTACTGGAATTAAACGAAAAATAATCATGTTACAGTTCTGATAATATGGATAAGATCACTTCCACAGAATAATTATTTTTCCATTCCACAAACCATTAAATCCATTTCTGGTTAAATATTTTCAAAAAATCACTATTGATCAATTTTTGGTCCTTGATTATTCGAATCTAGTTAACGATTCCGTCCTCTTAGCATTGAAGTACAGAAATTCTCTGCGACTGAATGATTTATTGAACATTTTTGCATAGAATTTATGTATGGGATGAAGAAACGAATTTATAAAAAAATACTTTTGATGTCATATTTTAGTTTTTACCTTTATTTTTATTAATAAATAAGATATCCGTATATGGATCAATTGCGATAAGTACATATATTATAGTTTATCATTGTAAGAATACAAATAAGCAAAAATAAAAGTCATCAGTAATCAATTATTGAACATTTTTGATTAGATTTTCTGTTTGTTCGTGGGGAAAGTGAATTAGTTATTTTGTAAAAGTGAATTTAGTTACGCTAAAAACTATATTCGGATGCGTTTACATCCCTCGTAATAAAAAGCAACGATACAAAATAAACCTTCACGTTTGTACAAGAAAAAAAATTGTAAAATTATCCCGAGTAATTTCACCGCCGAATGTACACACTCATCCGGACATGGTCTCCGTTCGTGTCCGTGCGCGCGTGTCTGCGTGCTTGCGTGCGTATGTATGTGCGTGCGTTAATGTGTTTGCGCGTATGCACGCGTACGCCGTCCCACATCTGCGGCGAGTGTCTCTCTCGCGGGGATACCGAAAAAAAAAACGTTTTTATTTGTTTGGAGATACGGTACGCGGAACGTACGCACGCTATTCCTTCCTCTTCGCGTTCGCATGATCAATAAAATGCGTGCGGTGATTATTTCGGCGACTCCGCCGTTTATTTTTCTCGTGTAACGTACGACGGACCGATCGAAAACTCGACCTTGCGCTCCCCCGAAGCGTCCGACACGAAAAAATCCATAAACGCTATCTTATCTGAATAACGAGTCGTCAACACTTTTCCGATGCAGGTGTTTTCGAAGGACTAGCCGTTTTATCAAAAATATAACTATATATATATATATATATATATATATATATATATATATATATATATTTGGGTGTAACATATGGAATTGCGGAACTTGCAGGTGAGAATTAAAACAAAATATTTTTAATAAAACAAAATATATTTAATCAAAATAAGCTCAATCAGCGTCAATGGTCTTTTTCCAACGAGAAATTAGATTGTTTATCCCATTTTTTATAAAAATCGACATTTTTAGAGCTTATACAGTATTCGAATCATTGAATCACTTCTGTTTGGTTTCGGAATTTTCTATTTCTTAACTAATATTCCAAGTGGCGAAAGAGATGATTGTCTGCCGGTGAAAGATCTGGTTGAATAATGGGGATGCGGTAAGATTTCATAATTTAATGAATTTAATTTGGAAATTGTGATTGGAGATGTGTGTGTGGTCGAGCATTGTCTTACAGTAGTATTGGCCCATATCTATTGATTAGCATTGGCTGTTCTGTTTTTGATTTTTCATTCATATTGTCGATTTCGTGACAATATGAATCAGCAGTCATTGCATCACCTGGTTTTAAAAAATAATAATGCATTATTCTTTTATTTGTCTACCACACAGGAACCATAAGTTTTTTTATGTAATGATGGCTTGGGCACGTATCCTAGAGCTTCATTTACATTTAACCATTGTCCAGATCTTTTTCTGTTATCATACAGAATCCACTTTTCATCACAAGTAATGATTCGATTTAAAAATGGCGTTTTATCATTTCGAATCATCAATGAAGAACACACCTCTAAGCGTCTCAGTTTCTAACCATCTGTCAATTCGTGCGGCACCCACTTATCCAGCTTTTTCACCTTTTATATTGCAAGGTGACGATAAACAGTCATAACACTAACACTTAAATCACATGCGAGAGCTCGAACTGTTGTATGTGGATTTGCTTCCACCATGGCTCTCAAATGTTCTTCGTTCACAATGGGGCCTTCTTCGAGGCTCATTGTCGAGATTCATATTACCGGAACGAAATTTTTTGAACCATAATTGAATTGTTCTCTAGCTAGCCGACCCTTCTCCGAAAGCCCCATTGATATTTCTACCTGTTACCGTTCTATTATGTCCCAACTTGAAGTCATATATAAAAATGTAGACCCAAATCTTTTGTGGACACCATCCTGTTAAAGGGTATAAAAAATTGAAAATAACAACAATAACTCCGTATTTAAAAACAATTAAAGGGCACAGTACATTAGTCAATTCCAAATAGCTGAACTTGTAAATATTGCACAGCACCTTTCTGAATCGCAGTCGACCTCAGCAGTACTAGATAGAAGTTTACAAGGCAGTATACGGGGGAGGGTCGGCTCGGGGCTTTTTTTTGATTAATAAATATAATTTTCAACGTATATATGCATCTTTATACTCGATACATAAAAACCCCAATTATTTTTGCACCAACCTAATAGACCTTCTTTTCAAATCGTTGTGCGTCGCGAAACTTGAGCTGAAAATTCATTCGTGACGAACGTGAAACGGAAGTGGCACAACAGGGCGCATGTTCCAGCAAAAGTAGCCACAACAAAGTCATTGAAGTATTAGTTAACTTTAAAATTCACAAATAGTTTTCATTTTTTTGAAATTATTCAGTAGATAGTAGTTGGATTTCTACAAACATTTATTACATTTTGTACATTTTTAAGTATATTTGATTGAATTTTCTTGATAGTGGCTTTATCTAATCACAGCTAAATAAATTCGGACTTCCATCGTGAAAACGTTCCCCACCCCTGGATCTATATTAAAAGAAATTGAACGAAACGGACCGACATTCGTTTCGAAAACATGACATGGAATAAAACTGAAACGGTTCTTACAGAACGTGTCCGAACGAAGATCCGCACGTTCGTGTAACTAATTCGTTGAACCGGTTCGACATTTAATTTCCTTGTTAAGACAGTGTCTGAACGACGCCGTACTTCTTCACACACTATCGACATATTCAAATAGACGCGCGACTCGACATCCCATCCCAGTCTTCTACGAACCACCCTCGTGATCCCGTTTCCATAATGATGGCTTGCAACCTTTAGCCCAATTCCGTGACCGTGATGTTATTGTCTACGAGCGAGAGAGACACCCCCGCACCGCTCTACATAAATATCACACACGGACGGGAACGTCCGGGGAGACACCGTCTCTCGTCTCGTGCGCTTTTTCCAACATACTCACACACACAGACACACACATATATACACACACACGTACTCTTCTTCCTCTATCTTTTTGTTCTCCGACGTGGCCTCGCGACACACCGTCTCTACACGCCGATAAGTAGGTCCGTATATCGATTGTCAGCCGTACACGACTTCTAACTGTCGCTCCGTGCATCGGTTTCGGTCGGACAGAGGTTGATTCGGGCGAAGATTCCGCAGTTTATCTGTTTATCTGTCTTTATTAGCCGGTGTAATACAGATAAACGGTATCTCGGACGCGAACGTATCGTTCGGACGGTGTTAGGAACGTTGCTCGCCGTGGACGATTGATAGCACTTTCGTTTCAGATGCGTGCGAGTTCGTAACCTCGACTTATAGATTACTAGAAGCGCACTGAAGCAATTCTAACGTCTCAGTAAAACCGTGTATATTGAAATAAATTCAAGAGATGATTACGTTTGAAATTGAATGTAAACGATGAAAAATGTAGAATAATGTTGTTATCATTTTATGTCCGAGTAATTTGTTTAAATTTATATCAATAGAATCTATGGATAATGTTCAGGATTTCCAAATCAGATCTCAGTGTTCTTAATAGAAAATACGCTCTATTTTTTATTTATTCACTCTAATCTCTTAAATTATTTTACTGTGTACTGGTTTTAATATACTGAATAAAGTTTACAGCAAGAAAAAAGCATGTCTATGAAAAAATTAGTATTCATCAACACGTTTTTTTTCTGATTTTCTAATTTAATTTTTAGTGGATGATAGTTTTTTTACATAAAATATGGAGAAGTTGTTCTTAAATACAGTTCCTTTCATTTCGAGTAGCTCACAATTGATTTGAATTTTTAAAAAATCTACAAGTTTTCTTGCCAGTTTTCCTATTTGAATTCTTTTCTATGTTTTCACTCAGACAATTTAACCTGAACTGTTAAAATGAACCTTTTTTCTTTCGACTTATGTAATTTGTCTCATTTTTGTTAAAGAATATATAAATAAAATACACTAGGATATTTATAAACGGTTCTTAATCTTTTTGAATTCGTGGCAGACTTTCATTTCAAAAATTGTCGGTGGATCATTTAGGTATATATAAAAATATCGAAAGATAACTATGACTAATAAACGGTAAAACTAGCAACAACATCCTTCCACTTTCAAATAATCGAAAATGATTTAAATTCACAAATCAAAACTGCAAGTTTTCTCTCTCTCTGAGTTATCACATAGTTTGTAAGATAAGTGAAGAAATCATTTGTGAAAATGAATTAATTCTTCATTTTAAAGAAACCATTCCTGGAAATCGAAATAAAAAATCTTATACAAAATAAAATTCGAAAATATGTTTTAGTTTTTTTAAAAAAAATCTAAATATAAAACAGTAAATTTCACAAATTAATTTCTATCTTTTGCAAATCACACATTTTTTCTGATTAAAATGTTTAATACAGTAAACCCAACTATAACGCGGTACTTTCATAATGCGGTTTCCATATAACGCGGAGAAAAATTGCAACAGCCCTCCTATAACGCGATACTATTATAAAACGGTTTCTATATAATAGAACTTAATTAGATTAAGCAGTCTCCCTATAGCATGAATTTTTCTATTACACTTTTACGGTTAAAATTAATGGACAATTCCCGTGTTTTTGTCATGCACGTACATTACCATTTTTCAACTTGAGTTGTCAGGGAATTCCTCTGTAAACGTACAAACTATACAGCATAGCTGTTTTTTAATTAAAACTAATAACATAATGCTCTAAGAATGCAGTTTTTTATATAATGCAGAATGAATCAACCTGAGTTAAAGTACTTACTTCTGAGTTTCACTTAATGCAGTACGAATTAATCGCGTTATAGGAGAGTTAACTGTAATTCACTATTGGTAGATTTAAAATGCTAAAGTTTTATTTATACACATTTCAATGATGATATCATTTTTTTCAAAGGAATAGATTGCAGGAAAGTCATCATTCTAAATAATGATGACTTTTTAAACATCTTTTTCTGTATCTTAACACTTTGAGAATGATGATATCTTCATCCAAATGTGTATAAGATAGATAGATATTCAACAGATAAGATCATTGATCAAATACGTATACGTGACAATCAAAAATTATAAAATAAATTAACAGTTTAGATCAGACTTTATGGTATGGTTTATGGGGAATAAAAACTCATTGATGAAAAAACTTTCTCCACAGTGTTTTTCAATTTTTTCAAATTCAAGTCTTCATTCTTTTTTAAAACATTTTCAGTGACTTGAAAAGGTATCTTTTCAAATTACTACAAACGTTTTTATTGGAATGAAGACCTAAATTTGAATGATGTGAAAAAGCTAAAAAATAATCTGATGGTAGAATATCAAGGGAATATAATGGATGAGTGAGAATTTTCATACCCATTTATCATTTAATCTGGCATTTTTCTGATAGAAATATAGACCTGTTCTGCTGTCAAAACTTATTCAATCTTCATTATTTGTTTGTCTTAATACATTTCCGACCGCTAATGTTTTGCTAAAATTTTCCTTGGAACCGGCGATTTAAGACATACAATTATTTTGGAAGGTGTTTAATAAAACTGCGATATTTTTTTAATTAATATATATTTGAATGAACCTTTTTTAATTAGATATAAGCAACTCTCAATGTTTTTTGTGTATGATATTTGATAAAATAGTTGTTATTAAAATTATAATACCAAGAAACCGCTTCATTTCGGAACTAGTGACATCAATTTATTTTTCACAATTTTATATTAATGGTTTTGTTGATGATGGTATTTATTCGTTTCACGGCACAAATATAAAAAAATGTTGTCATCAAACAACAAGTTAACAGTGTTATCAAAGTTTTCTGATTTTTTAGGAATTATAACCATTCCTGGAGTACCTTCAAATGTTTCTAGTTGTGATGGTATATCAAGTTCACTTCACACACAATTACTCTCAATTTCACTTACATTAGCAATGTTTTAGTTTGGATCAGAATCACTGTCTGTATCAAATAGAATACGAGTACACATTTTTCTGATAGGAAAAATATCACTGTCTGATTTTTCTTCTATTTCACCATACGAATCGTTATTCTCACTTTCACAACTACTCGGTACATCTGAAAAATATTCACAGAATTCCTCTGCAAAAATGTTTTCCTTTTCCATTATGAAGGTATGAAATTTTAAAAAAGAATTAATTTTTACTATAATTCTTTGAACATACATTATTACACAAGAGACACCATTCAGTATCTAATAATATAAGAAATAGTAACATCAATCAAATCGAATACTCTGAGAAAAAACGAGTAACTTACATCTTTTTAAAAAATAAATAATATTCATTTTTTTAAATAAATTATTTTCTCTCCTCACAAACCGAAATATATTTTTCTGTTGAATGAAAAAAATTTTATCTCATATAAAAACGGGAATTCTCGTTCCCGGTCATCAATGTGTTCACGAATACTGAGTGTCAAAAAACATCCTTATTATAAAAAACGACACAGTTCTCACTCATCGAAAAAATAAGTTTTGAAATGCACATCACCTCGTAAACACAATGTCCCTGAATACGCACCTACGTCGACACACATTTGGGACACAGCGCGCTCCAGTGTCAAGAGTTCTGGTGACCCAGATAGAATGAGTCGGGATAGACCGCGGACGGGCGTTCCGACCCGTCACCGCCGGCGTACACGGAGCGACGTCCCGGCGTAGGTCACTCTCTAAGACGGCGATACTTCATTCGCGATAGGCGGAACGTTCGTCTGACATCCGCGAGGATATTTATTCGTATCCGTTTCATGGATCGAAATGTATGAATGGATGGGTATAAGATGTAGCTATGCGCTTATAAAAGATTTATCAAACCGCCGTTTCGCGTTCGTATCCCATCGCGACGTCTTCTCTAAAATTCTTCTCCAATCCATACATACATGCACACACACACACACACACATATATATATATATATATATATATATATATATATATATATTCCGTTGTTCGTTACAGTTTCCGGTGAAAATATTGAATTTTAATACTGGATTTTATTTTATTGTCTCTCTATCTATCTCTCTTGATATATAAAATTACCTTTATATGATCTATTTATCTTCTAATACTTTTACATTTATGAAATATATGTTCGATTAAGGTATAAATAGGTTCCAAAATGCAAAGAAAAATTTTGAGACCAAGTTTTGTCTTAAAACAGGATATTTTTTTGTATGTGTGTTAATACGCAGAACAGGTTTTTTTCGATTATGTTTTCATTATTTTGTATTTTTTTGGATTTTAATTCCGGTTAAATTTTAAATTAATTTTTTGTATTTGATCGATTTTTAAACTTATCTGAATAAGTTTAAATTACATTCCAATTTTATATTTACAACTCATAGTAAGATACCATTTTGTGTCTCACGAATGAATTTTTTACTCCTCCATAAATCATATAGATCTTATCAATCAAAAATATTCAATTAACGTTTTTTATATCATTCTATATAATCAGTATTCTCAATTAAATGGTGACTCTGGCCTGAAATTCTAGGGCATAAAACATAAAATCCGAAACCTAAACTTAACTAAGACCTAAATCCGACCACAGAACGACCGTAGCCTTCATAATTAATTTCAGTTTAAAAAAAGACTTAATTTTGTTAGAATTTTAATTATTTTTAATATGTAATTAGTCTTCACTAATAGTTCTCTTAGATCTTATCATTTTTTTTTAAAAATCTCAAAGCAGAATACCAATTTATAAAATGAAATTTTTACATCTCTATAAATCATATAGATCTATATTATCAATCAAAAATTATCAATCGTTTTTTTATACTATTAAAAATATTCAGTATACTCAATTAAATGGTGACTCATCCCTAGAATTCTAGGCCATAATACTTAAAATCTAAAACCTAGATTAAACTTAGACCTAAATCTAAACCACAGAAAAACCGTAACCTTCATGACTATCTTCAGTTTAAAAACAGATTCCATTTTGTTAGAATTTTAATTGTTTTAAATATGTAATTGGGTTTTTACTAATAGTTCGCCTAGATCTTATCAAAGTTTTTTTTAAAATATCAAAGCAGGTGATCAATTTATCTTAATATTATTTTATAAATTATTGTTTTTTTAAAAACAGAAGTGCAGTTTAACATTTAAAGAATATTTTGTAGGTTTTTAAGTTTTCTTATGGAAATTTAAAACCGTAATCACTCTGAAAATGATTTTATTCTCATTCAAATGTTATCCACTATACACAAACTATAATATTTATAAATAATCAATAATTAAAATGATAAATCCAAAAAAAAGTATCTAATCTCACAAATGAATTCTTTTTCCATCCCACAAACCACATCCAAGTTTTTCGATAAAAAAAATTCTGTAAATTAGTTCTGATTATTTTTTAATATCGATTTTGGTCGTTTCGATGGAAATGCAGTCCTCCTTAGAGCACCAAGATACACATTTTTCCTTACCTCTGAGGATGTTGGATTTGCTATTGAAATACACATAAACGATAATCGAAAATAATCAAAAATAATTTATTGAATATATTTGATTGAAGAAATTTTCTGTGTTTAGTGGAGTGAAAAGATTTAGCCACAGAGTCAGAAGTGTTTGGTGAAAATTTGTGTAGTTTTTGGAAAGTAAACATTTAGTTATAAAAGTGAACATAGACACATTATTAAAATTATATTAGTTAGAATCTATGTTTATTTGAAATTTGGTTCGAAATTACCTCATCAAAACATTATTGGATTTTTTCATTTATTAGAAAATGATCTATCTATCTATATATATATATATTAAGTTCAATTTGTACAAAATGATGATTGTTCATAAACTTAACGAACACGACTGGGAGAATCGAATGGCATGTTGTAAATATTTCCTTCAAAATGTTCCTTAACAAGCTAGATCTTTATAACTGGGTAGAAAACAATCCTCATCAGCTTTATGAAAGATCTCTTCACAGCCAACGTGTCGCTGTTTGGTGCACTGTTGCAGATTGTGGTATTTATGGCCATTACTTTTTTTAAGGAGGAATACGAAACGGTTACAGTAATTTCTCATCGGTATGTGATGATGCTACGGAATTTCTTAGAACCAAAACTCACCGAATTGGAAATTTGGATGTGTGGTTTCAATAAGACTGAGCCACTGCTCATACGGTGAGCAGATCAATGGAAGTTTAACAGAACTGTTTCCAGAGTACTTGATCTCATTACGCGGTGACGACGGGTGGCCGGCACGTTCACCCGATCTCGACACTTGTGACTTGTTTCTTTCGGACCACCTAACAGCTGATGTCTACAAACATCGACCAACGACTATTAATGAACTGAAGGCTGCTATATACCAAGAAATTGCATCGATAACGCCAGAAATGACTGGCCAAATGGTGTGAAACTTCAGAAATCGACTAAAAATGTGTATGGTGAATTAAGACCATAATCTGAACGATATTCAAAACTAAAAAACTATATTCCGTGCACTTTCAGTAAATGTAATAAAATTTTGAATAGCATTCACCATGCCTTTTTCGTTAACTTTCAAAATCTGGGAGGTTTTTTTGCCGCACCCTGTATAAAAATATTTTTAACAGTGAGTACTCGAGTACAGATTGCAAAAAACGACAATAAAGACGATTAATAATGCGATAAAAAGCACGATGACGTCATATCGGTTCTCACAATTCTTCGATTGTTACAAAACTGGTACATCTTCTCCCACACCTGAAAACACCATCCGGTAAATAATACATTTCTGTGTTACCGCGGCGGAAGATCGCACCATGGATGGAAATCTGTCGCGCCGAACATGAATTAAACGTCGACGATGTGAAGTTTTAATTGAAAAGTGCTCGGTGCCGGCGGAGAGGACGGGCGCACGTCGAGAGCGCCTCCGCCGAAACTGTCACGGTATCGGAAAATCTGCCGTCCGTCCTTTCTCCCTCTCGTCCCGATACCACCGCGGACGCGATTGTTTACGTTTCGGGCGGATCGCTCCGTCCCGTTCTGTCGACGCCGTTCGCCCACCGACGTCGATGTCGTTCCGACTTGAGAAAATGGTCGTCGGTGCGCACGCTGCGAAAATTTACACGCCGTTTAATTAACAATGGACGGTTTTATTTCGAATGGAAAACACGGTCAATTATTTTAACTGTGGGATTCGAGTGTACACTGGCTGACTTGTACGACTTCCATCGCGCTACTCTGATTTTATAACTGTCATCTTTATAAATGGGATTACACGTGAACCATTAAATAAAAGTTCAAGCGTTTTCGGGACTGGAAATATAATTAACTTTTTACCGAAACGTGTATCAACATATAAATTTGTAATAAAGCGTCCATTTACGATTTTTACGCATCGAACACACAATTGTGTCCTTCACATCAATTCAATAAATACTATTTATGAACAGTTTGTGTCAAACGATAGTCACGACTACATTCCTATATTTTGGATTTAATTTTTTTCGTCCGTGTGAAATACTTTTTAAAAAATGCTTGTTAATGTTCTCTGGATCGGTTGTCCCCAAAATAGAATACAAATGTTCTTTGGAGATGCTTGAAATTATTCAAGATCAACTGATATCTCCTTTTTAATTATAACGATTTTCAATTTCCTATAAATAAATAAAATATAAATCAATTATTTCCTTAAACATGCAATCAGACTATGTATTAAATAACAATTCTATAAATAACAACAAATTTCTTTACCCTTTTCCTGTAACATATACACTTTTTTCTAATCAAAAGTTCAATACTTGATTATTGATTATCTTTGATTATTTCTTATGCATATTTAAATGGTGATGTCATCCTCATCAACACTCTAAGATACAGAAGAATGTGGGATACAGAAAATTTGCAATTTTTCTGTACCTTAACGCTCTTTGAAAATCGTATCGCTTTCGAAATGCGCATAAGCAATAATAAAAAATGATTAATAATTGGTTATTGAATATTTTTGATCAGAATTGCTTTATGGTTCGCAAAATGAGGGAAAAGAATGCGTTTTTAATGTAAATTTTATGTATTTATATATAAATATTATATATATATTTATAAATTTTTTTAACAATGTTTGTACACTATATCGTAAGGTACATACCCACATCTTGGCATATAAACTTCTATTTAGGGTCACGAATTTTTTTAGCAGTGTTTAGGCAATAACTCATAAAATACAGGCCTACATCTTGGCATGGAGACATTTTATTAGTCACGAATTTTTTTAGCTATGTTTAGACACTGCATTATAAGTTACAGATTCACATCTTGACATAGGGACTTCTGTTAAAGCTCGAGAATTTTTTTAGCAATTTTAATATACTGTATCATAAGAGACAGGCTGACATCTTCATATAAAGACATCTATTTTGACTAGTGATTTTTTTAAGCTGTGTTTAGATACTATGTCGCAACATACAGGCTCAAATATTGGTATAGAGACATATGTTTAAGTTCAAGATTTTTTAGCAGTGTTTGGACACTATATCATAAGATATAGATCCACATCTTAAAATAGAGATATCTCTTTAGCCTCAAGAATTTTTTTTAAC
This sequence comes from Acanthacorydalis orientalis, assembly GCA_034766995.1. Taxonomy (NCBI): domain Eukaryota; kingdom Metazoa; phylum Arthropoda; class Insecta; order Megaloptera; family Corydalidae; genus Acanthacorydalis; species Acanthacorydalis orientalis. The sequence continues at coordinate 4,770,661 of CM068316.1, read as the reverse complement.
AATGTTTAGATACTAAGTCGTAAAATACAGGCCTACATATTGGAAAATACACATATGTTTTGGCTCACGAATTTTTTTGTCAGTACTTCGACATTAAGTCATAAAATATAGGCCCACATCTTAACATAGAGACATCTCTATTGTCTCACGATTTTTTTTGTCAGTATTTAGACACTAAGTCAAATTACAGGCCTACATCTCAACATGGCGACATCTCTTTTGCCTCGCGAATTTTTTTAGCAATGTTTAGATACTAGGTCATAAAATACAAGTCCACATATTAGCATAGAGACATCTGTTTTGGCTGACGATTTTTTTTATCAGTACTTAGACACTAAGTCATAAAATACAGGCCTACATCTTAACATAGAGACATGTTTATTGTCTCACGAATTTTTTTATCAGTATTTAGACAAGAAGCCATAAAATACAGGCCCACAGCTTAACATAGAGACATCTGTTTTGGCTCACGAATTTTTTTATCAGTATTTAGACAATAATACATAAAATACAGGCCCACGTCTTAACATAGAGACATTTTTTTAGCTTAGGAATTTTTTTGTTAGTATTTAGACACTAAGTCATAAAATACAGGCCCACATCTTAACATAAAGACATCTTCATTGTCTCACGAATTTTTTTATCAGTACTTAGACACTATATCATAAAATACAGTCCCACATCTTAACATAGCGGCATCAGTTTTGGCTCACGAATTTTTTTACGAGTCTTTAAACACTACATCATTAATATACAGATTCATATTTTGCCATAGGAACTTCTGTTAAAGCTCGAGATTTTTTTTGCAGTGTTTAGATCCTACGTCGTAAGGTACAGGCGCAAATATTGATATAGATACATCTTTTTAGGCTTACTTATTTTTAGAGCAGTGTTTAGACACTATATCATAAGATACAGATGCACATCTTGACATAAGGACTTCTGTTAAGGCTCACGAATTTTTTTAACAGTGCTTAGACACTGTATCGTAAGATGCCGGCTCACATAATCGTATAAAGATATTTTTTGAGATTCATGAATTTTTTAGCAGTGTTTAGATACATATTTTATAACATGTAGGCCCAAACCTTGATACAAAAACATCTGTTTAGGCTCACGAATATTTTTAGCAGTGTTTGGACACTATATCGTAAGATGTTGACACACATCTTAACATAAGGACACCTATTTAGGCTCACGAATTTTTTTAGCAGTGTTTAAACACTATGTCGTAAAATACAAGCCTACATCTTAGCATAGAGATATTTGTTTACGCTCAAGAATTTTTTTTTAGCAATCTTTAAACAATACATCATAATACACATATTCATATTTTAACAGAGGGACTTCTGTTAAAGCTCACGAATTTTTTTTAACAGTGTTTAGACACTACATCGCAAGTACAGGCCCAAATCTCTTGCTACATAGATATCTAGTTAGGATCGAGAATTTTTACAGCAGTCTTTAAACTCTACATCATACGATACAGATTCATATCTTAACATAGGGACTTTTGTTAACATTCATGAATTTTTTCAGCAGTGTTTAGACACTACACCGTAAGATACATGTTTACAACTTGACATAGAGACATTTGTTAATGCTTGAGAATTTTTTTTATAAGTTTTTAAACACTACATAGTAAGATACTGATTTGTATCTTGATGTAAGGACTTGTTTCAAAGTTCACGAATTTTTTTATCAATGACACTACATCGTACTATACGGGTCCAAATCGTGATATAGAGACATTTTTTATACTTACAAATTTTTTTATCACAGTTTAGACTGTTTATCATAAGGTACCGGCCTACATCGAGACATACAGTCATCTGTGTAGACTTAAGATTTTTTTTTCAAAATTCAAACATCCTGTGATATTTTAGAATCCCGCAGCTAGTTATATATAATTCGCGTTTAAAAAATTATGATTCCAAAATGGTTATAGTTTCGATTTTAACCTCTTTTTTTCGAATGAAAAATTAAATTCTTCGAATATTTAATAATCCCGCCTCACAAAACCCACATTTTCACATTAAGAATTGTATTTTTAATCTAAATCGATTACATCCACATAAAAAGTTGAACATTTCGAACTTTCGTTTTTTATCTAACTTTTATTCTTATTTTATAAAAATGTAAACAGGATATTTTAATATTAACAATTTAAAAAAAATACACTTCGAAAACTATCTCTGCATTTTAAAATGGACTAAGAAATATTGCTATTAAAAAAAAAACATTACAGCTGTTGAGGTAATAAATAACCTTCAAGGTCGAAGCTATATCTAGTAAAAAAAACTATTTACTTTTTTGGAGTTTTTTCAAAAATTTGCAATAAATATTTTTATATTGTACATAATATATTTTATAATAAATATTTTTATATCTTAAATCACAGGCATGGTTTCAAAAACATCATATACATGCACGTGCATGTATATTTTTTAATTACCATGCACTTCTTCTTGTCTGGCGTGCAAGAATCTAAACAGATCGAGCGAGGGAGTAAGATAACGTGTTCAATGTTGTTATCACGAGGTGTGTTTAGCTAGATGGTTAATGTAATTAGATCGCTATCGTCAATGAAGTCAACGTACTCCATATACCTGTATATTTATATATATATATATATATATATATATATATCTAAATATACAGGTATATACAGACATACATAGGTGTGCGTTATTTTTCCTAGCAGTGGTAATAACCTCTCACGTCTGACGTTCGTGAATAAATCGGTCGGTTTTATGAGTCAGACAGGTTCTTAAAATAGTTTCCGACGAATTTTTATGTAAAGTATTTTTTCTGTACATTTCCTAAAGGTCAGGAATCAATCCGACACTGAACTTTAATTAGTATCGCATGATATCCAGTCATACAACCAGAAATGGTATCCAGACGCAAGACTCGTTCAGACACGTGTTCTCTTTTCAGTTCTTCAGAAATTCCGTACAAAAAATCGGATCAACTGATGCAATGTTTCTTCTTCAATTAAAGAATTAATACGTTTGTTAATATATTTTTTTTATTTTTTAGTTAGGAATTCTGATCGATTAATAAAATACTGATAAGTTTATTCCATTGTAGTTATAACTGTTTATATATTTGATCCCTTCGGTGTATTGTCTGCTTTATCTTGGTCATATTCGATTAGAATTGAATTATTGTTTCGAATATTGAATAATTTTTCATTTCGTCTTGAATACTTTAAAAGTGATCCTACAGAAACAAGCGGTAGAGAAAAACGGTCTGGCTATACATCATTCTTTCTTCAGAATGTTCCAGTTTTAAGTGTCAAGAGCTAATGATCTTAGTTGTCGATGCGCGCTTAAACCGCAAATAACCAATTGACAGATTGAAATAAAGTTATATAAAATAATAAGGGATATTTTCGATAAAATAGATATCGAATTAATTCATAGACTTAATAAATCCCTGTACAGTCAATTATTAGAATCATTTTTCATATCACAAACAGAAAAATCTAACTCAAAGTTAATTTTTTTTATACTTTGCTTCTTTGAATTTGTTGATAATTATATATATATATATATATATATATATATATATATATGTATATGTATATATATATATATATGTATATATATATATACATAGGTTGAAAAGAATAGATCGAATCAAAAACAAATATTTTCATATTCGATAATACTGTCATAATAAGAAATAATATCAGGTAACCGAGAAAGTTCTGTCATTTTTGAATTGAGAAAAAAACACTTGTGTATTTTTACATAAAATAACTTTATTCATCAAAATACCCACCTTTGCATTGGAAACCCTTTCCCAGCGAGAAGATAATTTATAAGTTAGATTTTTATAAAATTGATTATTTTTATTTTCAAAAAATGTATACACATCCATTTTTAATTCTTCTTCATTATTAAACTGTTTACCACGCGTACGATTGTCCAAAGATAAAAATAGGCGATATCTCTGAGGGCGATATGTCTGGGGAATACGGAGCACGGGGGAGGATCTCCCACCCTAAATTCATAATTTTTATTCTGGTCTCTACTCCAACGTGTGGTCGTGCGTTATCTCACAAAAATAATACCTTTTTTACGATTTACAAGTACTGGTTGTTCTTGTTTTAATGCATCGTGTACTCTTTGGAGTTGTTCACTATAAATGTTTTCGTTGATGGTTTGACCCACTCGTAGATATTCATGGTGAATGATTCCTTTTGAAGTCCACCAAACACAGAGGAGTATTCGCGGTGTTAACTTTCATTTAGGACTTTGTGGGACAGGATCTTCTAATGAAAGCCAGTGGTGAGTACGTTTGGTGTTGGAATAAATAATCCATTTTTCATCAGCGCTCAAAATTTAATCCAAAAAGTCCTCTGATTTTAATCGTGAAATAAAAGATGTACAGATTGTAAGACACTGTGATTTGTTATTGGGAGTTAATTGGTATGGTACCCATTTACTTAATTTCCATCTCTTTCCTATTTTATGTCAATGCTTCCATATTGTTTCGTCACTTACTTTAAACAATTCTGCAAGCTGTTGACACGTTAAACTGGAATTTGTTTCAATCATTGTCTCCGATTCGTCGATATTTAAATTTGATGGTCTGCCTGATCTGGTCTCGTCTTTAATGGATTCGTCCCCAGCAGAAAATTTTTCAAACCATCTCTGGGCCGTTCTTGATGTAACTGTATTTTCTACAAACGCAGTACAATTTTTTTTACAGTTTCTGTAGCGTTAGTCCCATGCTTAAATTCATAAAGCAAACACGCACATACTACACTATTTTTCACGAACATTTTTAAGGATTAGAATTATTTTTTAAATTAAACTGAACAGTTCGAGATTCATTTAAAACACATGCTAATATTACTGATAAACAATTCTTAGAATTTTGTCCGATAACAAGTGTAAGCAATTCCTGGAATTATTGTACGTTATAACAGCGACAGAACTTTCTTGGTTACCTAATATTAATAAAAATTATGCAAAACAATCATCTAAAAACAAAACAAAAAAGAAACCCTTTTGAAGTACAGTTAAATTAAGGCACATAATATCCTACATTTCACTTACAACTTTTTCGCCGTTGAACAAGTGCAAACACTCGTTAATTTGAAATTTTAAACACTCCCGTCTGAAACTGTATCTCCGTTTCGCCCTTAACTGAACTGCTTTTTCCCTGAATGATTCGATGAAATAATTTAAATAAATAACCAAGAGTTACGAATGTATATCCCCTGTCGAAACTCGCACAGTTCTTTTAAATTTTTATTGAAAGTTTTAAATGTCTGTTCAACGAAATCCAAGAACATACTTTTTCTTTTATATATATATATATATATATATATATATATATATATATATATATATATACATATCGGTAGATCGCGCGTGGCGTCGCCGATGGCGACGTTGCACCGCTTTTAGGTTAAGAAACGCGATACGTTTGTCGACCTTGAGTGGAAGAAAATCGATCTGGAACAGCGGAGTCGGCCGACAGTAGAGAATGGTGATGACGCGACGTGTTTTGAACGATGAGCAGCGGCAGCACAGATCCCAGTTGTCTTCCTGACGGTCTCCATGCACACATTTATATATATAAATATATATATATATATATGTGTGTGTGTGTGTGTGTGTGTCATCGGGAACCCGCCGACCTCCCATCATTATTTCGTGTGGCCGGTCGGGAACGGGGTAGCTCCGCCGAGTCGATCCCATTCCGTGTAATCCCCGCCCGCCGGAGTTGTTTAGCTCGCTGCATACAAGCGCCGTACGGATTGTAAACGTGGAACGCACGGTTGTGTGAATAAAGGATAATGTGATTTGAACGGAGAGTCGCGTCCCGAAGACATCTGCGTGACGTTTCGTACGCCGTTCGAGATGATTTAGGTACTTTTTGGGTGTTTACACGGAACGACGGCATCTGCGCGCACGACTCTTGTAAATTGCGTTACTACTTATCGCCGTTTAAATGTCTATTTACATATTTTCTATCGGCGTCCAGTGCCCGATCTCTTCGTGTGTTTTTTTTTCTACGCACGTTCACATTCTGAAGAGTATAGAGTCGGAGAGGAAATTGAACTGTTAAATAATTCATCGTTAGTTAAAATTAAATATAAGTAACGAAGCATCCTATATTTAATTAAGTCAGGAGAATATAGTTTAACCTGTTTACGAACGAACATTTGAAAATTAGTTTATTTTCTTAATTATTTTCAGTGTGAAATTCTTTGAAAATTAACCTGTATATATATATATATATATATATATATAAGGTTGGTGCAACAATAATTGCGGTTTTTATCATTTGTTATAGTCACCGTTATCTTTTGTTGTAGTCATGTGATACATCATTACAAGCAATGAAATTAGCACTACTGTTTTCAGCTTACATCTATTGTTTTCATTCTTTAGTATTGTGGGATATAACCTCTTAAATTAGTCATTGAAGAAAAGCAAATTCGTGCGATTTTGTGGTATGAGTTTCATTTGAAACATAAACAACAGAAACTGCTCGAAATATCGAATTTATTTCTGGCGAAGAGTCAATAAGTGAATGTTTGTAATTAGTTCTTAACAATTGGAATTCCTGATACTACTGTCTAAATTTGTAAACTTATTGATTCATATATATTCATATATATATATATATATATATATATATATATATATATATATATATATATATATATATATATATATATATATATATATTCATATATGTATATATATATATATATATATTTATATCGATTTGATTACTAGGAAGTATCCAAATAAAAATCTTCAAACAAGTAGCATCTACAAAAAAATTCTTGCATCATGAATTTCTGTAAAACGTTTTTAATTAGTTTTTAACAATTGGATTTTCTGATACTTCTGTCTAAATTTTTAAAATTATTGATTCAAGATTTTCAGACACATAATTTCCTATATTCGATATTTTCTTCTAACCATTCTTGATTTTTCGGATTTTAAGACGATTTTCTTCAATTTCCCTATCATCGCTTAGTTATCTTAAAAGTGAATCTAATTACATAATATAGCAATTATGTTTCGAATTTTTTTATAACACGATTGTGAGTGTAGCAGAAGGAATCATTTAGTGTTCTTAAAAGGATTAAAAACTTTCTGCAATCGACAACGAGTCATAAACATTTTACATTTTCTTCCCTAATTGTTCAATTTTAAATGACTTTAAAAAATTCGGTTGCCACGGATCTCACATTTTCTCTGAAAGGCCTTGTTTATATACATATATGTATATATATATATATATATAAATATGTATATATATATATATGAATATATATATATATATATATATATATATATATTCATATATATACATATATATATATATATATATATTTATATCGATTTGATTACTAGGAAGTATCCAAATAAAAATCTTCAAAGAAAAAGCATCTTCAAAAAAACTCTTGCGTAATGAATTTTTGTAAAACGTTTTTAATTAGTTTTTAACAATTGGAATTCCTGATACTTTTGTCTAAATTTTTAAAATTATTGATTCAACATTTTCTTATATTCGATATTTTCACATTACTGATACATAATTTATTATATTCGATATTTTCTTCAAACCATTCTTGATTTTTCGGATTTTACGACAATGTTCTTCAATTTCTCTACTTATCATCGCTTAGTTATCTTAAAAGTGAATCTAATTGGTATTTCATAATATAGCAATTATTTTTCGAATTTTCTTTAACCACGATTGTGAGTGTAGCAGAAGGAAGAATATCATTTAGTGTTCTGAAAAGGATTAAAAACTTTCTACAATCGACAACGTGTCAAGAGAGACTAAATGGGCTGGCGACGCTAAACATAAATTACCAGATAGACCATTTTTTTTAAATTATTCTGAAATAGTAAATGAGTTTTCCAGCTGAAGCACGAAAATCTTCTGTTAAATAATTTTTATACTTGAATAAATTTTAAATATCAAGCATAAACACTTTATATTTTCTTCCCTAATTTTTCAATTTTAAATGACTTAAGAGTTTCGGTTGCCTCAGATCTCACATTTTCTCTAAAAGGTCTTGTATATATACATATATATATATATATATATATATATATATATATATATATATATACTTTTAGAAATTTCATTTGACTTAGCAGATTCTTAAGTTCACAAAACAGTTTACACGATTCTTGGAAATGGAGAAAATGTTGATAAACTCCAAAATTCTAATAAATCATAATATATCTTGACACTGTATCTGGATTTTCTTTCACAGATGATTTCCTTTCTTCCATTCTATAAACCATTCCAGTTCACAATTTTTTCTAGTAGACTGATCAAAAATCAGTATTGATCATTTTCGATATTAAAATAAAAATATTTAATGAAAACAAAGTTATTTGAATTTTTATCGAGCAATTTGTTGATTATTTTATACAATTCACATAATTAATTGTAATTTTTGTTATTTTATATTTTATAAATGTTTTTTTTTATATTCTTTCTAACGATATTTCATAAAATATGTTACATAAAATGAATCTTCACGTACTCAGTGTAAAAATCAACTTGTTTCTATATTTTTAGTTTATTATTTTAGTAACATATTCTTTTTTATTTTTCAGAGCAACACATTTCTAACACTCTTCTAAGAATTCCTCTTTTAAGAACCAAGTAAGTACTAAATATTATTTTTGAAAAATGAATTTCGAATTCCGTTAGTATTTCATGAAAATAAAATAATATTTTCAGTTTATATGTACTAATTTTACAATTAAATCATAGGCTATTCAAAATATAAATATACTATTTTAAAAGAATATTTACATTTTCAACTATATAATTGAGAAGTTAACGGTTAGTTTTCTTTGAATAATTACTGACAAACTTTGTTTACTGAATTGATTAAAATTCATAAAGAAAACTTTAAGTTTTAGCAATAAAAATGATATCGTTTGAAAACACAGAAATAAAATGGATTTTTTTAGAAAATGTAAATTTGCAGAGCATTTTTTTAATTTGGACATAATAGAAGTCATGTGAGATGAATGATGTATCACATGTATGTATGCATCAATGATATCATTGATTGTTTTATCTCATTTTTTGGCTATGGAATTTGAAAATCCGGACAACATTTAAAAGATCAAACGCTATTCATTCTTAAATTCTGTTATAATTGTAATATTACCACTCTTTCTAATTTCTACGGACATATCTATCTTATTACGGCTCTGACCCAAAAAAAACTTCTGTACACAAACGGCAAAGTCGTACGAGAGACAATGATACACGAGTGCAAAATGAGCACAGAAATAAAAACACGTACGTTACCGAAAACAGTTTCATTACTGTATAAATGACAATACGGTCTGATCCAGTCAGCTGGTTCACGGAACGAAGAAACAATAATATGAGAGTCGAACGGCGTCGCACGGACGGATGGACGCCGCCGGATTATGCCCGGATCGGTGTGAGAGCGTTCCATCCGGACGGTGTGCACAGTTGTGTGTGTGTGCGTGGAATTTGGAGGGGGAATCCAAAAATTTATTCTCGTCTGAGGCAAGGTGCTCGTTCGGCCGCTATTAATCAACGTGTATCGTTGTCATGGAATGAATCACCGATCTAGTATTTAACAATGTGTGCAGGATAAAGAGAAATAGTAATTGAGAAAGAGAGAGATCAAAGCTTTTGTAAAATTCGATTCGAAAATAATGGTTGTTTGAAAGCATATATATATATATATATATATATATATATATATATATATATATATATATATATATATATATATATATATATATATGTATATAAATATATGTATATATATATATATATATATATATATATATATATATATGTATGTATGTACAAGTATCAACACATGCTTGAATTTTACCATAAAATTCAACCCTTAATCTAACTATTTATTAAGTACGTCAAGTCACGCAATGTCTATTACTTTAAAATATACTTTTATTATTATTATGTTTTGAATGGCATTACGCTTCAATTTAAACTCCACTCTTGTTAGTTTTGAACATTTCACAACTCATTTAATTTATTTATCAATTTCACTGTTCAGCTTATTTCAAACTTTTCGCTCTGTTTTCTTTGTCCTATATAAATGATATTGATGAAACGTGTGATGTACGAGGAGAATTCAGAAAGCGACGTGCCGTTTGCAAAATAAAAAAAAATTCTTATTCTTCACATAGGATTTGTATTGAGATCGTTTTTTTAATTTTTTCTTTTGAACGTTTTCTTCTTAACTTCTAACCAGTTAATCGAACGGTTAATCAATTTCTAGATTCTGTTTTGGAAGAAACTTTTTGATCTTTTGTACAGATTTTTTTATATCGAATACTTCTTCATTATTTAGAAACTTTTTTATTTACAAATATTCTTTTTAATATTCCCAAAAGATAGAACTAGCTTTATTTTAAACCAGGATTGTATGGTAGATGGTCCAAGAATTTTAAAAACCTACAACATTCAACCACACACGACTAATAAAGTGAAACAGTGTGTTCAAGATCAAGTTATTAAACTCCTGGAGGACCCTCCATGATCGAAAATATTCGTTTTGTGTATATTCTGTTTCATTTCTTTCTGATATTCATCACTCTTCTCTGTATCCATATTTCCTTACGTTATAGTCATTTAACCGCTTAAAGCACAGCTCAGTGAAGCAAACTGGTGAAATAAGGGCAGGGTTGGACTCAGTGTGGTGCCTTATTTTAAAATTTATCGTACCGAATTAAACTTTTAATTAAGCTCTAAATACATTTTTGTTTAAATAAATGAATTGTAATAGGCCTAAATCATAATTTTCTGTAAAAAAATGATTTTCTTTCATCACAAATTAATAAAAAAAATTGTGTGTTAAGGGGTTAATGAGCTAAAATTTATGTTTAATTTATCTAAAGTAAAATGTTCAAAATAATATTTTTTAATATTTCTTATTGATATATTAATTAATTGCACATTATTATTAGTTGAAGTTATCTATTATCGCCATAAGTTTACTTAGGTATTGCTTTTTAAAAACTAATAACAAATAATATAGCACAACTGGCCCAAATCAGTACAAATTAAAAATAAAACTAAACAATTTTCAACTATAAAATAATGAATTCCATACAAATAGAATATCATTTTGTCACTGTGACTAAATCACTATCACAATTGCTCATTCAATACACCAGAGAAAAAAATGCTAACTAAAATCTTCAAAAATAGGTTATTGATCATTTTTGATTGAAGTTTATATTTAATTTTAGCAATGCGGTCATCCTTAGAGCACTAACATAGTAAAATATCTTTTAAGATATGATATAGAAAATTTTCTGTATCTTAAAGCTCTGACTTTGATGGCATTGCTGTTAAAATATTCATAAACAACGATCAGAAATGATCAGTAATCATTTATTGACTGAACAGAAAAATTGTCTGGTTTTATGAAATAAAAACATAATTTATTTGTGAAAACCAATATAAATAATTAATTGAGTACAATTAAAGCTTAATTATTGATCATTGATTGTTGCTTATGCGTATTTTAATAAGTGCTGTGTTACAGAAAATTCCCTGAAAGATTTCTTTGTACCTTGGCCAATAAGCAAGGAGGTTAGATACTTAATAAAAAAATATATTCTTTCTCAACACAGTTCTAAATCTGACTATTCAAAATTAAATTTACTATCATATAAAAATTCTTCATTCACTTCACAAACCATACAAAAGTTCTAATCAAAAATGTTCAATAATCAATTATTTTATTGTTTTTGATCGTTGTTTATTCACATTTTGACGTCGAAGTCATCGTCCTCAAAGTAATAATATAGAAAAATAGGATACAGAAAAATTGTTATTAGGTTGGTAGAAAAAGAATTGTGTTTCATTTAGTTCGTGCGGCACCCATTTGTCAAGTTTTTGATTTTCCTAACTTTTTTAAGTGATCTGCAACTGTTGAATGGCTAACGCCTAATTTTTGTGCAAGCTCTCGAATTGTTGTGCGTGGTTCTGATTCAACTCATGCCTTCAGTCGGTCGTTTTGAACTGAAGGAGGATGTACGCGGTCTTCTTCATCTTCAAGTCTCTCGTCACAAGCGCGAAATTTTTAGAACCACCATTGCACCGTACGTTCTTTAACAGTACCCACACCAAAAGCATCATTTACTTTAAGAGCAGTTTATGTGCTTTACCGCCCGTTTTAAACTCATACAAAAAATTGCTCTTATTTGCTTCTTTTCCATCTTTAATTCAATAGTCCAATTTGGAGCCAAATTAATAATAAAATCAAAGTCAATAATGCTAAAATAGAGAACGAAGAATGTACTTTAAAACGATATTATCATTGATACGATGAAATGACAATTTCATTGAAAAATATTAATGTTAAAATTTAGAAAACAAAAACCGTAATTATTTTCCTACCAACCAAATAGTTTGGCGTATTTTAAATGTCACTTTGTCTGCGTTGTACATTTCAAGTATCTTTTTCTGTTCATTTCCTTTCGATATGTGATCTAAAAAGGAAACAATCAAACTATCATTCTCGACATTCTTTTCTTTAAAAGTAAACCTTTGAAATTCAATGTTCTGAAATTTGAGGAAAAATACATTTTAATTTACACGAAATCAACAGACAAGCTTAATATTTAAAAAGTCATTATATATTTCGTTGAAACTGATAAAGTGAATAAACTGGATTAATATTAGATGTACACATTAATTCTGTGCCTTTTCTTATAGCAAGTGAATATTTTCCTACCAACCTAACATTCATCTATACCTTAACTCTCTGAGTATAACGACATCGTCTTCGAAATGTACATAAACAACAATCGAAAATGATCAAATGATAATTACTGAATGTTTTTGATCAGAATCGTGCGGTTGTTTGCGGAATGAATGAAAAATCCATTTATGAGAGTTAAAAAGCAAACTTGTATCTCTTTCGGGGAAAATAATACCTCATGATGTCCGTATTTTGGAACAAAATTCATTTTTTTTCGTACGAATTTTTTAATTTCACTCTGGAAACAAGACAAACTTTTTTGTTCATTTAATAAATTATTTGACAATTTTGTATTAGTAGGAAACATTTATGACAGTGTGCGAAGGGATATTTAGAACTCCTGTATACAGGAACGGCTTACATGTCTCTCTCTCTCTCTCTCTCTCTCTATATATATATATATATATATATATATATATATATATGTTTGTGTATATATGCAAGTATGTATGTATGTATGGGATTGTGTGTGCCTTTATGTGTTTGTGCGCGCGTGAAAAGAGATTTTTTTAGGTGTCGCCTGGGATGAAAATGTGTAGCTTGTAGCGGTGTGAAGGGACACGCGTGCCCACTACATTGTTTGCAAGAACGAGTTCATTTCACTGGCTAACATTGAATGTATTTTTTATGTTTCTTATTGTTAACTGTATACGAATACCGGCGGTTGCTGTATGATAATATGTAGACCTCATTTATTCATTCACACACACACACACATATATATATATATATACATACACGAATGCATATTCTCCATGTAAAAATAAACTCTCAAAGATAATTCCCCAGCGTGCATGGGTTTTATAAATAATACGTAATAATAAGGATTATGTATGTTTCTCTCTACTCTCATATTCTCATTTCTTTCTATTTTATGTGCACGTGTGTGTATATTAAAAAAAAATGTATTTTACTCGATACGCCCGACCCAAATATCCAACATTCGTGCGGCGCTCAGTGAAAAAGCTATTTGTTTCCTAATTAAGCCAGCTGCATTGAATTTGAAAATTTAATCAGGGAAATGGAACTGTTCAACGAGTCATAACGTCGGTTCATTTAAAATTTACCCGGCGATGATCGATACTTCTTATCCTGAAAATGAACACGAGCGAATACTTTATAATGTCATACAGATGTGTGAGTGTATGGCAGTAATGTAATCGCTCCTGCTTTTCAATTTAATGTGTTTTCATAGTTATTAGATACATAGTCGTTTCATTTATAATGTATTTAGATCATGCCTGGTTTATATATATATATATGAGACCAAAAAACTCATTCGTTTTTTTTTTCTATACATGATACTAATAATCAGATATTTATTTCATTCTAAACCTAATTAACCTATATAATTTCGATATCATTCACTTTAATTCATTTTCTTCGCTTTAAAGTATTAAAATCGATTGATTAATTTTTATACTCACGGAATTGAATTTTAAAAATGATAAAATAAAATACAGACTTTTGTTATCGTATTTTATTTCTGTTTTCAAAAGATAAAAACAACGCACTATGATACTAGTAGGAAAAAGAAACAAGATAACAATAAAATAACAGTAAGATTTTAATATATATATATATATATATATATATATATATATATATATATATAAATCAGATAATGGACTTGAAATATTTTAACTACCAAAAATTGAAGAAAAAATCAGAAGAAAAGAATATGTAGAAAAATAGATTAGAGATAGATATAGAGAGATTTTCAATAAGCCAATCTGTGTTAATTCGATTGCAGTTATTGATTGTTAATGTGAGAAGACTTATCTGTATTTGAAGAGATTGAATTATTTTATCATTCAGAGTGCACATTTCACTTCCATAAATGAAAGCTGTAGAATATGTTAACCCTTTGAATCCGCATGTAGATCTAGGAATCCATTGATTTTTTCCAAAGATACTATGGTCCCAGACCGTTATCTTTTGGATGATATATTGAAAGATAACTCTAACTAATCACTTTCTAATGATGTTGAGTTTATAACTCTTTCTTTCTTTTAAAAAAAAACGGTTGTCTAAAAATCGGAAAAATCGCGTTTTTCTGTATTTGAAATCCTATAAAAATTGTGAACTTGAGAATTGGGTTGAATAATATTTTTATTCCAAAAGTCCATCAATGGAAGAAAGCGCATAAAAAATTTCGAGACTTACAGGTACAAGATGTGACTGATGTGAAACCGTTAGGTGCACACTTGATTGTTTCAAAATTGTTCACACTTAATGATGATGTTATTTTTGAAAATTTTCACTTGTAATCGCTTTCCCGCTTCCAATTACATGTTTTCAATCAAGAAATTTATGTTTCCCTGAATGTTATCAATGATTTTCCACGATATTGCAGATAGATGTGAGTTTTCTAATGGATAATCAGAATGAACATATTTTTTCTTGTATCTGAAAAATTTACAATTTTTAATTTTTTTAAAAATAAGACTATCCAATTGATGAAAAAATATTTATTAAAAAATTTAAGCACACTTTCCTCCTCCCTAACTCCAAAGAAATATTCTGATAGGTTTTTTTTCAAATAATATTCGATCTGAATATTAAGTTATTTTATCTCTAACTTATCTAGTCATGTTTTCATTCTCCTGTTAACATAAATAAAGAATGAATGATTTTTACTGATAATTTGACCCAAATAAACACACTATTAAAACACTTTTTCAATTTCTGTTTCATTTATTTAAATTTTATTAGAAAATAGACTCCTTAAGATTTCATTTTTCTGTTGTTATATTAGTGTTAAGATCCGTTTTTGATCGATTTCATTTCATTCTTCAATCATTGTCTTTGAGTCTTCTGAAATGTTTGCAAAAATAAGAATACTATATATATATATATATATATATATATATATATATATATATATATATATATATATATGAACATTGTGTGTACAGAATATATCAATAAAGACGTCCATCCGCGGCCAACACCATTTTTAACAAGCCCGATGAAAAACGGGCCGGTGTCGGCGTTCAATCACCCGTTTTCGGTAATTTATCGTCGCGCCGACACACAGCGGGTCCGGGATACGAACGGCGCACCGAGTGTCCGCCGTTACCGTCGTCTCGCTCGCACCGCGTCGTTTTCATCTGCACAACGGCGGATACACACATCCGCTGTTGCATAAGATTGATATCTCGGTTATTTACGGCGCGTTCGTGAGATGTCGCGCTTAGTCAGACACCGCCGATGGTGGGTCGGGACTGACGGAGGAAAAAAAACGAACAGGGAGTGACGAGGACTGAATATTTTTTCGCTGTTAATTTATTATCTGAAAAATACGAACGAACGAACAAACGAACGCCGTGCACAACGGTATTTAGCCGTTATGATGTACTCTACACAAAGGCGTGAATTTATTACGTGGCTTGTTTGGATAATTTACAAGTTTACACACACACACACACACACATATATATATATATATAAACACTCTACATCTAAAAGCTATATCATTTAAAAGCACTGCCTACAACGATTACCATTTTTAAAATGAACAATCAATTATTCTTGACATCACAAACGCAACAAGACTTTTCAACATTCTGAATGAACGCAGCAGTTTATGAATTTCTTATTATTATACGAATTCGTATTGGTAAAGAGATTCAGATAATTAAATAACGCTTCAATTAGTAGTGCTAGTCATTTTTTTAACAAGTAGCATTGTTTTGAAGTTCATAAATGCAAGTTTTATCATTTCATCTTAATTATGATTCTAACAGTCTGCTTCTTGCTATTTCATCTAAACACACAGACCGTGTTTTATGAAGATTTAATTTATAGCCAATTATGGTTATTATTCAGATTGTATCAGGCATATTAAATACACAATTAAAAGAATTTTACTTTGACTTACAACAAATACAAACGTCAAGAAATATATTTTCAAAACAACATCACCAAATAAACTTTTTAACAACTATTCGTCACGTACCACAATAAATGTTTACAGTAAGAAACTATCTAGAAATTAATTGATTGAAAGTAAATGAAATTGAGCACTCACTTTATTGTAATCAAAAACTGCTATAAAAGTGCTCAAAAAATAGAAAAATATTTTTGAATTTAATTAAAGAGGGCCGATCACAACGGTTCTGCAGTGTTGTGCCAACCCAACGGTGGATCGAAGCAAGCTTCTAAATCCAGCAAAGTTCTAAAAATCAGAGCAACATTCAATGTGGCATGTGTAACATTCTTGGCTATCTAAACGATAGCCAAGTTTTAAATCGTGGCACCTTATCACTATTTTAAAATGTATGGTAGAGTAACTAGTCGAGTTTCGATTGAAAACACATGTTAGAATCGTTTGCAGTATCAGTATTCGAGAGAATGTATTGTCAAAGATAAACTACTAGTCAACAGGACCACATTATCTCAGACAGATCTCTGATGTCTAATGAGGAAAACTGTAATGTTAACAGATCTTTCTATACTGACTTGAAATCAACCTTCGTCTTTTACAAGAAAAACATCTACACACATTGTTTGAGATACCATCAGGATGTGTGAAACCACTATCTGTTATTTTTTTGAGAACAAAATGGATAGTTGTCTTGATTTTTAATGACAACCTATATAAATTGAATATTTAAAAATCAGATATTACAATTTAATAATTAATTCCTTGATATTGATTTGATTATAATTCTAATGATTTTAGAATTCATTTTTCCGAATGAATTTTAGAATACATTAGTCCGGTCTAAAAATATGTAAACTTCTCTAAAACCTCAAATTGACATTAACAATGTATGCAAGATTTTAAAAAGAAGCTTATAAGTGAATTCCTGTTAAATATTAAATTATTACATGTCTAATATTTTAACTTACTGTTCTTTTGTGATGGTATTTCAATGCATGTTTTTCATTTTATTTCAAAAATTAATTTTATAATCAAATTAGTAACGCATATATTAAATAGTAGTAATAGAGGTTAGCCCGAAGGACTTGTTTAAGCGGAATGAAAAAATCTACGCCACTACTTAACCGTAGTATATTGGTAAACATCCTTCATTTTATAATCAACAAATGGTCACATTTTGTCCAGCTTGTGAAATTTCCTGTACGTGTTTAATTCTTCGGTTCATT
The DNA here is from genome assembly GCA_034766995.1 of Acanthacorydalis orientalis. Classification (NCBI taxonomy): domain Eukaryota; kingdom Metazoa; phylum Arthropoda; class Insecta; order Megaloptera; family Corydalidae; genus Acanthacorydalis; species Acanthacorydalis orientalis. The sequence goes on along the minus strand of CM068316.1, from coordinate 4,752,750 downwards.
GATTTATTATATATCAAAAATAACCTCATTTTCTAAAAAGTAGCCGCATCCTTAAACTATATTTTTGAAGAATTTGTTGGATATTCTATAATACCTGCATGATAATTGGAACGAATTTTGTGTGACTTTTTTACAATAAGTTAAAGAGTAAAGAAACATACGGGAAATAGATAGACTGGCATTTACTTTTACGCATACAGAAATCCTTGCTCTCTAAAGATGATAACATCGGCATGAAATGTCCACAAGCAAGAACCAAAACTGATTTGTTAAACATTTTTGATCAGAATTTTTTTATTGTTTGTGGGATGAGAGAATAATTTATTTATGAAAGTGAGTTGAGCGACAGTGTCAGAACTGTATTGTGAATAAAATAGTTACAGTCTTTTTATTCAGAGAGACATTCTGTTCAAGATTATAAATATTAATTTTTATTTTTTGGATCGATTTTATCCGGGAAACGCCCTTAGGCTATATGATTACGAAAACAGTATTATAATCAGTATCGACGCCACTGATTTCCATCCGTATGAAGCTCGTTAAATCGCATAAGCCTCTAAAACAATCCATCGTCGATTTATCGCACATAACTCCGACAATCGTTCGATTCAATCGCGGAAAACAAACCGGGGCGCACTAAACAAAACATGTGCGACGGATAGACGGAGCGGGACGTTGGAGGGAGGAGAAGTGAGCGAACAAAAGACGTCCGCCGAAGTTGAGAGACTGTGGATGGCGTGAATGGACGACATCATTAAAAATAATGAAACAAGTGAACAGTCGCCCGGGAACAATACTACTTTTCCATTTCAATTGTCACTCACGGACGTAAGTGGCGTCCGGGGGCGCATTAAAACAGTGTCGACTGCGGTAACAATTTTCATTAAACTCCCTGATGACGTCATAATCATACGTACAGATGTGTACGCGCCCGGCGCCGTTCGACTCCCGTCCCGCGACGATGACTGCTTGAACGTAGCGCGGCGCGGTCGTTTTTTCACGAACACCTATACGTACATACATACATACATATATATATATATATATATATATATATACTGTTTGTATATCCCTGAGTCATCTATTGTTTCGTTATTATGCGCACCTTTTTGTTTATTTTATCGTACATCATTTGTTTGTTTTCATCCATTAATTGTTGCGTTTAAAAAAGAGAATAAAAATGGATTTTTTAAATTACTAGATTCGCCGAAAGTATTTTTTTAAATTTTCTTCTTCAATATTTGTCTAGAATTTGCTAAGAACTGAACATTTTAAAGCATACTAAACCACTTTTTTCTTCCTAATGAGTATTGTAATTTCATTTGCGTACACTGGTCATAACGCTTGTTCTCAAGTTAACGAATGTTACATCTTTTTATTAACATTCTTACACAACTACCGAAACTTGTTAGTGTAATTCTATGATAGTCCGAATTAACTTCTGCTAGTTGTTAGAATGAGAGAATAATAGAGACGCCTATGTGTCGGAAAGAATTGAACGTACACAGCCGACCACATCCATGCAATTTCATACGAATGCCGAGCTAATTTAACCAAAACTAATGACCCGCTCGCACGAGGACCGTAAAATGTGACAGTTCCTATTACAACAACTACTGCCAATAAATCGTTGTCATATAATACTATCATACTGTCATGTACAAATATACACACATGTGTGATAACTGTCGTTGTATAGACGGAACATTAGAATTCGGTCGAACTAGTTCTGTATTTGTGCGAATTGATAAGCCGACGTATTACATTAGTTTTGGATTACCATCATGATCGATCCGGAATTTTCCTGATAATTTTCACAATCATACTGAATGATACGCAGTAAAAATTCTAAGAACGTGCGAGAAGTTGTACAAAACGAGTAAACTGGTTAATTCGTGTTCGGTAAACAGATTGCAGGACACTTTTACCCTTTCACAGGTAGCAGTCATTTTGACTGGGATTGGTATAAGTAGCCATGATACAAAATTATTTTGATTTTGAATAAAAGGAATAAAAATAAAATTCAATATACTATTCCCTCAGTTATCGCTGCAAAAGTCATGACGTTGCGAAAAAAAAATGTAACATGAAGTAGGAATTTTAAAATAAAATTGTAGAACCAGTCATTTTGACTGGTGTGGCAGTTCTAGTGTTAACAGACGGTCACATTTGGTCCGGCTCGTGACATTTCCTCAATGTTCTTCATTCTCTGATTCATACATACTCTTTAAGTGAACATCAAGATAATACACTTTGCATTACTAAAACGTACTCTGACCGACACAATCTCAACTGATAACACACATGTTTACATTGTTTATTAAAAATTCAAAACCTTAAACGTTGACAGGAAATCACAACAGAAAAAGAGGTACAAATAACAATAATAATCAAAAAGACAAACAATAGCGTGTCGAGTGTATTGAATCCGGCACCCGCCCACGCCAAAACGGAACGTATATTGTCTATTCGAAATTTAATATTCATATTTAATTCAAAATAGTATCTTCTTCGAAATAACAATGGCTTTTGTTAACGAGGAACACCAGAAATATGTTTATATATATATATATATATATATATATATATATATATATATATATAAATATAATGTGTTAGTATGATAAATAGTTAGTTCCGTCGATGTGCATACGTTTTAAGCAGGAAATTGAGTCATTATATTCAGATGGTCTTGGGTACAGGAAATGAAGTGAAGACGATGCTACGCGTATTTTTATCTCTGATAAGAATATGTATTTTTTCATGTATATATATATATATATACACATATATATATGTATGTATGTATATACAAATGTATATTTGACAGTGATTAGGAAACGAAATGAGGAAATTCGTTTCGTGCGCTCTGTCTTTACTCTAAATGGTCTGAAGGAGGTAGCGGATTATTTTTATGATTATTGTTGTTGTTTATAGTGTTTGAAACGTTATGTTTATAGGTTAGAGTGTAGATTTCGTTCGCGTCGTAGTTAATTTTTCAGGTTATTCGTACCGAACTGTGTAAGGTATATTAACGGCTCCGTTCGCGAAAAAATAATTTAATACGGTTTTAAATTTATATAAATGTTACTGGTATCATTATTTTAATGTTTTCTCGTGATATTCACGTGTTCAATGGAGTTCCTGCTCTTAGTGTGGATCATTTTCGAACCACTCGCACACAAATATTCAGTTATGTGTTAGAGATGCGTCGGAATGATTTTTTTATAAAATGTTATTAAATGAACAGTTTATAGAAAAACAACTCGCAGGGAATGTATGTCAGTTTTTATACCAAACGTCTGCACGATACGAATTGAAATATCGAAATGAGATTTGTTCTTGATTGATTGGTTCCTTGGGATGTTTGAAAATTAAATTGATTTCATGCAGTGGTTCGTAAACTTATTTGAACCATAGACCACAATAAACTTCATTTTATAATTATAAATTAATGTTCTATACCTGTGATGTTATCCTGGAGGTTTTCTTCTCATCTCAAGACCAGTTGTAAGTCTATTCTCTGCGACCGGTTTCGGCACGTGTGACATCTTCAGGTAGATTTTGAAAACTGAAGATTTGTGATTCAGTCTTCAAAATCCACCTGAAGTGACATATTTGCCAAAACTGGTGGCGGGGAATAGGTTTACAGCTGATCCTAAAAGCAGTGGACCTCCAGGACAACATAATTTATTTTTATGGCCGTTATTAAAAGTTGGACGTCAGACATCCAACAGTTTGAGACCACTTAAAACCACTTAAATTAAAAAATGTGTATGGATTGGAAGGTCATAAACCGCAATTATTTTTTTGCCCACCTAATATTAACCCCTTTTTCACTTCAAGCAATCAGGCTGTACAGCAGATCAAAAATGTGTGTACTACGAATTATAATAAAAGTATGATAAACATGGAAAATTATAAACACCCGATGTCATTGATGGACGAACACTTATCAAACCTTTTATCTGTAAATGATAAAATGTGGACAGTCACACTGGCCGTAGGAGTAGAACGCCTTTAATTGCCTGGCCAGTATAGCTGTCCTTGTGAGTGCAAAGAGTTAATCGCAGAAAAAACCTTTTAAAAATATATGAAATAGCTTAGTAAATGCCTGTTGTTTTAACAGTAATTTATTACAATACAATTCTGACACTGCCTTAATTTATTTCAATAAATGAATGTATGACCATTAAAAAAAATGTCGATGAAAAATGTTGTTGGTTTTTGACCAGAGGAATGAAAACATACGTTAATGAAATGAAAAAAAGAATTTATTTGTGAAACTAATTCGTTTTTTTCACTTATTCATAAGTTAGTTTACTTTAATTCAATTATTTCATTTAATAAAATTTCTTTCATTGAGAGAGTACATTCGAACAAAATTTTAATAGTTAAATACACTAGTTATATTATTTTCTACTTTGCTTTATTCTTCTAGTCTTTTAACAATAAACGTAATGAGGTTGACATACAGGCGTGCATCACTCTATACAAAAATGACCGGTTTCGACTTTCGTTTTCTTCAAGTAGATCTTGAATTCAAGATCTATATGATTTCATATGAGTACAAGGAAAGAAAATACAATAACTAGTGTAATATTTGATGAAGCGATTCCGTTAATTCGTTCTCCTGATGCTCATTTTCCTTATGAATCACTTGATTTTCTGTTTTCCACCACTAGTTTAGGGAATAGTGCTACATTTAAGTAGATTTTAGATATTGTTAAAAAGAGATAGACTTAAATAAAGTTGTTTATTAGTAAATCTTATAAAAAAAACTCTTTAATGAGATTAATTCCAAGCAATTCTGTTTCATTCAATCAAAAAACTTAATCAATATCTTTTTGTAATGATAATTTAGTTCTCAAGTATCTCAGAGAAGTAAGTTTCTCTAATATCTCAGACTAGTATCACACACAATCGCTCTATAAATAACACAATCGTTAGTAAAAAGAAGGATTTTTTAAATTAATTCAATCTGGAAGATAGAAATAAATGGGATAAACAGAACGAGTTTAATCGCACTATTGATTTATTATCTGAATACACAATAAATTTAACACTTTAAACCTGCATACAAAATTTGTATCTTCTTAGAGTTGTTCAGCATTGAACAATTACAATATTTTACACACTCATCACAGAATACAGTTTTGAAACGAATGTTAAATTGACATACATTACTTTACAAATGTTTTTTTTCGATCCTCAGACCAGAAAATATTTTTTATGTTCAATGAATCGTTATCAATCATTTTTAATCGTTTCTTATACGGATTTCAGTCAAGATGTTAAGATTGTTAAAGGGCCGAGGTATAAGAAAATCTGATTTTTTGCTACCTTGTTGCTTTGATGATGAATATGTCACCATAAAAATGTGTATATGTAATAATCATACATGATAAATAATAATTTGTTTAACATTTTTGAGCAGGAACATTTTTTTTTTGTTTGTGAGAGTGAAACAAATTCATTCTTACTCTTATATCGAGTCTTATTTTTTTGTAACTATATTAGAAAGTCCACTACCTGACAAAGAAAAAAACGAGTCGATAGAATATTAATCAAGAAGAACACCGTCATATTTTTGGTCATATTTTGAAAAATATTCAGTCTCTTTTTTAAAAAAATCGAATTTTTGAAAAAAGTACTTTTTATTTAATCCAATAAACTTTTTTAATATTACTAATATTTTGACTATACATAAAATGACCGAGATAATCTATACACATGGTTCTGTTTACATAAATGAATAAATTAATAAACGTTTAAAAATTACTGTTCGAATTCTCATTCGCCGCCGATTGTTTCCTGTAATGATGTGAAACTTTCCATCGCCTCGAAACAAATTATCGTTCTGAATTGATCGAAACGGAACGGGACAGAGAGAGAGGCGAACTGAAAAAAACACGTCGTCCTAATAGCAACGAATGTAGACGACGATGATAATATAATAATTAACGATTTTCACAATATGTGCGTTGTTTTTCAACGTCTCGCCTGTACAATAATGATAGATGTTCACTAATTGCCAACTCATCGTCAAAGCTATGGTAATCTGTTTCCTTAATACTAAAGATTTATTAGCTTCGAGTGAACGTGCTAATATTTTAACATCGTGTTACATTGATCCACGGGTTCGACGTTGTTTCAAGTTCGCACGCACACATTAGAAGTGTGTATCGAAATACTCATAAGACTCAAAAATATATATTTTAAAAAACGAACATTTGTTCAATTTTTTTTCTATTTGCAGATAATAATTTTAAAAACGTTTCAACCATCACGTTATTGATCTTAGGAAAACATTTTATAAAAATATGTCATACTTTTGTGTGTCATAAATGTGTCATAAATGAAAAAAAATTATCATAATTTAACATTTTCATACAACCCGGAAAAACATTGAGAAATCATTTTTAGTAATAACCAAAAAAAATAAGTAGACATGATTTAATTTTTTAAAAAAGATAAGTTTGCATCACAGGTGAATTTTTAATTATATATATATATATATATACAAGATTATATTGTTCATCCAACATTTTGTTCCTTATAGTAAAATATTTTTATGCAAAGCAATATAACACAAAAACCATACAAGCTTACACCAAACGACAAAGTACATAAAGAGTGTCTGTATGAAAAATCTTATATATAGAACCGCAGGATGCATACTTATACATACACATTTACGTATCTACATATATATATATATATATATATATATATATATATATATATAACTGTATGTGTGTAAGCCGTTATCGTTCATTTATGCGCATTGCATTTTTTTATTGCTCGTACACGGAAATTTTCTTTTGTACCATTTTCTTTTATATCCGTGTATTTCATTTTTCTTACAAGTACACTGTACTTATATACACACGTACATATATATATATATATATATATATATATATATATATATACATATATTCATGTAAATATATTCATATTTACCGTTGTTGCAAAATTAAAATAAAAAAAATACTTGAAAATACAGACTTTAATATATACTATTGTTGAAGAAGAATGTTATATATATATATATATATATATATATATATATATATATATATATATATATATATAAATATATATCAGATAACCAAGAAAGTTTTGTCATTTTTGAATTGAGAAATGAACACTTGTGTATTTTTACATAAAACAATTTTATTCATCAAAATATCCACTTTCGCATTGAACAACTCTTTCCTAGCGAGAAGATAATTTATAAGTTCGATTTTTATAAAACTGATTATTTTTATTTTCAAAAAATGTAAACACATCCATTTTTAATTCTTCTTCATTATTAAAACTGTTTACCACGCGTAAGATTGTCCAAAGATAAAAACAGGCGATAATCTGATGGAGATATGTCTGAGGAATACGGGAGATGGGGGAGGATCACCCACCCTAAATTCATAATTTTTGTTCTGGTCTCTACTGCAACGTGTGGTCGTGCGTTATCTCGCAAAAATAATACTTTTTTTACTATTTACAAATCCTGGTTGTTCTTGTTTTAATGCATTGTGTACTCGTTAGAGTTGTTCACTATAAATGTTTTCCGAAGGGGTTTGACCCACTCGTAGATATTCGTGGTGAATAATTCCTTTTGAAGTCCACCAAACGCAGAGAAGTTTTCGCGGTGTTAACTTTCCTTTAGGACTTTGTGGGACAGGATCTCCTAATGAAAGCCAGTGGTGGGTACGTTTGAAGTTAGAATAAATAATCCATTTTTCATCAGTGGTCAAAATTTGATCCAAAAAGTCCTCTGATTTTAGTCGTGAAATAAGAGATGTACAGATTGTAAAACGCTATGATTTGTTTTTGGGAGTTAATTCGTCTGGTACCCATTTACTTAATTTCCACCTCTTTCCTATTTTGTGTAAATGTTTCCGTATTGTTAAATAAACATAAATATAAATTAAAAAAATATAAAATTTTATATGTAATCTTTTCCTTACAAAATAGCACATTGTTGTCGTTCAAGCTCTATACAAACGTATATCAAAAATTCCAGTACACACACTCACACACATTCTCTCATATAAATACACATAGTCACACACACACATATCCGCACAAGCATTGGCTTATGTAAGATCCGGGTAGACAAATCTCAAGGCGACGAGTTTGAGACGGGTGGATTGTTGTGTGTCCAACGACGATACTCTCTATCCCGAAGATGACAACGAGCAACGTTGCGCGAAACACGCTAGGAGAACGCTCTGGGGAACAATGACGGAACCGGGATAGCAGGACAGTCTGTTTGTCGGAGGTCATCTTGGCGGACTCAGATCGCTGGCACGTAATTACATGCTTTCATTACGAGTCTTACGGGTAATAATTTCTCGATGCCTGCCGGGCGTTGTCGACCAGCGACATTGTGTTCGTTTCTCTTCTTCTCGGTTAACGCAGAGATATTTTTTGCGCGTTTATACCAGTTTTTCGTTTATTGAAACTGTATCGTTCTATATAATATTAAATGCACACACGCGAAATAATATATATATATATATATTCATTTGTCCTACTGCCTTAATAATTCAATAAAATAATAATTTAATGATTTTTTCATTCTTTTTTTTCTCCCTCCTTCTCTCTTTATATATATATATATATATATATAATATATATGTAATTATGTATGTATGTAGTCAGAAAATTCTTGGAAGTCTATTACTTTAGAATTACTGATGACATTTTTATATCTGTGATTACGTTGATGCGTTGTTCAGGTTGTCATCGACCTTTTGGATCAGTTAAGAGTCTGTTTACTACTAGCTCAGTCACGTGTTCCATTCTCTGGTAGATCTTAAAGACAAGGAGGAGGAAACTAGTAGTAGAAAAACAACAGACGATTCTTCTTCTTCGATACAGTTCAAAATTCTACAACCGAAATCGAGCCTTGGCCTCCTCAACCTTTTGCCTCCAAACATCCATCTACTTGGATCCTTCCTTACTCCCAACTGTTCCACTGCATGCTTCTCTACATTGTCTATCCATCTGATCCTTGGTTTACGTACAGGTATTCTCCCGTCTGGTTGTTCATCCAAGGTCCTTTTTGATACTCTTGAGTCCGGCATCCATTCAGCGTGACCTACACATCGCAAGCGGAGCATTTTTATAAAGATTGACAGTTTTGGTTCTCTATAGATTTTATACAATTCCAAGTTGTATTCTCAGTGTACCTCTATCGTTTACTGTCCCAAATATCCTTCTCAACATTCTTCTTTCGACAGTATCCAACATTTCTGCTCTCTTAGCTGACATGATCCACGATTCACCTCCATAAGATGTGACACTACGGATGAGGGTCCTATACAGTCGGATTTCGGTCTTCCTATGCACATTGTTGCATTTCATTATGGGCAAGAGCGCGAAATATGTTCTATTTGCTGCCGCTATTCGTTTGTGAACTTCTTGAGATTCCTCATTTTTACTGGTGATGTTTGAACCAAGATACATGTAATTGTATACCCTTATCTTCTTCTTCGTTGGATTTCATTATGGTCAAAAGCGGGAAATATATTCCATTTGTTGCTGTTATTCGTTTTTGAACCTCATGAGATTCCTCATTTTCACTAGTGATGTTTGAGCCAAAGTATGTGAAATTGTTTCCAATCTCGAAACTGTAATAATCGGTGGTGACTTTTTGACCTAATCTTCTCCTTCATCTTCTACTTTTACCATTAGTTTGTTTCTATTCTCATTTTTTCTAAGAGCAATGTCTGCTGCAACAGTCTCAACAGATCCAAAGACCTGTTTAATGGAAAGTATAGATCCTTCCATGATCTAAGATCATCGGGGTCAACATGCACATAGCGTGTGTTTATTATTCCTGGTTCTTTCGATAAAGGACACAAGTATAATAGATTGTTTGCTTTATGATACACATAATTTTCGTATAGCACGCGGTACGCGAACCACACTTGGAGGAACACTGGTTTAACCAGAAACGTGAATGTACTTCATTAACATTTTAAATTCAACTCACTCCGAAGAGTATTCCCTAGAAATGTAATAAACACTTGAAATACATGCCGTATATATCTTTTGATATAAACGATCAGGGCCGTTTCGACTGCTTGGCACTTGCCCAGTTGGGTCTTAAGATATCATTGTTATGTAATTACTTGTATATATATATATATATATATATATATGTATATATGTCGTGGCACATATGCAAGTACATTTCGGTGGAAACGACATGCGAGTCACGTGTCCGTTTCCTCCGTACGTGCGTCTCGCGCGCGTCACGCACGCGCCCCAACGACGGAAAAGAAGGAACACGGAAAAAAACGGTCCTCCCGTCGCGCTCGCGCCATCTACGTCCGATGCGCGCGCGACAGTGCTGCCGCCCGTCGGCGACGGCGTTCGTTCGGTCGGTCGTCGCGCCTCGAGCGTGCCGGGGATTCGCGAAATTAGGGTTATACGCTCGTTATTGCTGAATTTATGACGTGTTGTGTTCTCATGTTTATAAGATCAGCGTACACGGGCCGAACACGTCTCGCATGATGAGATGATGCGCCGCTGGAGCTGCCCGACGAGCGAGACGTGAATATCGGATACGGATATACATACAAGACACACACACACACACACACACATATATATATATATATATATATATATATATGTATGTATGTATGCATGTGTGTATGTCTGAATGCCGTTCATATACGTACACATACAGCTGTATAAAACATCCCCTTTATATATATATATATATATATATATATATATATATATATATATATATATATATATATATATGTATGTATATATGTATTCCTAGAAAACGGCCTTGTGTGAATGTGAAGAGATAATCGATTTTATATAGGAGATATAAAGTTATTTGTGTTATTTAACGTGTGTGTGTGTGTTCTTTTTTCTTAGAAAGTATAATATGTTTTAGAATCTTATACGGAAAACAAATAAATATGCGTTATACGTTTTTATAACGTCGAGTGAGGTTATGTGTACCGCTCGATATTTCTTTTTTAATTCGATACGTAATTTTGTTTATAGCGAAACGTTTGATTTATATGTTGTTTTTTTCTGCGGTCGGATTTATGTCGAGCGGAATATTCGTTTTCTGTTCATAAGTTGATAGATTTATTTTGATGTTGGAAAAATAATCCGGGATAAATATGTCTGTGCGGACCTAGGCGACGGAACCGACTTCGAAATAGGTCAGATTCTATACAGTATCAAGACTGGATTCGAATCAGCGACATGTCTTATGCGTTCGGTACATTAGGTAGATCTCTCTATTGGTATTTCTTCTCTGTAAATCGTTTCAAATTTTAAACTTATATGTTCTGTTGGTGGGTTTGGTTTTAATCATTACTCATTACATAAATATAAAGGAAATTGGAAATAAAAAAATGCAAAGATTAAAGTGTTATCGACAAATAATTTTATATTTTCAAAAGTTAACTCTTCACTCACTCCTCAAACCGAGTTTGAAATAGGTCATATTTTATACAGTATTAATACTGGGATCGAATCAGATACATGTTTAATGTATTTGATACTTTAAATCGATCTGTCTATTGGTATTTCTTATCTGTAAATCATTTCAATTTCTAAAAATACAAGAACTATATCCAATTGCCGGATTTATTTTTAATCATTACTCATTATATAAATATAAGAAAATTGGAAATTGCAAAATGCAAAGTTAAAATGTTATCGACAAATAATTTCATATTTTCACAAGTTACGTTTCACTCACGCCTCGAACCGACTTTGAAATAAATCATATTTTATACAGTATTAAGACTGGGATCGAATCAGAGACACATCTAACGTATTTGATACTTTAAATAGATCTCTCTGTCGGTATTTCTTCTAAGATTAATTTAAATGATGCTTCTTTAAACTGCCCCTGCACTTCATTACGTTCTCACACTTCTAGTAGTACTTACACTTAGACTAAACTTTTGATCTCTGATCTTAGATTAAAGTTTTTTCAAATTCTTAGACTGAACTATGATCTTAGACTAGACTTTTTCAAAGTTTAGTCTAAGATCAGACATTATTTTAAATCAATTTTATCTAAAAAATAACGAAAATTAAGAGTATTATGAACTGTTAAAATGTGTCTACATTTTTGGGAAATCCTGTATATATATATATATATATATATGTGTGTGTTTTTATCTGCGTGTGTTATATAAATATCTGTTGACATTTATACGAATGTGCATATATATATATATATGAATATATACAGGAATCCCAAAAAAATTATACACACTTTAAATGATTATAAATTTAGTATTTATTAAGTCATAATCAGGGTTATAACTCCAAACGAGAGAATACAGACAAAGAATTTTTTTAATTATCCCAAGTGCTCAAATTGATGACCGTTCTGGTCCAGACACTGCTGATAATGTGGAGAAATGGAATCGTAAACAGAACGAATGGTTTTTTGTGATATTTGGGCTCATTTTCTTTCAATATCTGCTCTCAATTCATTAACCGTTACCGATTTTGTACCATAAACTTTATCCTTAACGGGTCTCCATAAAAAAGTACATTGTTTGAGGTCTGGGCGTATTCAAAGCTAGCTCCACATCCAGTCCAGCTGTTCGGTAAATTTTCATCAAGATAGGGCCTCATATCATGTATGATCTTAGAGTAAACTTTTTCAAAGATTAATCTAAGATCAGACATTATTTTAAATCACTTTAATCTAAAAAATTAAGAAAATTAAGAGGATTATGAACTGTTAACATGTTTATACATTTTTGGGATACCCTGTATATATATATATGTGTGTGTGTGTGTGTGTATCTGCGCATATATAAATATCTGTTGACGTTTATACGAATGTGCATATATATATGCACGACGTGTAAATGTTTATTTTTTTATTCGAACGATTCCGTGCGAGCGTAGGACGATTCCATTGTCACGTGCTGACTTCCGCCAGCGACAACAGCGCCTCCACTCGACATTTACTGCGTACGCACGCGTTTCCGGAACACACGTATCATACTTCCTATTCCTTTGACCGTTAGCATAGAGCAGAATTTGGTCATTACACTTGAATGTAATAGTCTGTTCGGAACGAGCAGATATTCTGCCTCGTTTCGTATCGTCGCCGCGCGACAGAACACAAGAAAAAACACGAAATATGAACGTACATTAGATAAGAACACATCCGTTCTTATTTTGTTCGATATTCGGAGCGAACGTACAAACATATTTTCGTATCTCGAAAAGAAAAGTCAATCGATATGTGTGTCAGGGTACGAGCACGTTTTAATTTCTGCGAACTGGAACAGAAATCGTAATTCTTTCTATTTTTAACGCTGAGTCATAATTAATATCGGTCTGTGATAGTGGAATTCGTACGGACGTTGTTATTGAAAAGAGGATCCTCTAATCGAAAACACAATTTATATTTTTTAATAGAACCCATTTATACATGTCCGTACATTGCAGCTAAACCCGACGACTGATTCACAAATTCATGCTACTCTTTCCTTTATCTTCTCACTATTTTAAAGTTGAATACAAGAATCATTCCCTCATATCTTGTGGATTTTTTCAGTGATGAATAGATACACATTAGAATAGTAAAGAATACAGTAATTAATAATTAGAAATTTTGATTAACGTATCGGTTCATTTGTAATAACTCTTGTTTTGTTAGGTTAGTGCAAAAATAATTGCGGTTTTATCATTGTAAGTTTGGTGCCGATTTTTCTAGTTACCGTTATCTTTTGTTATAATCATGTGATACATCACTGTAAACAATGAAATCAGCACCACTGATTTCAGCGTATATCTATTGTTTTCATTCTTTAGTAATTGTTATTCTACATATAAGATTTTTAATAAAATCATTTTTACTTGATATCCCCTAACTTGTATGGACGTTGTCCAACGTTTCTAGATTCTGTCTCGAGAGAAACGCATATTTTTTCATCTATAAATGGCATAACCTCACTTAATATTTATAATAAAGAAACTTGAAATTTCACCGCAAATTCTGTGTTTTATTTCAAATTAAAAAAGTGCGTCCTTATTGAAAAACTCTGTACAGAGTTAATACTAGATTGGTGTAAAAATAATTCCGGTTTTTATCGTTCTAAGTTCGGTGTCGATTTTTCTAGTTACCGTTATATTTTGTTATAGTCATATGATACATCACTGTAAACAATTATATTAGCACTATCATTTCAATTTATGTTTATTGTGTTCATTCTTTAGTATTGTTGGATATAGCCTCTTAATTAGTCATGGAAAAAAGCAAATTCACGCGATTTTGTCGTATGAGTTTAAATTGGGACTTTAAGCAACAGGAACTGCTCAAAATATCGAATTTGTTTTTGGCGAAGAGTCAATTAGTGAACGTTCTAGGGGGGTAATTTACAAAATTAGAGGGGCACAGAGAGAAGTGGGAAATGAAGAAAACAGTTAAGTGACAGAGAAAAGAAAACATAAAAGTGAAGAAAAAAGAAAACAGAAGTGAAATGAACAATGAAGTGACCATCAATAGAATTTAAAAAACGTTCATAGATCTACAGAGCAGCATAGTAGCCAAAATAATTTTCAGTCAAGAAAAAAAACCATTTCTGGATCAAGAGTGCAATATCTAGAAAGTTTTCACAGGTTTCGGATAAAGAAAAAATGTCTTTCATGGCATTTCCTACTTCATATTTGGTCAAATCAAGTTTCAGTGGTGTGAATTATCTACTCAGCCTAACACGGAATCACCTTAACATAATGGACAGTGGTGATCTTCTGTTATATCTTACAGTAATAGAACCAGATATAAAAAAATGTTTCTGGTCATCATGCACAAAAGTCACATTGATCGAGAAATACTTAAAGTATATTTTTTTATTTAACTATTGTATTTTGTATAAATTATAAAAAAGTATCTCAAAATATGTTCTATTTACAAACAACAGATTTAAATAGTTACCTTTCTACAGTTGAACAGGGGGGGAGGGCACAGAAAGAAAACAAGATCAGATGAGGGTCATGGTCGGAAAAAGGTTGAGAAACACTGATATACCATATTTGTGTACCTCTCTCAAATCACTTAATCAACTTTAAACCAATTATTCTAATACTTAGTTCAGGAAAACTACCGGACCTGTTAACAAGCTTTTCATAAATTGTTCGATCCACTGGATCCAATAATCTATTCGTAACGATTTCTGGCGATGATTGATAAAAAAAGAGCATATGCAGTAATTATATACTTTTATTAATAGATTTATTCCACATTAAAACAGTTAATTATGATACTTAGCTTTTATTAAGCTTCACATAATTATTTTTGCGTCAAGATTTATGCATGCAAAACAATTTTATCAAAAATGGTAATAGAAACTCATAAGAGATTACTTATCTTCAGATACTTATCTTCAACATATAAATTTTTTACTTCAATTTTATTAAAACAGTATCGACATTCATTATGTTTGAAACATCTCTAGTATAAATATTAAATTTCTTTGTAGTGGTAGATGATTTGTTTCATTTTTGTAATTTTTTAATGTTTCATGTAAAAGCGTTTCTGTTCAACTTATTTCTGTTTAATTTTGCAATCATGTCAATTCGACGAAGAAAACCAGTTACAAAATGCAATTAATATATTTTTTATTTGTATAATGAAATATTTCATAGTCTAGGATAGCAAATACAATATGCAATTATAAAAATTCGACTTGTAAAACACGACGTTAATCATGACCCAACGTAAAGATTAAACTTTTTCTATTAAAATTAAATTTCGAGAGCGTCCGTCGCTCGATAAGCTCGTAATAAACAGGGTATTAAAAAGATTTCGTTAATTCATACAAGCATTATCTCAATTTAAATACAGATTTTCACTGTAGACGAGCAGTTATTATTTTCTGAAGACGTGAATGGAGCTCGGAGTCGAGACCGGACGGCGATCGATTGTTCGGGCGACGACGTTCCGCAAATAAGTCAGATTAAATGCAATATTACAGCGCGTACCGAAAATCCGAAATTAATATAGATTTCGAGTGACTTTCGACGAACGGAGTATCAGCGAAACGTCCACTTTAATTTCGAACGAGCGAACGTTACAGAGTCGTTCCTCCTCATCCTCGCGTCGGTTTTATGGCCGTAACCTCATTTGCGGAGCGAACGAGCGTCGGGCCGACGTTCGGGCGGCGACCGTGAAAAACCGGGATACGGAGAGAGTTTTTCGGGACGTGGCGTTACGTGTCGACGGTTATCCCGAAACGAAAAACCACTCCTATTCATAATTTCGAATCGCCGCCTTATGCATTCTCAAGTTTCCATAAAAGCTGCACGTGGTCAATATACGAAGCGGCGGAGACGGAGATCAACGTATATGGATTTGTTATCTGACTATCTCTTTCCCGTCTTCAAGTACGGAGTCTGCTGTTATCGTTGATTAAATTTTATTACATCCCTCTTTTCGTACATAACGTATCATAATTAGATATTTACTTTAGTAGCAAGTTTTTGAATCTCATATATATATATATATAGCGTTATTCTAAAAAAGAATATCTTTTTCTCTCTCATAAAATCATGCTATTATACTTGATATCGAGCATATATTTTCTTTAACTGGATCTTGCTGTAAAATCATCCAATCTTTAGCTAAAACTGTTATTAAATATTGTTTTTTCGAAGAGCCTATTCTTTTCATATTTGTTTTCAGAAAGACATATTTATCTTCCTATAAAATACAAAATTATAATTGTATATTTTTATACCTACATGAATACGTTGTCATATTATTTTTTGTCCTTTTCGGTCAACTAATCATCTGTTCTTTAGTGCGAATGACAATGCAAAATACACAATGTAAAGTCAAGATCAATAGGGAATTGACTGAAAAGTTTGAAGTATTGCATGGCCTAAAACAAGATGATGGTCTGGCCCCAATGCTTGTCAACTTATCGTTTGAACATGTAGCACGGATTAAACCAGTAAACGTGAACTCCTCCATACTCAACAAAACACAACAAATAGCAGGATATGCTGATGACCTAAACATCATAGTAAGACCTGTACTTGCCATTAAAAAAGTCTTTGGATACCTTGAGACCGCTGCAACAGACATTGGTCTTGGAATAAATGATAATAAAAGAAAACTAATGCTGAAGAAAGTAGAAGATGAAGGAAAAGATTAGTTCAAAACGTCACCATCGATGATAACAATTTCGAGATTGAAAACAATTTCACATACCTTGGCTCAAACATCAACAGTGAAAATAAGGAATCTCATGAGGCTCAAAAACGAATAACAGCAACAAATGAAATATATTTCTCGCTTTTTCCCATAATGAAATCCAACAATGTGCATAGAAATACCGGAGTCCGACTGTATAGAACCCTCATCCGTAGTGTCATATCTTGTGGAGGTGAAGCGTGGATCATGTCAGCCAACACAGCAGAAATGCTGGACACCGTCGAATGAAGAATGTTGAGAAGGATATTTGTGCCAGTAAACGATGGATGTATATACAATACGCTACAACTTCGAATTATATAAAGTTTATAGAGAATTAAAACTGTCAGTCTTTATAAAAATGGTCCCCCTGCGATGGGCTGGTCACACTTAATGGATGCCGGATTCAAGAGTATCGAAAAGGAACTTGGATGAACAACCAAGCGAGAGAATACCTGTTAGTAAACCAAGGATTAGATGGATAGACAATGTAGAGAAGGATGCAGTGGAACTGTTGAGAGTAAGGAACTGGAGAATTACTGCCAAGTAGATTGATGTTTGGAGGGAAAAGGTTAAGGAGGCCAATACTCGATTTCGGCTGTAGAATTCTGAACTGTATCGAAGAAGAAGAAGAATCATCTGTTGTTTTTCTACTACTAGTTTCCTCCTCCTTGTCCACAACATCTACCAGAGAATGGCACACGTGACTAAGCTAGTAGTAAACAGACGCTTAACTGATCCAAAAGGTCGATGACAACCTGAACAACGCATCAACAGAATCACAGATATAAAAATGTCATCAGAGTACTAAATTACAGAAACATATGAGTGAAAATTCAGGGTAAAAAAATATAAAAAAAATCGAATTAATTTCTAAATGTGAATTTAGCCACCGTATCAGAAGTGTATTGTGAATTAACTGTTCCTTTTTATTATTTTTTTTATCTTTAAATAAACACAGATCATTTAATGCTTCTTCTCATCTCGGAATTTCTCCAATTTTTTCCACCCGTCTCCCGCGAAAGACGTGCAATTTTTCGAAATTACTCCGGCCGAATCTAATCTATTAGTTAATAGACAACGCCGCGTTTCTCGAATCCTCTCACGACGAGACACAACATTCTATTCAGTGCCGATACATGTGCGGACCGAACGTTATTTACTCGCACGCTCGCACACACACACACACACACAGAACGAGATGAGTGTCTAACAGAAATGAACCGGACCCGTTACAGACACATCCGAAACGCTCGCAACAAACGGTTCGGCATCAAAAGCGCTGAACGTTTAATGAAATCCGTCGACGTCGGCGAAACGTGTTTTTCGAAACTGTGATTACATTATGTGCCGATGTAACGTAACGTTTTAATGGCATATTTTGAACATATAATGCATCTGCGAAAACAACTCTGTTTCTGACATATTGATTTTGCTCGACAAAATAAGTTATCCCGTCTATCTCGTCGTGTACGCCATTATAAAGGTGTGCAATACAGACTCGTATTGACCTACTTCGCAAATGAGGAACAAAATAAATTTCAACTATATACACAAATATATATATATATATATATATATATATACTTCTCAAGTATCCATCTGCCTTGCAAAACTTTCAAGACTCTTCAAAACAAGATTAAAGGCACACATTTAACAATATGGGTCACTGATTTACACTAACAAGAAGTAATATACAGGAATGAGCATCAAACATTTATGTGTGCAAGATTGAAAATTATAAAAAGAATCCTCACAGACAGAACATTTTTTGGTTTAATTCAAGTACTTCCTGCGCCATTTTATAGCTTAAAATATCTGAGAAAATAAAATAAAACTGAATCATAATACAGTTTTGATACTACGACTTAAATCACTTGCATAAACGAACTCTTTTTCCATGATATAAATTCAACATCATCTTCAGACTGCTAAGGTATAGAAAAATATCAATCAAATGAGCTTTTTCTATACTTAGACTCTGTGAAAGTGATGGACGCGCTATTGAAAAACATATAAGAAACAATTAATAATGATTTATTGAACATTTTTGATTTGAGTTTCTTTTGTGATTTAAGATGAAAAAATAACTCATTTGTAAAAATAAGTTCAAATTTATTTATCTTTTCACTAAATCTTTTTTCACTGGCACTAAATTTACTACACGCTGCAAATATCTTCAATCATAACAAATGGTCAACTTATAATTCCATAAAACATTTTTAGGGCGATTAATAGGAAAAAAATCTTTTATGAATGATTATATTTGTGTCCTTTAGTTTATCTTTATTATGACAACTCTTCCATTAATCATTATCATTAGTGTATTTTTTAACCAAGAGTCAAACCACAACAATTTAATAATCATCATATTCATTAGATCTTGTCTGTTATTTTTTTTAAAAAAAAGACCCGGGGGCTCTGCTCCCTACTCACTTCGTTCTTCAACCCTCTGGGACTCTTCCCTCACCCGCTTTGCCCGTTTTCGTTAAGTGTTAACAATTTCTAAATGAAAAAATTAAAAACGAAATAAAGCTATTGTGTAATGAAATTTTACTTCATTTTAAATGAAACCGTGAAAATAGTGAAACTGGAAAGAAAACTTATTCTAAAACTTCTGCATATACGATATCTGTAATTGACTTGTGTTATTCTGTACTCTGAAACTTAATACCCTGTTTAGAGGTATATCTGGAAAGACCAACATACAACTGGCCGTATCCGATTACTGTTTCATTAGAATCGACGAACAGACGATTCGTGAAACATCGGAAATGATCGGGAATGGAAATGGTTAACGTGCTATTTGTAGAAAGTAGCTGCGAGAACACCGTTGCGAGGTGGTCTACACGAAAAAAAAATTATTTTATGGAAATTTAACTATAGAATTATTTTATAGAAAGATAGTTGTTTTTCCTGAAAAAAATCTACTTTGACAATGAGGAACACATAAGGAAGCACATGATAAAATATCTAAAAAGAATTCTTAAACACTGCTTACAAAAATGATTGTCAGAGTAGAAGAATAAGACTATAAATTTTTTTAGAGCCAACAGTGACTACTTTAAAAAAAAGGATAGACTTTGAATCCTATGATATTTCAATAATGAGAGTTTTATTGAAATAATTTCGATTATTTTTTTGTCAAATCTCTTCGGTAAAAAACTGTTAACTATCAGCCAAGCTCTAATAATTTTTAATGCCTAATATGATCTATGTACCACAATGCAGTTCTGGTATGAATTTAATGATGAATTTAATTTTTTTCATTTTGCCAAGAAAATCGTGTTTGTCAACAATGCTCATTTTTGGCTAAACGGCTTCGTTAATAAGGAAAATTGTCGAAACTGGCCGAGTGAAAATCCTCAAAAGATCCAAGAGTGTCCATTGCATTGAGGTCGACTTCCTTCTGGTCCGGAACCCAATCAGCGTTGTTGTTGAACTGTATACCGCGCCATATTAACAAACGACGAACACAGACAGATACAACTATCAGAAACTGACGGTAAAAGTTTTTGATACATAACCTCAATCGATTGTTAAAGACACCTTTCCCCTATTGAAAAACCCTGCATAAATGTTGTAAGACCATCTGCCAGAATGTCGAACCACACTGGGACCCTAATCGATATAAATGTCTACGGACTAATTACCACCTTGCAGAGTACATAGTTCCGGTACCGATCCAACCCTGTATCGTACGCGATGCCAGTTGTAAAACATGGTCTCGGTCGGCGGTTTCCGATACAGCGTCGCCTCCCATCCAATAATTAATGCAATTTCATAACATCGCGCTCGGCCATATGGTTCGGTAATATAACAGCGTCGACGTCGCAGTGTGAGAGAATTATACGACCATTTCCGCCCGTTTAATTGATACGATTTCGATCGAACGCAGCGGCCGAACGGGGCGGGGGAGGGAGGGTGCAGTGAGACCGTGCTCGCCCCGCGCTCGATGCTGAATGAATTCCGTATCGTCCGCGTTCGATTCAGACGTGCGCCCACACTCTCACTACCTATCAGTACATCTATCTGCGAGTCGCCGTTCGACGCTATCGATACCGTCGGATCATTAGGTCACGGGTTCATCCGTATGATCCCAGTCCGACGTGCGCCGTATCGAATATGTCGAGTTCGACGTCGTCCGCTACTAAATAGTATTAGAGCGAAAATTACGGTTCGAGTTAATAGGGTAACGGCGGTGGCACGAAACAGCTTTATATAAAGATTATTTATGAACGGGTGTTCGGCGTCTGCGACAGAGTGGGGTCGGGTATTCTATGTCGGAAAAATCTCCCTGTCTGAGTTTTTTCCTTAATCATTCGTGTCCGCGCTATTGAGTCTTGTATTCAGGTTCGGACACGTTTATTAGTTTGAACTGAATTGATTTTTGTATCCGTACATGCATCGATTAAATTTATTTATTTTTCTTTAGAAACAGTTGAATTATTTTATGTAGTTAAGAAAAAAATAACATGAATCGAATGTTTTCTTTCAACGGACGGTTGTTCATGACAGTATATTAAAAGAGAATAAAAAATCTCTTGTTAATATATATATATATATATATATATATATATATATATATATATATATTAACAAGAGAAATAAATTCATAACATTTTTAAATTCTTGATTTTCCTTGCCACACTCAATCTTAACATTTTCTAAGCTAGTTATAGAAACGACACACATACATTTATCTCCTAGTAATTAATATGTTTACTGTACGTTATTTTATTACGTTTGTAATACATCCAATTCTTAACGGTATAAAATTCATATAAAAAACAGGTATATTCGTATAAAATCAAAACGTGATGGTAAAGAAACAAGATAAACTTGTTAATATTATGTAACTAATTATAAACTTAATTCATATATAAATCAATTGTAATTTTTTTAAGTTCTATCGCAGTTATTTAATTTAAAACAGTTACAATCTAATCATGTTCTCTTTTTTCTACAAAAACTTGTTTCGATTTCTTTTATAGTGCAATCATTTTTTAATTAATTAAAAATTTACATTATTATTTGTAACTAATTCCTATTATTTGTATCGCTTATTGTGTATTGCTGGAGGACATGGACCTCTTCCAAAAGAACGAACACCAAGTATTGGCTTTCGTGTCTTGCTCTTCTCAATTTACTTGATGGTCTTGTGGGCCAGGGATTGTCATTAAGTACTGGATAAATTTTTCATGGCCCCTCAACGAAAGTAACATTTTTATTTCTTGAATTTTAACCTTAATTTTTTTTCAACAGAAATGTCGTTTCATCATATTCATATTAATATCATTTTAAAGTACATTATTCGGTCTACATTTTGATAAAATCGACTTTGATTTTATAATTAGTTTTACTTCAACTGGGATATTGAATTAAAAATGAAAAAGGAGCAAATAAGTGTAATATTTGTATGAGTTCAGAACGGGTGGTAAAGCAGCAGAAACTGCTCGTAAATTAAACACTACTTTTAGTGTGGGTACTGTTGAAAAATGTACGGTGCAATGGCGGTTCCATAAATTTCGTGCTGGGGACGATAGCCTTGAAAATGAAGAAGATTGCGGGCGTTCTTTTTCAGTTCATAACTACCGACTGAAGACGTTAGTTGAATCAAAACCACACACCTCAATTCGAGAGCTTGCACAAAAGTTAGGTGTTAGTCATCCAACAGTTCTGGATCACTTAAAACGGCTAGAAAAATCAAAAAATGGTATATGCATTATATCAAAAATGTATATTCATTTCAAGGTCATAAACCGCAATGATTTTTCTACCAGTTTAATATAAACATTCCATCTGTGTCGATAAATTTATAACAAGTATAATAATTTTGAATGAATCACTATTAAAGCTTTGAATAAGTCAAATAGCCTTGCAAAAATCTATTGTAGTATTTAGAATCTCCTGAACATCTTTAGAACAGGCAAATTTCATTCTGATTTTGGTATAAAAAACAAACATTGTTACAAGATGTGGCATTATAAGAGAAAAAAGAATAATTGAACACAACAACATCTATTGCAAAATCGATCAACTGTATTTTTCTCAAAATTATAAGCGATCTGTTTGAATTCTTGCCTTTTAAATTTTGAAAGATTCACAGTAATTCTGATGATGGTATAGTAGAAATGCTTATAAGGAACAATCAACAATGATCAATAATTATTTATAAAACGTTTTTGTTGAATAAAATAGAGTGGAAGAAATTTTATCATCATTTGCAAAAATGTAAAAATGGAACTGACAAACACACACAGCTAAATATAAGATGATTCTATTTAGACTGCTACATGGAAGTATGAAAAGGAAGCACTGGAGTTAAGACATGCCATGTTATTTTTTATTTAGTATTTTAGTTACATTCAATTCTAAAATACAATTGAATTAAAATACTAAATAGGGGATAACATGTCTTTTTTATTTTTTTTAATACTTTCGTGCAGAGGCTTAAGTTGATTCACCTTATATTATCATAGAAACATTTTTTCAAAAAAACTGAATATTTTTATATTATAATAATTACAATTCTAAAGTTAGATTTTTCAAAACGATCTAACAGTTTGAGGCAGTGAGACATTTGTGTGATATAAACAAGGAAATAAATCAAAATTAAAAAAAGTTTATACCAGATAATTGTAGATGAAGAACAATGTTTCATCCAATACCAGACAAAATGTGCGATATGATTGTCGTGTGGAGGCCTAAGTTGAACCATCTTATATTCATAATATTTCTCTAGTAAGAAATTGAATGAATCAATTCACTGATTTTAATATGTGATGTGTGTAACTGCAATAAATACACTTAGTATTTATGCCAGAATTCAAAACAATGATATTATATATATATATATATATATATATATATATATATATATATATTATATGTACTTATGTATACATGTACATATACGTGTTATGAAGGGGATGAATAGGGAACTGTATTGAAAGTCACGACGACAGTGGCGTTGTACTGTTGGCGGTTTTATGAACGTTAGACCGTCGGCAAAAAGTATTTTATTGTAACCGGAAAACAGAGTGCGTACCGTACCCCTGGTCGCCTCCGGCCTAAGTGCAAAGTTAACGGCATATTTGTATTTTGTGCCGGATTTACTTGCCGTTGTGGTAAATTAGTTTAATGAAACAGTTTTTTTTTTACTTCTCCGCGCGCTTAATTTATGTCGTAATAATGGGGTTTCGCCTCGGGCGAATTAAGTGGCGTCGAGTTTATTGAGTTTGTACTCGGAATGGTCAAACACTTACTATATTAATATGCATATATATTTGTATATATATATATATATATATATATATATATATATATATGTATATACATATATACTAAAAGGATTTATTCATTATGAAGCTTTTGTGGTAATTTGATAATTAATTTTTATAATTTTGTTCGTGCAAACTAATCAGTTTAATAATGTAAATCTGTCTGCAACATTTTTCCATCCTTGTACGAAATTTCGGATACAAATTTGAGTGAAAATTACTTTTGTTAAAATAAACACTGTACAAAGTCTGTCGCCGAATACCTTGGATTGATTTAATTATCCTTGGAAGACAGGATCCATCTATCAAGTAGCATATTTTGACTTGTCTTAAAAAATTCAATCGAAATTCATTTTTGTGAAAACTTTATTGATTCCTTTCTATTGAATATGTGATAATTTTTCTCTATCGCATTGACTCCTACCTTATTTATTTTTCAATGGAAGTGTCATTTCATCCTATTCATATTAATATCATTTTAAAGTACATTTTTCGATCTGTATTTTGATAAAATCGATTTCGGTTTTAAAATTAATTTTACTTCAACTAGGATATTGAATTAAAGATGTAAAAGAAGCAAATAAGTGCAGTTTTTTGTATGAGTTCAAAACGGGTGGTAAAGCAGCTGAAACTGCTAGTAAACTAAACAATACTTTTGGTGTGAGTACTGTTAAAGAATGTACGGTGTAATGGTGGTTCTAAACATTTCATGCTGAGGAAAATAGCCTTGATAATGAAGAAGGTTGCGGGCGTTCTTCTTCAGTTCATAACGACCGACTGAAGACGTTTGTTGAATCAAAACCACACACCTCAATTCGAGAGCTTGCACAAAAGTTAGGTGTTAGTCATCCAACAGTTCTGGATCACTTAAAACGGCTAGAAAAATCAAAAAAGGGTATATGCATTATATATGCATTATATCAAAAATGTATATTCATTTCAAGGTCATAAACCGCGATGATTTTTCTACCAGTTTAATATAAACATTCCATCTGTATCCAGTCCTATGTGAAATAATCATATGTCCTTAAATTTTAATTTCAGTATCTAAATTACTTCAAAATACACAAGAATCTGAAGGAAACGATCAATGTTTTCTCCCATTTTACAAAAATGCCCCCGGTAACAGGTCGCAGGTTCATATCAAAACCGCTCGGTCGATAAAGTGTTAAAATGTTCAATAATAGTCGACTTTAAAACATCTGCAAACACTCCTAAACAAACCATTTCGTCGCCGATGCGTATTCTTTCTATTTTTTATTCTTTCTATTTTCTATTTTTCTTCTCATATCCGTATTCTTTATGGAGAACGCTCGCCTGAATCGAGATCTACGCTTCTCGACAGTCGAATAACCTTCAACAGACCTTAAAACTGAACAAGAAAGTAACCCGGAGTATCGACAAATCGGATGAGTAGAGTTTATGAAGTTGGTTTTATAAATACAAGCGACCTCACTTGTTAAGCATGGACGATGACGTAGCCCTAAGTTGACAGACACTGTAAAATGATACAATCTTGTGTTCCATCTGAATCTCTCTGGTCTGTCTTCCTTTACATGTTTATTCAACATATAACTGTCTTTAATCACTCTCTGTGTCATAGATCATGAATTTTAGTGAACCTCATTATCTTCTCTCTATATAATTGATCATGGTTTTCGCACCCAACACTCAATGTACTACCAAACAGGCTACTTTCATCAACCAACAGAACTATCCAAGATGATAATATTCAGCAATTACTTGTTTCATTTTTAAAATTGTAAATTTACAGAAAACTCTACAATATTCGACAAGATAAATGATAACAGTTTCGTGTCAATCAAATTAGAAAAAAACACGTTCCAGTGCCGAAATCTTTCAGAGCTCGTTAAATATTATCAGCAAAAAAAAAATATCTAATGAAACACGAATAAAATTTACTCTGTGTCATTGGACGTGGATAAACGTCACGAGATGTTAATAACTCATACACAAATGTTTTGATTCAATATGAAACCTGTAGATCGGAAGTTGTCAATGTCGTTTAAATAATTTATCGATTGTCCGCCAATTATAAAATACCGTACGGACAGTGCAGAAACAGTAATCGCCTTCGAACGAATCATATGCGCGCACACACACACACACACGCACACACACACACTCACACATGCACACACAGCATTTCCAATAACGTACAGTCGATTATGTCCAAATTAAAATGATAATGAGGCGTTTAAATAAATTATCCGCGCGTCGAAGTACGTTCAGTGTCGGTGCTGAAACGTGCACAGCAGTCCCAAAACTTTCACATATGGTGCGGATATTCTGTGAATACCTTGCGGCGCGACTTACACTCGATTTAGGCGAACGCAGACGGTGTCTTTGCGTTCGCCGTAAGAGAAAGAATGCGTGCGCGCGCGCGCGTGTGTGTGTGCGTAAATTGAATCTAAAGACAAGGATTTTTATATGAAGGAAACCTTGACGTTCTTTTGATACCTTTTCGAGCGACTCCTTGACTGCAATGCAGCCAACAGCGTTACGAAAGGAATTTTCTTCAGTACCAAGTAGGGAGAGGTGTATGCTAACTAGTTAGTATGCAAAAACTGTATGAAGAGACTGTAAAATATATGCGGAATAAAATACAGTCGGCCAGTTAGTTATTCGTTTCGAAACTGAACTGTAGTCTGGTTAGTAATTGAATTTTTACACACACATACACATACACACACATATACTTTTATACAAACACGCGTATATTATAATTATGAATCGTAAACGTTTTAAGAATTCTTTGAATATTATATATATATATATATATATATATATATATATATATATATATATATATATATATTTAAGTAGTATACATAAATTATACTTGAAACATATTCAAACGCATAAACAAATCAACAGTTTTGCCATATCTCTTATTTCAAATGAAAAATGTTTTTGTGTTCAAAAAATAGTAAATAATTGAATAAGGAGTATCATATTTTTTAATCTTGAAATTACCCACATTTTGATCAGTTAAAAATGACTATAAATGTCGTTTTTCCAAATCTATTTTAAATATTTTTTTTATATTCGCTTAAAACTAATTAAAATCTAATTTTATGTAGAAATAGTATTCACCACAATGTGTTGTTACTACTATTTGCTATTCAGTTTGAGCTTTAAGACATCGGTCGGCTAATGGGGGCCAACGAAACATTAAAAAAAATAAACAAATTCGATTATCTTTAAACATATATAATTTCATTTTTACCCAACACAACCATATTTGAAGATAAGTGCCTAATTATGGGGTGTTCAATATTTTTGGTCAATGCTGTATATATATATATATATATGTATGTATATATATATATATATATGTGTGTGTGTATGATTTATGTTGCTATAAGAATCCTTGAAAGATTCCTTTCCGCTCGAAATTATTCACAGAAAAAAGTAACATCCACTGCGATCTCGATCATGAATTTGTAGAAAAAATAAAAATTAAAATACCAATAAATTCAAAAAAAAAGTATCTTCAAATATACACAGACACAAGTTCATAAAAAGTGTAACGAGAATAGAGCAATTTCCTGTTGAGCATTTTCTTCTCGCTCGTACCTCCCTGTATACGAAAACGCAAGACATTCGAACACAAGTATCGCATTTTCGTCCACGTGTCGATAATAAAATGGCGCGTCGCACAACAATTATCCCGAAACGACGCTGTCCCGACGTTATAAAACGTACGTCCTGTGACACATCGGCCGTACGGGCGTCGCTCGTGTCCCGTTTCGAAACAGTGTCTCCGGACACGAACGGCGACGCGGCCATCAATTCACAACGGAATATTGTCCTACAGACGGTCGCTTATTATTTCTTATTCCGATGCTCGAACGTTATTCGCATCGTGCGATGGACATTAAAAGCTTTTAAATATGTATTATTCAGTTAATATAATCGATGGAATTGACGTATGTCGAATGATTTTATTATTGAAATTTTTATGGTAATTGCTCGTATTGAGGTCTCGGTACCACGTGCACTGGACATGTTGAGAAATTCAGTACAAAGTAGAAGAAAATATAAATATCAAATATTGGAATGATAGGGAACAAGTATGCTATTAACAATACCGTTTTTAGTCATTTGGGCAAGTTAAATTTCACAGATAATTGTTTTTACAGTTAAAAAAATTACAAATACTCTTTAATCAATTGATTATTAGGTATTTTTGATTGATACTCATGCATATTTATACGGTAAAGCGAACATCCTTAGACCGAAAAGTACAGACAAAAATTTTATTTCTCATTACAAATAAACAAATTATATTATTATAATTATAATCCAGTGCTCCCTGTGGTTGTGCAACGATGTCTCTTTTCTCTCTTGCGCTTTTACTCTACATAGCTGTAATTAAGGAGCACCGAATAAAGAAAACCGAAACGATTTAAATAGGCGTTTCTATTCTACAAATTGTTGCCTCTTGTACCGTAACAGGGCTTCCAAGGTGTTACGGTACGACAGAAAGCACTTATCTTTCTGTATTTTACTGCTTTGAAGATAATGCTCTACCTTACTCTACCATTACTCTACCTTATGTACTTTCAAATGATAATCTATCATATTCTGAACGCCAGTAAACAGAAAATAATTTTTATATACATTAACACAAGACAGAGCTATGCTTTAGGTTGCAGATTTTGGTATTTCACACATTAGAATCAGCGCAGATATTCCACATATTTCATATCGTATTGAGTCAAAAGATCGGCTGGAACATAACGAATTCAGTTAAAAATATCACCTTTTTTCTGAATACTCGGACTCTGCGTTGAAATATGTAATATAAAATCTTCCTCCAAAACTGAACAAAACATTTGGTGTTATTCATAAACACACCCTGTATTCTTCTGGGTCATCTGTAGCTAGTTCTCTTCAAAAAAAATAGAAGACGCTCCTTGCGCATCTCTTTAATCCAGTCTTTAACACATATTCTTTTTTTTCTTCTAGTTTTTTCCTCTAAAACTTCTCTAACTTCATTTAACGAGACACTTGCAATTGTCATTCAACATTTTTTTACAATAGCCCTATGACGACGGCGTGCAATTTTCATTGTAAAAAACTTAAAAGTAAAGTCTACCAAACCACTAGGGTTGTGTAAACGGACCAAACTCTAATTTCTGGTAGACTAGACGTCTAGTGAAAAAGTAGGCTAGTATACTCTACTGCTTACTATCTTCATGTAAACCAGCCCTTTGGAATATCAAAAAACAGTGGCAATCACCTACTCAGCCGACAAAATTATCTTCACCTTCTTTGGCGCACTTTCACCAATCGTTGTCCACTGCTTTGACTGCTGCTTCGACTCAGGTGTGTAGTGGTAGATTCATGTTTCATTCACGGCGATCAATCGACACAAAAGACCTCGTTTTTTCCATTTTTACATAAACTGCTACAATGCTCACTCTAAACATTTGTAGAACGTGAACAAATTTCGTCTATTCTATTTTGAAAAGTGACACTTGATAGCCGTGACGTTACCAAATGAATGGCAACGACACATTATAGAAATTTTAGCAAACTTATCGAACGACCCATTTACTATTGTTATCCGTTGCTCATTTTGATTACTGTTTAGGACTATTTCGCTGACAGCACTATATCTACGGTATCTTCTGTACCTTAATTTTCTGATAATGATTGTATTTCTATCCAAATACAAATAATCTATAATCAAAATGATCAATAAACAAAAATTGAATATTATGATCAGAAAGAAATATATGATTCTTGTGGAGTAAAAATTCATTTGTGTTACTCAAATATATGTCATTTCACATAAAATAAATTGATTTTTTTCCTGTATGTGGATGCATTGACAAATTCCAATTATTAGTTTGGAACTAGCCTATGGTAGTTAGGAATGTGACATTTGATAGCCCTATGTAACATGCATAGACCCAATGTAACGGCTCATGTAAAATGCATAGAATTAATCATGGAAAATAAGAAGAATGCGCGGCCTATGCAGCAAACTGCAGAGCTAAAACAATCTAATTTCTCGTTAGCAAAAGACGATTGAAGCTGATGGAACTTATTTTGATTGAATGTATTTTGTTTTGTTAAAAATATTGCGTTTTAATTCCCACCTACAAATTCCGCAATTTCATATGTTACACCCTAATACTTGACATAACTTTATGAAACTTCAAAATCAAACTAATGAAGGATGACACTGTGGAAAACCATAGATAATTCATGACAATTTGCGCCTATATATCGGGTAGGTTGAAAAATTTTTATTACATCCTCAAGTATGCGTGTATATATATATATATATATATATATATATATATGTGTGTGTGTGTGTGTGTATAAATGTATGCATGTATATAAATGTGTATGTCGATATAATTCTGTACGACCCATGTCTTTCAAGAAAAAAAACCCATCTAGACATATACACACCGACCATCCGTCGATTTTCCGGACGCGTCCACTCAACGCCGCTGGCACAAAAGACACCGTCCGTCGATCCGAACCCGCGCGCGTCGACGTCTTCGGCTGTGTCGGGACGCGGCGCGTCTCTGCCACCCCGTGACCGTTTATATAAAGCGTCGTGTCGCACGTTACACGAGCGCACGTACACACTGTCTACCGCCATCGGCCCGTTCGAAATTTATTACGGTCCCGCGGCTCTTTGAGAACGGCAACGCGGGCACAATATATCGACTAACATATCGTTCCCCCTTTTTAAATATGTAAGCGCCGCACGACGAAAACTCCTACATATTTAAAAGGTTCTGCGGGGCCGCGGGTACAGACCAACGTTAAATTTTTGATATTAGCGGTGTGTGTCGGTCTCACTAGTCTCTGAATATTTCTTTCACACATTCTCACACACACACACACATATATATATATATATATATATATATATATATATATATATATATATATATATGTATATAAAAGTAGAAACTAGAGAGAGAAGAGACCTAAAGAAGACCTCGAGTGATGTCTTCGTGTACGTACACTGTCCCTCCCTCTCGTTCCTCGTCGCTTGTTTATTGGACATAAAGTGATTTCGAGAGACGTACAGAAATGCACATCGACATAATAACTGTACAAAGTGGTTTATTGCTTTTTTAAACTTCTTTTTCGTCGGACGAAAATATGATCGTAATTTTTTATAAGATACTTCGAAACGGAAACTGTTTTATCGACTTCTATTTTATTTAAATTAAAATAGAAACAGGTCGGAAATTATTTTACATCTTTTATTAAAATGTGACAATGTGCATACGGCCGATCATTAAACTTAGAGTTTTCTCATTATCGGTTCTCGAACTCGGTACTGAAATTCGTTCAACGATAAACTCGAAAATATTTTAAGTGAATCTGGACTGATTTTCGAAAGGGATGTCGGAAAATAATGATCTTTAGTTTTCAATCTTGAACATAATGTAGTTTCATAAATGAATTCTTGTTTCTGTCTCATGGTTTGCAAATTGCTTCTGGACAAAAATGTTAATTAGATGATTATTTAATCGTTTTTTATTTTTTCTTGTGTGCATTTCGATAGATATGTGTATTCAAAGATAAAAATACTTATAAAAAACAACCAAAAATAATTAAAATATTAATCATCATTTTTTGAATATTGTTGATCAGAAATTTTTACTAAATCTACTATTATGATATCAATCTCAACATTCATGATGATTATGTTGAAAAATAAGCTAAATAAGTACCTACATCATACGTGCCTCTAATAGTATTATAAATTATTCAGATTTCAAATTTAATAATAGAGAATCCTCCTCCTAGAGAATTAAGATTCAAAATTTAATAATAGAGAATTGTTTTTTGATTTCGTCTCGAATGTTAACCGTTCACCTTTTGATAAGAAAAAAGGTTCCCTTTTTTTATTCTTCTGAGAATATGAAGAGTGTTCAATCATAACAATTTTCCTGTTAAAATAATTATAATTGTCCTTTATAAACTCTGTTATTTGAAAAACGTACACGGGAGTTAAATTATGACAGCACAAAAACATAAAATTATTTGATGTCATTTTAATTGACACAGCTGTCGATTAATAATTGCTAGAAGATGTATGTGTATTCAAACGCGGCGTGTCACTTGAAACCCGTACTGAAACGGGCTGAAAAAAGGCACTTTTCCATCCGGTCTTTGACCTAAAGAAATCAGTACGTAAAGCAACAACAGATAATCACGTGTACTCGTTGGATAATACATCAAAAGGTATAATAAAAGTGTCACGGTATGCATATATCTGCACACCGTGTGTGTGTGTTTTTTTTGTGTGTGCAAAAACTGACTCATTCATGTTATAACACACACGCGAACTACAGCTCGACGGTAACAAAAGGTCAACGGAACTGATATCGCCGTCGTATCGTAGTGTAAGGCCCCCATTTGAGTCACATATCTTCGAAAATAAAATGAAAAGAAAATGTCTGTCTGTGCGGTTCGTGTAGCGTACAGTTATTGGGACTCATCGGGAAGAGAGCGACGTTGTTGTGCGATTCGACCGGATCGATTTTCGGTCGGTAATGTCTGGAATGTAGCTTAGAAACAATTTGAATTCTATGCTTCGAATGTAATTGGTGTCGAAATGTACTTCTGTATGATTATTCTGGGCGCCATTCTAATTGCATTCGATAAAAATGTGTATGTACATTTTTATACATAGCACTTGTTGGATGTAGTAGTTAATTTGCAGCTTTAATTGTATTTTTATACATTTTTAACTCTACTGTAGTTTTTAATTTTGAACTGAGATGAAATGAAATCAACCAAATATCTTTATTTGCACTATTCTATTATTTAAATTCATTTTAATATCTTAGTTTTTATTATCCATATTCACAAAACATCTCATTTAAATTAGTAATCGTTTCAGAAGAAAAATAATCAAAATACAGTTCTGTAACTATTGCTAAATTCACTTTCACAATTAAATTATTTTCTCATCCGACAAACCATAAGAAAATGTTTGATCAAAAATGTTCAATAGATACTCAGTGATAATTTCTGTTTGTTTCTTATGCAATAATCATTTATTAATCATATTTGATCAGAAAAATCTTCCGAGATTCGGGGTGTGAAAAAAGAATTCATTTGTATTTATTTCTATTTTTACATATTCTTAACTTTACTGTAGTTTTTAATTTTGAATTGAGATGAAATTAAATCAACCAAATATGTTTATTTGCACTATTCTATTACTTAAATTCATTTCAATATCTTAGTTTCTATCATCCATATTCACAAAACATATCATTAAAATTAGTTATCGTTTCAGAAGATAAATAATCACAATACAGTTCAGTAATTGTGGCTAGATTCAATTTCACAATTAAATTATATTCTCATCCGACAAACCATAAGAAAATGTTTGATCAAAAATATTCAATAGATTCTCAGTACAATACAACACTTTATTTTTGTTAAAAGCAAATATAGAGCGGGAAGAAAACCTGAATGTGTACTATTATAAGTCCATTATCTAAACATATTTTTTTCTTACACATGTCGAAAGTATTCTCCTATTAATACTTCATTTAATTTAATCACATTCTACGGAGTTCACGTGTAACATTGCCTTAGTTTCCATTGATTGATTAGGATTTTAAGTTGTATCGATAACTATCCTTCAATTCAAAATTTCTATCAGCTTGTACAGTTTTATGAATATAATAGAACCTATTTTCTTTATTAGATTGTATGAAATAAAAAAATATTACTGAATAGATTTGCTCTTGAAAAAAGAAAACATAAAAATACATAACAGGGATTAAGACTTTCTATACTTTCACAAATAAATTTTTCACTTACTCCACAAACTATACAAACGTTTTTCATAAAAAAAAGTTCAATAATTAAGTATTAATCATTTTCGACTGTTGTTATTGCGAATTTTGAGGGTAACTCTTAGAGAACTAAAATACAGAAACATCTATTCTTTAATTGTTAGTATGAAAGTAAGATTTTCTTTTCTCTCGTCCCTCTGAGGATAATAGTATTGTCGTCATAATACATGTGTAATATATATATATATATATATATATATATATATATATATATGTATGTGTATATGTACATAAATTCGTAGATACATTAAGTTACATTAAATACTTTACGTTGGACAGACGCTATAAGGCCACGTCCCCGAAGGTTAAACGTTGAATGGAGAAAGTGTACAGGGCAAATGACATGGTAATGTAAACATAATTATGTGGTGTTGTGGAAGAATAATAATAAGAACATGCAAAAATGTGTTGGAAATGCGAACCAGCGTACTGTTGACATGTTAAAAATGACAAATTCGATTCTGTTTGGCCGGTTTCTCCGAAACGATTTGATTAATCAAATATATTATTTAAATGTTACTAATGTACATTATATACATATACATACACACACATGCATATATATATATATATATATATATATATATATATGTATATATAACAATAACTGTATATAGAAGTCTCAGGGAAAATTCATAATATTCTAAAAGCTTGTTATATAGGCAATTCCATGAACAAAAACTTGCACGGCTTAGATGAGTTACTTATGGTTTTAGTGAGAAAATTCAAGCAATTGCTTGAAGTGCTGAATTCAGTGTAAAGGTTTGTTCATGCATGAGCAAATCTTTACACACAAAAAAAATCTCACTTCTTCTTTACAACAACTAACATTAACAAAAGATTTTTCTGCACCTCAATATTCAAAGAATGATGAAATTATTATAAAAATGTTCAAAAAAACCAGACAAGATCATCAATTATCATTTATTGAACATTTTTGTTCACAACTTTCAATGACTTATGGTAAGAAAAAAAGATCAGTATCATAAATGTGTTGTGACATGATTGTGGACAAGTGTTCGACAAATAGCCATTCTTTTCTTTCCAGTCCAAGAGATAATATCTGGCTTAGAAATAACTACGAATACACACTATAATGTAAATAATATATATATATATATATATATATATATATATATATATATATCCATATATATCCATATATATATATATATATATATATATATATATATATATATATATATAAATATATGTTGTAGGCAAAGTCCGACTTTGACTTGTCATTATATATCCTGATTATAAAATTAAAATAAAATCATCTTCATCCACAACTTCAGCCTCATCCTCACCCTCACACCTCTACTCCGGTCTATATACTTGCGCTTGGCCAGGTCAAAAATGGTTGAGGGTAAGGGTGAAAGTGATCAAATTTTAATTTTTAAGTCAGGATATATATTTTGACTTGTCAAAATCCGAGTTTGACTGGTCAATATATATCCTGATTTATAAAATTAAAATTAGGTAACCTTCACCCACATCTTTACCTTCACCTTAATCTTTACTCTCACACTCCCACCTATACTCTGGGATGTATACCTGCGCTCGGTCGGGTCAAAAAAGGGTGAGGGTGATCTAATTTTAATTTTATAAATCAGGATATATATTAACTAGTCAAAGTCTGAAGTAGAACCTCTACTCAGGGCTGTTTACCTGGGCTTGGCCGGGTCAAAAAAGGATGAGGATGAAGGTGTGGTTGTAGGTTATCTAACTTTAATTTTATAAATCAGGATATACATTGTCTAATCAAAGTCGAACTCTTCATGGTCGTCGGACATGTATATAAATATATATATACTTATATATATATATATATATATATATATATATATATATATATAAGTTAACCGGCAACATACATATATATATATATATATATGTTATATATATATATATATATATATATATATATATATATATTTATATATATAAAATAAATAAAAAGAACTATCAGAAGAAATTACAGAATTTAGTATGAAATGTTATGATTATAGAAAGTATAAAAAATTATTGAAAAAATCTAATTTCTATATAATGTAATCAGCCGTTACAATGCCAAAATTGCACGAACTAGGCATAAAATTGGTTCCGCATCCACCCTATTTATGGACTTGGCCCTGTGCTACTTCTTTCATTTCTCAAACTTGAAAATTTGGCTCGGTGGGAAGAAATTATCGTCGAATGTGGATCCCATCGCCGCGACCAATGCATATTTTACAGACTCGCTGTACCAAGTGCATAGCTCTCAATGGAGACTATGTTGAGGAATAAAATCGATTTTCTCCGAAAAAAAAACGGTATATAACTTGCTTTTTACCATACCTATCAAACGACCCGTGTATATTTTTTAAACGTTGATCACTAAACAAACAAATATAACAAAATATACATGAAAAAAATACCAAACAAAAAATAAACAAACATGTAAAAAGCTTTTATACCTAAATTTTGTTATTGTTTTCCACATATTTCAAATCAGTAAATTCGCACTCTATTTGAGAGATCTGCATCGTCGTTTAATAATTTTCACGGTGATCACAATACATAAGGTATACATATATACCTTTATCTGAATAAATCATATCAGATTATCTTCACAACTTCGTCCGTTTTCACATACGTTCGTATGAACAGCGAAAGGAAATTAAAGCGCGGAACTGACGTACAAAGAACGTACTCGAACCAGTACTCGCCGGCTAATTTATGTCGTCGCAAATACAATAACTGTATTAACAATCCGGGCGACGATATATATGTGCATAACTGAACGGAAGAAGCGTTAATAATAACAAACATTCATACTCACACGTATGTACATCCATGTACAGGTGTTGTGAAAATCGCTCGTGCTCGATTCAGTGATGTCGATGAGCGTGACAATCATACCGCACATTTTGTTTGTCCGATAATGTACGAAACATTGTTCTTCCTCTACAATTATCTGGTATATATTTTTCTTCATTTTGATTTAATTCCTTCTATATGCCGCACAAATGTCTCACTGTCACAAATTGTTAGATTGTTTTAAAAATTGAACTATAGAATTGTCACTATTATAATATAAAAAAACATTCATTTTTTTAAAAAAAAACGTTTCCATTATAATATAAGGCGAATTTACTTAAGCTTCCGCACGAAAGTATTAAAAAAATACAAAAATTAAAAAAAATCCCCAATTTAGTATTTTAGTTCAATTGCATTTTAGTACTGAATTGAACTAAAATACTAAATAAAAAATAAGATTACTTTTCTTAAGCCCCGCACCCTCTTTTAATACTTCCATGCGGAAGCCTAAATTGTATCACCCTATACATGTAGCTAGGTGTGTTAAATGAACATGTAAATTAACCCTTTAAGCGTTTATGTCGAGTATGCTCTTCATGAAAAGATATGGCATTTTTTTAATGTCAAGTATACTCACCATGTAGGAAAAAAATTCGATTTTGGTATTTATTGTAAGATTTAGGTATATATATATATATTTGTAATTTTAGCACATTTTAGAATATTTCTAAGCAGTTTTCTGTTTGTTTCGTAAATCTCAGATCTACTATCTAGAGAAAGTATTATAGGATGTAATTGAAAAACTTGTGAAGTGGACAATGTTTTTATTTATCCTCCCAGATGAGTTTTACTGATAGTGATGAAAATATATCTCTATATCCAAGAAAACGGAAAAGAGCGATAACATCTGTAACGTCTTGTGATGAAAGTAGTGATGAGATTGAAGAAGATGTTGAAGATCCGGTTTTACATAAAGGGACATAGAAAGAATATCAGTAATTTCAACGTCTTCTGATGAAAGTAGTGCTGAGGATGAAGATGTTAATGAACCTGATAAAGAAAATAAAAATTCAAATGTGCAATGGAATATTAGGGGTGGAGAACGAGCACCATTTAAATTTACTGCTCATCCTGGCTGAAATTTCATTATTCTCCATTCGTCAAAAACCAAATTTGTCTTCTATATAGAAAAAAAAATTTAGATTATGACTTACTAAACATAATAGTGGAGCAAACTAATTTATATGCTGAGCAATATTTGGATCGCTTGAATTTAAAACAACATTCAAGATTTAAAAAATGGATGCCAATAAACAGTAATGAAATACGATTTGTGAATTACTTACCGATAAAATTAAAAAAATTTTTCAAAGAAACAACCAAAAAATATCATTTTGTTATAATTTAACTCAATCTTTCAGCAAGCACGTTTACTGTGTTTTCGTCGAGTATACTCGTCATCATCAAGAAATAATTAAGCACGCCAGTGCACGTTCTCAAAATAAAACAAAACGTTTAAGGGGTTCAAAGTGTAAGAAAGTCGAATGTTTCCTATTTACAAGATAAATCAGTTGAGCTTTTGGACGTTTTACATCTTTGGTATAATAAATCTTACCAATTTTCATTCAAATAAATACCTGTTGTAAAATTTTACAATTTCAACAACTCATCTTTCACAACTAAATTTGTCGCTTGCTTGTAAATCCACATTTTTTTCTAACCAAAAATGTTCAATAATTAATTATTAGTCATTCCTGATTATTTCTTATTCTCATTCTAATGACTCTTCTTTTTCACAATTTTTCGACATGTTTTCCGATCTTTTAATCCCATATATTAGAGTTTATCCCTCTTTATATTTATTAGAACATTCGTGACAAAGCAATTTGTGAAAATGAACTTAACTCTGGACGAAAATATACTGAACAGATTTTAAAAATAAACCTATTTATTTAGTGACTTATTTAAAATATGTTCAAGTACTTTGCACAATATTTGAATTACAAAACATGTCCAAACGTTTACCTACTCATTACTAATATTTTATCATCAACTTTCAACATTCGATTATAATTTGTTTCGTTCCTGTGTACCTGGATTTGAAAATATGTCGCTTATCCTTGCGATCACAATTTTTTATTTTTTTTCCACTATCGGTATCATCTTTCGACTTCTTCCAACGATACCGAATACCCGACACTGTATCCACAAGATGAAACCGAAATTTTAAAAAAAAGCATAGTTACCTCAAAGATAAGAAACATAACTTCAAAATTCTGCTTAGATTTCCTCATCATGTGCTGGCACTTCTTATCAAGTTAATTTATTGGATTTTTTAAAACTTAATATTTCTAATAAACTTGTGATCTGACTATTTTATTAAATGAACTGAATTAAAAAAAAACTATTCTTATATAGAAATACAATCATTTAGTTCTGTTGGTTTTATTTTAATATATTTTTTCTGAATTATTTTCACTTTTTCCTAAAATTGTATCGATCTCATATTAATAAAACTTGTGTCAAATGAATTTTTAATATCTTATATATATATATATATATATATATATATATATATATATATATATATATAAATGAATGCATAAAAGATAAGTATTTGGTATATGTATATCTATAGTTTCGGTTTCATTTTAATGCAATCGTATAGAACGTTAAGCAGGACTAATAGTCCGACGAATACGGGGCGGTACGTTAATCCTAAATGACCCGTTTAATTTCACCTAGACATGCCTATCCCGGTGTTACGTTCAAGAACTCCACATACACGCACGCACATACATAACACACCCTTCCACCTTATATAACACGGATAGAAATTTATGAATTGCTCGTGGAAGTATGTTCTAACCTACGCTAACATTACATACTGGTAGACCTGAACATATTTGCAAATCATTTTGGAGCAAACATCGATTCAGTGGTAATGTCGCGGACTCTCCTGCATATAATTCGTCCCATATGCAAATATTCATTTCAAATATTGAGTTCCGGTGTGTCGAACACAAGTGTCCGGGATATTTCGGGAAGTTATTATGCATTAGTGTAAGGTGAAACTGCCCGAACACTTTTATTGAGATGAGGAAATATTTAAGAAAATATAATCTGTTGCACTAAATGTAATCCAAATGTTTATATATATATATATATATATATATATATATTGAAAAAATACTAAAAATAAAAGCACTAATTGTTCGAATTGAAAAAAATGTATTAAACATTTACTCAGCCATAAATGTTCCATTAAGAACAAGCAAGAATGAAACTCATACAATGGAATTATGTTATTGGTTTCTAAATATTTAAAAACACTTTATAAGTAAAACATTATTAATCTAATAACATGAACCTAAGAATATCATTTTTTTGATAAAAGTTTCTTTGAATTTACCCGCATTTATTTCAGATATATTCTAGTTCAGTGTTCGAAAAATATTTCACATAAGTGTATTTCCAATTAAAACTGTCTTTTAAAGAATTACTTTTCAAATTATTTACCTGTAACTAAAACCTAAAACCCTTAATTTTTGTACACACTTGAATACCTAATGCACAACACTTTTTCTTGTATTAAAATATATAATAAGTGATTATTATTTACTCTATGTTTATCTACATTTTGATGAAAATACTATAGTTTTTAAGATATATAAAATCTAATTAATGAAGCATTCATTTGCACTGACTAAGAACTCAAACACAAAAAAATTGGTTTATAGTATCTACTTAGTTATACTGATCATAAACAGATTTTTTGTCTGATAATTTAGCATTTTTATAAAATTCTCTGTCATAAATGAGTATCAAACTCAATAAAATAATAATTAATACAATTGATTTATTTCTCTTCTGGTCTTCATCTCATTGAAATATTTTTGTTCTGCTACAACAAGTTTCAGCCTTTCAGCTATCTTTTGATACCTTGCTGTATACAATTATTTATAATATACAATTATTATATACAATTATTAGCTGTCGACACGACCTAAAACCCCCAAATAACTACTTGACAACTATTAAGTATATAACAAAAAGAGAAGAAAGGTTTTAGAACCGAAACCAGTTGTAGAAGAATATCAGATAGGAGAGTGATTCAAAGAGATCAGAACCAAAACAAAATAACTTGTTAACAAAATCACAAATATGAAATCAAACAATTATACCTTTAATTAATTTATAATCTATTTTGATTTTCTGTACATGTGCACGAACGATCTCTTATATCTGAATGCACATTAATGTATAAAGATCGAACATCAAGTAATAAACATATTGATAAACGGACATTTTCTGTATTTAAAATATTCATTTAATTCTGGAAATTGTGATCAGATTTTTTAATCGAAATTTACATTTCTATTGTTATTAAAGACAAT
Source organism: Acanthacorydalis orientalis (assembly GCA_034766995.1). NCBI lineage: Eukaryota > Metazoa > Arthropoda > Insecta > Megaloptera > Corydalidae > Acanthacorydalis > Acanthacorydalis orientalis. The sequence goes on along the minus strand of CM068316.1, from coordinate 4,711,163 downwards.
GTCTTTTATTTTCCGACTCTTTTCAAAAATATAAATAATTTTAAATAATATATATATATATATATATATATTTATATATATATATATATACAACTACATACATATACTTATATATATATATATATATATATAGTCAAAGACTAGTTACTTCCTCTCACATAGATAAAAGCGTTAACAAGTAGGAAATTAATGAAGAAAGATATAAAAAATATTTGAATAAATATGCTCTTTTCATAGAAGTGTGAGACTTGTGTAATGAATTTTAATTTTACATTCTATAACATACATTTTTTCTATATCTGTCTTCACAAAAAAATAAAATAGAGAATATATGTAAAGTTATAGTATTATTCAATAATTATTGCCTGTTGAGAAATTTATGGAACAATTATTCTTCATTCAGTACAGCGAAACAAATACTTTAAATTTGATATTTGTATTTGTGCTCTAAATGTGACAGTAATATTGTCAAAGTTTCTCAATAGATAAGAACCGAAAATAATTATCAAAAATGTAATAATGAATTGTATAGCGATGCCAAATTTTCTTAAAAAATATCCGATTCTTTTTAGTATTTTCCTAGTCACACGAACTACATAAAAAAATTCTCTAATCAAAAATATAAAGACTGATCTATAATTCATATTATGATTAATGTGCATTTTTATAACGAATCCTCAAAGCTCTAAAGTACATAAAAGTCGCATTTTTCTGTATCTTACCGAAGATCTAAAGATGATGGGATCATGATATAACTACACATAATCAACCATCAAATATGATTAATAATCAATTTTTTTAATAGGCAATTAGAAAAATATTTCGGTTTATGTGTGAGTTGAACATTTATTTGTGAAAGTCAATTTAGCCACTGCGTAAAAACTTTACTATTGTTTAAGTATTCTGAAAGTAAATTAAATAAAACACGGAATAAATTAACATTTTCAAAAACCTATAAAACGTTTTTCGAATCGGTACGATAGTTATGAACAACTCTTCTTATTTTTCACACGAGTTATGTAAACAAAAACATCTTTTTTCTATAAAAAAATAATAAAACTTATTCACACAAGTGCAGACTTCATATAATATTTTCAAGTAACGAATATTTGAAGACCGAGCTAGCCACTTTTGTCTCGACCGTCAAATTGAAAAATTAATCTCGGATAGTTGTTGTCGTCGATGAAACGGCCGTTTAAGTTTTAATCATTTCCAGTGATGCAACAACAATACCGTAGACGACGACGGCTGCGCTATATGCAGAACAGACGCACAATAAAGTAACGAAAGTTTCATTCACGCGATAATCACAAAGCTTCGCAGAAAAGCTCGCATAAAAAGCGTTCGCTTCTGCGATTCCGCTGCGAATGCTTATAGTTCTCAATGGATGCTTATTACACTGTGCTTTCGTCCGTCTATGTTTGCGAACAAACATATGCGAATCTATATATATATATATATATATATATATATATATATATATATGTGTGCATTTACAGAGGTGTATTTGAAACGATTCTAATTGGAAAACGAACAATAATTATACCAGAAAAAGTGAATAAAAATCAAATAAGACCATTGGTTTTCTTCTCTTAGTTATCGTTAGAAAGTATTCAATATTTCTTTAATATTTAAAGATTCTCATAGACCTTTTTAATCAACCTCTCTCTCTATCACAGATAAATTTTTCACTCATCTCACAAACCATTTAAAAAAATTTTTGAAAATATTCAATAATTGGTTATTGCTGATTTTTGATTGTTGCGAATGGGCATTTCGATGGGGCTTCAATCGTTCTCAAAGCATAGAAAATGTGAAGAATCTCTTTCTCTACTTCATTTTATTTTGTTGTTTATCCTGAGTCTTCATATCTAAAATTTGTTCAAAATTCAGTTAAGAGATATCAATACTTTATTTAAACACTGAGTTACTGTTTTTATAATTGATGGAATATGTGATAATATTTTCACATAGAAATTCTTTTTTCTTCTACAAAGAAACATTTTCAATAAATAATTATTGAGTATTTTTTTATTGTTGCTAATGTGTATTTAAATGGCGATGTCATCATTCTTAGAGCAATAAGGTAAAGAAAATTGTTCTGTAGAGATTTTTTTCGTATCTTAGTGCTCTGAGGATGATGACATTTCCATTGAAATACACAAGAATTAATTAAAAATAATTATTATTAATTTATTGAACATTTTTGATATTTTATTCTTCACTCATCTCTTTTCACACATTACTATTCAAACGTGACAAATGTTTCTTAATCTAGATTTTCAATAATTACTCATTGACTAGTTGTACTAAAATAAAAGATCATCCTCGCTAATTAATTCTTTTTTCATCGCAAAAATCACAATTTTTCCAATTTAAAAATATTCAATAATATCTATTATTATTGAATTGTTTATGACTATTATTTTGACTATTACTTAACTCTTTTACTACCTTATACGTTTTTCATGCACGGCCCAAAAATACTTTGGAAAATATGCATTTTTGAATCCAATTATTAAAGTTACATCTTTTTCTTCTTACAAATTGTATTGAAAACAAAAAGTTGATATATGGGCTGAAGGTATTTCTCGGAGAAAATGGAATAGCGATATATCAGCTCTAAGATACTAGGAGGGTTAAGCACATTTCGATACCAATTTCTACCTCTTCATAACGCCAAAGTACCGAAAAATCTCTTATAAAATGTGTCCAGAAACTTTCTTGTGACTTGTCGGATGAAAAGTGAATACATTTGTGAAAGTGAATTTAACCACAGTATCATAATTATATTGTGAAATAATAATATATTTGAATTCCTCACTCATTAATAATTAGAATGATTTATTTTAATGATGATTAATCATTTTAATTGATGAATATGAGTAAAAAATAAATCATTTCTAAGTTCGATCAGGCGCTAATGATCTCAGCTGTCGAGACCCGCACCTAAACCGTCAATATCTGTCTATCGAATCTCAGATCAAAACGCAGACTAATCTTTTTATCTTACAGAATCAAACAAAAATGTTTCTGTATCCTACCACTCTGATGGTGACAGAATCGCTATCGATATGTACATAAATGATAATCAAAATCATCAATAATCAACTTTTGAACATTTTTTTTATGAAGAAATGCTAATAATTTGTGTTACAATCAAATTTCATTTATGAAAAGTTCATATTTATTCAATTAGATCTGTTGTACTGAAATATAATTTTTGTTTCAGTTTAGTTCACAAATCATTGAAACAATACAAGTTCTACACACCACTTCTCCCGAGGAAAGACTTCAATGAAACCCATGTTTAAGGTAAAATTGTTTTTGATATTTCCCTAGATATTTAAAATATTGATCAGTGCAATTCTTCCATTTTAAACATACAAAGTATTCACCAACGATATAATTTTACATATTCGGCAATATACTACTTTCTCCCTTATGTAAATCATTTCGGATCGAATTAATTCTAATATACCTGTATGAAAAATGGAACAAAAACAAATTTCATATGTGCATCCTTTCTGAAGTTTGTAGGCAGAAAAATAATTATATTCACTTTTCTATCATTTCAACGTTAATAACTAGAAATATAAATATGAATGAATAACAAACCTTATTCGACTCATTCGCATTTCTCTTGTTATATCTCTTCTGTTATTATACACCGGCTAGCTAATTAAAAGCGTTTGATTACTTGAATGAGATGTTTTTTGTAATTTAATAAATATGCCAGCGTTTTAAATGTACTATTAAATAAAATACACGGTAATTAATTAATTATTTAGTTTATCTGGTCATGATGCAAGTGTTTATAGGTACATGTATGAATGTGACATGAGGTGAACAGAATTTGTTATTATATTAAATCTATCTGTATTCATGTACATATATATATATATATATATATATATATATATATATATATATATATATATATATGAGCATATATTATATAAGTACCAACCTCCTCCAATGAATATTTTATTCTAAATACAATACTTTACTTACTCACTTACTAGTTTCGATTAAAATAAATGCTAATTCTATATATATTTTCATTTTGATCGCCCACTTCCCATCAAACATGAATTTCTTATATCAAAATATCGAACCGAGGTTCGTCCCTGCACTTCAACCGCTTTTGTCCCGTGGTTTATACATATGTATTCGTTTTCGGAGCCGCGCACGAGCCGAAAGGGGATTTTTGGGGCTGGAATATATTAAGCATCAAACGAATGACCTTCCTTAATTAAACCGCCGCGTGTGTATACACACACACACACAAATAAACAGATATAAACATGCACACACTCGTGCATGTAAAACGGAATGCTGGCCGAAGATTCGTACCGACATAAACACGTTTCGAATCTGGTCCGACGCGGCGTATTTTAATTTTTATTGAATTGAGCCGACGAAAACATATGAAAATTAATTTCATGTTTTTATAATTCGTTTTTGGGTAGATTTTTTCTGTCGCTCTAATGTACACACATCAGTTATTGAATTAGTCGTTGCGTTTCTGGCATATATATATATATATATATATATATATATATATATATATATATATGTATGTATATATAAATAAGTTTTGTGAACATACACACACATTTATATATACATATAATAAATTTTAAAAAAGAACAATAATGAAATACGGATGCGTCAAAATAACAATTAAATAAAATTTATATATTTTATAAGAACAAACTATAATTCTAATATAACAAGAATCTGTTGTAATTTATAAAGAGTATGTTATTTATTTGTAATTCCGATTGCTATTTAGTAGAGTAGGTTAATTAATTAACACAATCAGTCTCAAATTAGCTTTGATTCTCAAGTCATATTTCCCTTCAATATATTTGTGTTACTCTTTATTTTCATGTAGAAATCTTATAAAAAAAGACCTAAAATTTGCTTACTCGACAAATGTTTCAAAATTAACTCTGGAACTATGGTTAAACTCACAACTTCAGGTGAACTTTTCAGTTTGATAACCATTGGTTTGGCAGGAAAATAATTGTATTTTTTATTTTCTGAATTCTAACATTACTTTTTTTCAATGAAAGTGTCAGTTCATCGTATTCATGTTAATATCATTTTAAAGTGCATTTTTCAATCTATATTTTGGTAAAATTTACTTTGGTTTTATTATTAATTTTGCTTCAAATTGGACTATTGAATTAAAGATGGAAAAGAAGTAAATAAGACCTTAGTACTATGAAGCACCTTAGTACTCTAATAATGATGCCATTGTCGTTATGATAGCCATAATCATCAACCCTTTCACATATAACTGTTCATTCATTGTATCAAGTCGGTAGGAAAATAATTGCGGTTTTTGTTTTTGAATTCTAACTTTCTGAATATATTATTTATATTTATATACAAATATTAAAATAATCTTTATTTAGTTTCCTTATTTGTGTTTGAATAGTCATAAGTACTAAAAAATTTAATATATTTACACCTTAACGCTTTGAGAAACATTTTTGAGCAGTATTTTTTTTCGGAGAATTAAGATACGAAAAAAATGGATAATTCTGTTCTTTATCTCTTTGATTTTAATAACATCGGTGTTGAAATATAAATAATCAGCAATTTAAAATGATAAATAAATAATTGAACTTTGAAAAATAATAATATAAATGATACATTAAACTTTTTTTAAGATTTGCGAATTGAAAGCAAATTCAGAAGATATAAAACTGTATTATTGAAATTCTGATCTAGAAAATTGACTGCAATAAACTAGACTACATATACCAAAACTAGTCAAAATCAATACAAAGATATATTCATCCATGCAGATTTAATACACCTAATTACATTCAATACATTTTATTTGTTTTAAAATTCTTTTATGGAGGTTTAATTGATATCAAGAATATTATTCAATTATTTTATTAGAAGGTGTCATTCATGAACAAGATATGGCTTTTTATTTGATTCAAAATTCAATTTAAATTCTGCTTAAATTTCGAATTTTCTATCCTGATGGTTGATTCGTTTCCTCAATGAAAAGTAAATTTTTATATATCTTTATTCAAGTTTCTCATATCTGTATTCTTTTATGATTGACACTTAAATTTATAAATTGTTAGTAGAAAAGGTGTCACTATATTAGTAAATGTCATCTTTTAGTTATAAAACGATACTTTTTCTGGTTAAAGAAGAGAATATGTGATGAACTATTTTGGTAACTCTAAAATATAAACCGTCATAATTCTTTTCGTGATTATTCGTTATATTTAAAATAGTGAATTTAATTTAATTTTCACAAATTGATTTTTCACTCAACAAATACATAATTTAACTGAAACTGTGTTAAGAAATTTTGATTAATTCTTGATAAATAAAAAAATTCTAGTTAATAATTTGAAGGAAAAATAAATATGCATTTTTTTTCAATGTCTTGGTTCCATATTTAATTTTTTATTACTTATAACTATTCAAACACAAATAAGGAAACTAAATAAGGATTATTTTAATATTTGTATATAAATATAAATAATATATTTCTTTCACGAATCCAGTTCACATGTTTCATGTACTCTATTTTCAATTTTTTAAGATTTTTCATTCCATTCACACATACACTACGTCATTCATTCTTCTTTATGAATTATTCAAACAGATTTCTTTTACATTTCTTATTATTTTTTAATGTTCGTTTCTTTGTATCACTAAATGTCTGTTTTTCACTGCTATTTTCGGTACGAATTCCATACTCAAGTCGATGATGTAGACTTTTTATAAGTTCAGGTATATGATGTAGGAACTTGATTAAAATGCATTGGGAAACGGTACTAGGTACTGATTGCTCGCTCATCGTGCTAGCTACTAAAGAAACGAATGCGAAGTCATGTGCATGGTTAGCAATGAGTATAAACACCCACACTAATAATATAATATTTCTGTAGTAGGAAAAAAAATCGGTTTTTATGTGACTAGTTCTCTTATTAACAGATAAACTTTTAAAACTATAAAAAACTTATTTATTATGAAAATTAAATGGTATTAAGTAACTGTAAACCATAAAAAGTATTGATACGAAAAATATTAAAAGTATTTGAATTGACCAAACATTTTCAAGAATCTATTACTGATCATTTTTGATTCTTGCTTGTGCCCATTTCGATGATAATTCCATCATAATCAGAAAAACCTTATTTGATTCTGAAAGTTTATATTCTCTAACGATTTTTCTGCACCTTTTCATTCTCTGTTTGCTCAATCGACAATAAAATTCGATATCAACGATTAATAATCGATTATTGATCAGAAAAAATTTTTTTGATTAGTAGAACGAATGGAAAATCCATTTGTGAGAGTAAAATTATCCACAGAGCTACAACTACATTATATCTGTTTTTACTATCATACAGCAGAGTATATCGTTATTTGTTCAGATTTATAGAAAGATCCATGTACGAAATGGAAGTCAAATTCCGAAATTTACAGTGTCGAATGAAACATAGGTGGATATTTGTTATGTGTTATATCGTAAGTAGGTGAATTTCGAACAGAATAAAATTGGATAGTAAATCTAACGGACTCTCTGTGCAAATATCGTTCGGTGTTTAGAGATAAAACGCGTCGCGTGTAACAAATCAAACTGGTGTAAAAGTCTCACGTCGGGAGTCGCAGGCCGTCCTCTAATGGGATGTCGGATCGATCCCTCGCGTACGGATGTGTCATCTGGAGCAAACTTTTACAGCTGACAACGCGCCCGTGCCCCAGAAATTATGTGCAGCCGTGATGTGCGAACGACACACCGACCACTAGTCATATATATACATGGATATATATATATATATATATATATATATACATATATATATATATACATACATATATATATATATATATATATATATATATATATATTAACATTATTGAAGTTTACTTTATTTATAAATTTATTTGACTTTTTAGTTTATTGCAGCAAATTTCAGCCGAATTTTCCGAAATGTCCAATAAAGTAAAATATGTATACATATAAATTCACATCTAGATACAATTTAATTTCCTGAATATGATATAAAACCAGAACATACAGACTGAAATATATAATGAAATTTTAACAGTATTCAAATGATTAAATTGTTTAGATAACCACATTATAAAATTTCAATATCGTTGAATGAAACATTGTTCTTTTTTTATTTGTATTATGTAATAGTATTATTTTTCAATCGGTATTATTTCATAGGGGTATAAAATGAAATCACTTTTCGTGCAATTTTTGGGCGTAGAATTGATCTATAAAGTGTTTTAGCGCATTATTGTAACGTAGGACTGAAAATAAATTAAGTTTTGCAGTTAAATCATACACCAGAAATGATTTTTCTTATAAAAATAGTAGTCAGTTGGTTCTTTTATTCATTTGAAGTAGCTTATATGATTTTTTATGGTGAGTCAGTTATATTCAAGGCACATTAGCACAGAATAATCTAAATCTTTAGTGCTGTACGAGGAATGATTCATTTATGAGAACTCTTTATTAATATTAAAAAAATGTTAATACTCTGCATATATGACTGAAAAAAAAACAAACGTTATTCAATATTAGAATTAATTTTATTAAACGTTATACGATTTTAGAACTAATTAATTGACAATTACAGGCTGGAACAAATTTAGAGTTGTTCCTTGAACATTACAAACTTTTCTTTTGCTGCTAATTATTTTAAATCAAGGATTTATTATATCTTAAATATTTACATAAAAAAAGAAACGGACTCGATTTAGTTCCGACACTGAAAAATTTATTTATTTGAGTGAATTTACCCACACTCACTCCACGGATCACAATTTTATTTCTGGTCAAACGTGTTCACTAATTGATTATTAAAAACAGTTTATGCGCACTTCGATCCCAACATCCTCAATGAGCTGAAATATATAAAAATCTGTAAGCGTGTGTAAATTTCTTCTTGCTTTATTACTCTGAAGATGATTCCATCGTTCGGGCGCTAATGACCTCAGCTGTCGAAGCGCCCTAAAACCCCAACAACCAACCCAACCACCAACGATGCTATCGTGTTCCAATCTTGATATTTTAACAAGTTTTCACGAAAAAACCCTGTGAATCCTAATATTAGATCACAGTATTTTAAATGTTTTATTGTCATCAAGAGTTTCATCCCTTTTTATCATATTTATATGTGTCCTCCAATCAAGAGTAAGTATTTTACGAGTCCAGTTCTCCTTTATATGTGTTTTTATTATCTCACCTGAGAGTAATATAGTTTTTAATGGACCTTTTTATAACGTTTGTTATTCATTCATACATTTTATGTTCGAATTAAGGGGTAAAACGAACACGAGTGCACAAACGGGGTATGTATTTAAATTGTATCTGTGTTCGAGTACTAATGAGTTTAGCTGTCGAAGCGCCCTAAAATCCCAAATAACTAACTAACTAACGATGCCATCGTCATCGAAATGCACTTAAGTGACAACGAAAAAAGATTAATAATCCATTATAGAACATTTTTTGTGATTTGTAAAGTCAGTGAAAAATCCATTTGTGAAAAAAAACTGATATTCAAATTTCACAAATATCAATACTTAATTAATAGTAAAGAAATTTGTAAGTGAATTAGATTCAATCTTTTCTTCTTTGAATATCCTGTGATTAAATAAAAAAATGTGTATCCCCCTAACCTTTAAAGCTTTAATATCAATAACCAATATCTTTCTCGGATAGTTCATAAAAAAAACTTCTATAAAATCAGTCATTGTTCAGAAATTGGAATTGTTATATACTGTAGGAAACGAGACAGCGAAATAAGAAATAATGAATTCAATTTTCACAAATGAATTCTTATTTCACTTCACAAAACACCACAAATTCTAAATTTTGATTGATGTTCGTATGTATTTCAATAGTAATGTAATCATCTTCAGAGAGACAAGAAAAATGTTTTATTGCTAAAAATTTATTCTAAGAGATTTTTCTGCACTTTAGCACTCTGAAGATGATAACATCTCCATCGAAATTCGTCTAACAACGATCAAAAATGATCAATAACTATTTACTGAACACTTTTACAAGTTGCTGAATGAAAAAAGTATTCATTTATGCAAGTGAATTGAGCGACAGTATTAAAACTGAATTATGATTCACATATTTTAGTGAAAATCTCTACGGTTTTATACAAACTCCTCAGCTTTGTCTAAAGTTTTCAAACTAGTACTTTTAACTGAATTCGCTCCTAAAAATAAAATGTTCAATCTCCTAAAAAAGGACACAGTTTTGTTTCTGTCCGAAAATATTCAATAATTGACAATCGATCATCACTAACTGTTCTTTCTTCGTGCACACTTCGATAGCAGTACCGTCATCTCGAGTTCGCCAAGGCACAGAAAAAAAATCAAGATACCTCTTGTTCAGTGACATTATTTCATTCGAGAACCGACCTATTTTTCCCACCATTATTAAACAATTCGCCTCTCTGTAAAAATAACTGAGTTGGGTACGAATGTAATCTCAGAATCTTCACAAAGTAAATTTCAGACCATAAATTTCTTTTCGAGATAAAATTTGACAAACGATCACGATTAGATTTCCTATTAAATATATCATGTACACAAATTTTTTATACAAATATGCCACACACACATTAAATATTTACATGTTTACACATACACACATACACACACATATATATATATATATATATATATAGGTGTGTGTGTGTGTGTAGATATGAACATATTTAACATGCGTTAAAATGTTATGCATACAAACACAGAGCCGTTAATTACAAAAGTGTGCGGCCGTTTCGTTTAAAGTGAACTTTTTCGAATGTGTAATTACATCGAAATGATACACATTAGTATCCTGTTTAAATATTAATCATTGTTTTTGTACACGCATTTAATATTAACCACTTTCCGTCTACATTGATTTAATTTTAGATATAATACGAGGAGCGCCGCTACTGTTCTTAAATGTATCCACATATACATTTGCATATTTATATATATATATATATATATATATATATATATATATATATATATATATATATATGTATATATGTATATATGTATATAGTGTAAGCGTGCCTGCATTTATATAATATTTTTTACATGATACACGCGCTCCACTACAAAACATGAAAATTGATTCACATAATAATTGAAGCGGTTGCCAATGATTAAATTAATTTATGAGGCCGTCCGAACAGTTTTTTTTTCAAATTGTTCAGCAATTATAGAGTCACGAGCGATTCGTCACGTCGCGTTTCATTATTGTGCTTGTTAGTGTTGCAGTTTAACCTATTTAGAGACCGTTAACCTATTTACATAGAGTTGTAAAAGATACTTTATGTCATACGAAGTTTATATATTAGGTCGGTGCAGAAATAATTGCGGTTTTTACGTATCTAGTACAAAGACTTATGTCATTTAAAAAATTGCATTTATTAATCGAAATGAAGATCGGCCATCGGCCTGCACACATTTCTTCCAGCGGGAAACGAGTCAGCGAAATAAGAAATAATGAATTAAATTTTCACAAATGAATTCTTATTTCACTTCATAAAACATCAACAATTCTCAATTTTGATTGTTGTTTATGTGTATTTCAATAACAATGTAATAGTGTTCAGAGAATCAAGAAAAATGTTTTATACTAAAAATTTATTGTAACAGATTTTTCTGTACTTTAGCACTCTGAAGATGATAACATCGCCATCGAAATTCGTATAAACAATAATCAAAAATGATCAATAACTATTTATTGAACACTTTTATAGGTTGTTGAATGAAAAAAGTATTCATTTATGAAAATGAATTGAGCCACAGTATCATAACTGAATAATGATTCACATATTTTAGTGAAAATCTCTATGATTTTATACAAACTCCTCAGCTTTCTATGAAGTTTCCAAACTAACACTTAATACGGTGACTAAATTCGCTCCTAAAAATAAAACGTTCTATCTCCTAAAAAAACATGTTTGTTTCTGTTCATAAATGTTCAATAATTGACAATCGACCATCTCTAACTGTTCTTTGGGTACATAGCAATACCGTCGATAGCAATACCGTCATCTTCAGTTTGATAAGACATAAAGAAATGAAACAAGTTTGTTTATTCCTACAAGATAGAATGATGGTGTCCTGGAATTAACGAATTCATCGAAAGCGCTTTGAGATGATACTTGATCTTTGAAAAGCTTCTCTCATAGGAAATTACTCAAATGTTTAAAAAAATTATAATCTGTAGGAGACTGGTCCGGAGAATGAGTTGGGTGGGGTAAGGTTTCATAACACAGTTCATTTAATTTTTTGAATTATTTTTGAATTAATTTTTTTGAAAGTCGTTTGTGAGACTTGTGGTCGAGCATTGTCATGAAGAAGAATTGAATAATGCTTGCCGTGAAAGATGCAACTTCTCATGGATTTTTTTCAATTTCCTGACGATATTTTTCTGCTTTTATTGTTTCACCAGGATTTAAGAAGTTGTAAACGATGCAACTTCTCATGCATTTACAATTTCCTGGCAATATTTTTCGGCTGTTGTTGTTTCATCAGGATTTAAGAAGTTGTAGTTGTGTAAAAGTGCATTTATAGTTAATGATCCCACCTGTCAATCACTAAACAGTGACCATAATCTTGTTTTCATGAAACTTCGATTTAACTGTTTTGGTTACCTAACTGTGTTAGGTAACTGTTTTGGTGCTTTTTTTCGATCTAGCCACTGTGATAAACGTTTCCGATTGTTGTAGAAAATTCACTTTTCATCACATGTGACAATGCGATCAACAAAATCGCGGGAATTTGTTTTTTCCATGAATAATTCAAGAGATTATATTCAACAATATCAAAGAATGAAGACAATTGACATAAGCTGAGATAAGTAGTGTTAAGTTCATTGTTCACAATGATGCATCACATTACTATAACAAAAGCAATGAGGCTATAATAAGGAGACCGAACTCGACCGATTGGCTATTGTAGTCAATTTTTGAAACTCGGAGATCGGATGGAGGCGCTAGTAATAGATTTTGAGGAACTTATGTGCGAAGAGCGATGCGCACAATGTCATCGTGCGTTTAGTTTGTGTCGTGTATGTGTTTCGGTACTACAGAACCATACTATTACAACTACAGTACCGTGTTTTTCCATGCGCAGTGCATTCCGTGAAGAAGTCACCGACTGAAACTCAAACAACCATTTTTCGCTGCTCCCCAACACCGGAGTTCGGTTTCCTTCTTATACCCTCCTTGAACAAAAGGTAATTAGAAAAATCGGCCCGAAACTTAAAATGATAAATAAATTATTTTTGCACAAATTATTATGATTAATAATTATTTTTGCATTAACCTAATATATATATATATATATATATATATATTCAGTAGCTACAGACAGAATGATACACGTGTATCATTTTCAAAAATAAAAGTTAGATTGTGTGCTCAAAGCACGGTGACCGTACATCTTTCAAAGTCCATGCTGAACGGATCGTTGTCTACTTTGTAATGTAGTGGTCTCGCTGCTCGGAGCCATTTCAACAGACTCATCAACATTATAAACTACCCTGAAACCGTCCCTTTAATTAAGTCTAAAGCCTCGCGTGTTTGTATAGGTGTACTCCACTGTACCACTGTTGTAGCGTCGCCGCCGACGTCGCGTGTTGTCTTTACGAAACCTCTGGTTTGGGTGTCGGTTCGATACCTGACCGTGCAAATAGTCATAATAGTTCTAATGGGAAAGTTTTGTTTTTGGTCCATCTACCATTCAATCTCGATGTCGTATTGAAAATGGATTTCAATGTCATGCACACAGATACGCACACTCAATTTTATATATATATATATATATATATATATATATATATATATATATATATACATACATAATTGATATATATATATATATATATAAATAAAGAAAGAGAGAGAAATTTAAAATATACAAGTACTAGTGATTTAAAAAAAAACACTCTTCAGCATTCTTAATGTTTCATGATGATAGAATCAGGGTTTTCATGTTTTGTAAGAGATATTTTTTTTTTTTTTTCACTTATTGCATATTCTTTTTCCTTCGAAAATGTGACACATGCAAGTGAATAAAACTGAAAAACGAAATAGTATAGCTTCAAGTCGACTGTTATAAGTATTCTGACTTTTTTCTGAGAATACAATCAACAGAGTACCAAGAAATCAGATAGTTATCAAACAAAACAATATGTGAGATTAGAAAAATTATTCTATACATAAGAACGTCTAACAGTGACAAAGGTCTGTTAAAAATATCGCAGAGAACTTCTCAAACCGATTTGTTTAGTCACGGCACAAACCACAAAATAAATTCTGAAATTATCTATTAATATATTGAAATAATTAGTTATTGATCATTTTTGATTGTTACTTATGAGCATTTCTAAGACTGTTCCATTATTCTCCAAACATTAATATACAGAAAAAATTAGATATTTAGATTGGTTGGGGCTTTGGAAATAATATAGCATCCACATTGAAATACACGAGAGCAACATTAAAAAAAAGGCTAATAATGACTTAATTAACATTTTTGATTCTAATTTTTTTATGGTTTGTGTGATAACAAAAAGAATTCATTTATAAAAGTGAATTTATTCATAGTGTCAGAGCGGCGCTGTGACAAAATATATAACTAATTATTCATCCGCGTTGTACTTAAAATATTTCATTACCTAATTAACATATATGAGAATAAAACCGATTACACACCTAAAGACTAACACCTAATGTCTGAGAGAGCACCACAACAGCGATTATCTGTTAAAGTCGTCCGTGTGACACAGGTGGTCCTGACACCACAGTTACAACTTTCGCCGTCCATCTTCCGCCAAACTTAAGATGTTTCTCCACATCAAAATGGTTCCACGTTGTCGTTGAAGTGCGACCGAGAACGTGTGCTTCAGCGAACCGCACACACACACAACTTTGTTTAATACGAATCGCAGGACCACCTGTTTGGTAGACGGTAAGAATAAGGCAGCTTTCTTCTCTAAGGACGAACAACTACTAAGTGTGACTGTGTATCTAAGTATTGAAAATTTAATCGGGTCAAATCGAAAACCATATCTGATAATGTCAACTGATACATCAAAGAAAACAGTTATTTTCTTGAAAATTCTTGCACTGACTTTAAACGATTTCCAATTTATGAAGAACAATCGAAATGATTTATTTTCTAATAGAACTTACTATTCATTCATTTTTTCCTTCAACGCTGCATAGAAATAAATCAAATGACTGACATAATTCCAACATACATAAAATATTCACTGCATCGCCTGACTGATTCCGTAATGAGTACAGGAACACAACTAGTAAAAAAATAACACACACACACGCACATATATATATATATATATACACTAACAGATTCTGACACTGACTGAAAGAAAAAAATTACATATTTATACAGTATGTAAATTTTTTTCCGGTCATTAGGTTGCGCTCTCTGCGTACATGAAAATAAATTGAAATCGATTTAGTGGACTCGAGAAAGCTGTCGAAAAGTTCCGAAATACTTCTGGAAAATGTATTAATAAAAAAATATATACATGCATGCACAAGTGAATATTTTCATGTACACCGGCCACGGTTATTGGTGTCATTAAAAGTAAATCAGCGTTTCAAATACACACATACACACAGTGTTATATAACGAATCATTGACATCAATAACTTTGGAAATTATCTAACAAGAATGTTCAGAAAAAATACGAAACGTTACCGGATAATAGTTTTTTGAATATTACTTCTTTATGACAAAATAATTTCAAATAAATTTAATATCAACTTATACATATATATATATATATATATATATATATATATATATATATATATATTAGGTGTACAAATTAATTTATAGAAAATCACTGTTTACAGAAAATGGAATACAATTCAATCCTAAAAATATCCTTCATTACTGAATACAACTTTACACTATCTGTCAGATAAACTGACGAATCCCTTGTCGAAAAAATGGCGACTTTGAGTCGACAAAGTCCTAAACGATGTTCAGACCTCTTCCACAGTTTTATCAATTTTCGCATATGTTATACGTTAAAACACCTTCTTCCCTCAAGGTCGAACAAATCTTTTCCGCGGCTTCGGCAGCATTTTTTCAACTAGAATGGTAAAAGTATGTAATGCCTCATTTGCTGCTCTTTGGATCCCATCCTTTTCACAGTTATTTTGTGAAGTTATACCAACAACCTGACTAAGATATATAGTGTTATTAAAGGTTAATGTTAGCGCTTCATAATCCTAAAACGACAAGAAAATATTGTTGTTTAAAACAGAGTTATGATTGATTCATTGAAGGCACAGAATTAATTTTTACATCTAATATATTTCATCACATATTTTAGTAAAATATCTTCACCAGTATTTTTGATTTCTGTTTCAAATGAGTAACTGATTCTAATATGTCTATCGAATCGAAAATTTACACTTAAAGGAGGACCCATTTTTTTCAGACGGAACTGCTCCTTGCAGTTTATTCAGCAAAACTCCAGAATGTTCACAAAAGCGCCTTCTTACTGACATAATCGAAACTAGATAGTGAACAGAGTTTTGTCATCTCTTATGTAATACGTCGTCCTCTTCCTTCCAATGTGAGCACCGAGCACAAAGGCTCATAAGTCTCCTCTAAAAACTACATGTACGCCTTATCAATAGGAAGATTTCTCATAGATATAGAGCATTTTTCTTCTACTTAGCCGGCAAAACTCTAAAGTGACTACAAGACTATCACAAGAATAGTTTTGACATTGTGACTAAATTCACTTTCACAAATGATTTAATTTTTCATCAACGACAACCGAAAATAGTCAATAATAATTTTCTTGAAATATTTGTTGATGTTTTGGGGACGAAAAAGAATTAATTTGCCCAAGATTACCCTTTTACTGGTCTGAACAACATTTACACATATACTCTAATCTCATTCTAAGAGCACAGATTGAATCTGGCCTTGCAATAAAATATATGGATCTCTGTTCTCCTTCTTATTCCTTCGTATTCGTTTAATAGTCGAAGTAAATCTTTATTAAACTCCTTAAACCAAATGTATATTCAAATCTGTAGCACCTAGATTTAAATTTTTATCTTAAGCTTTTTACCTTAGCCTTAAGCTTTATTTTTAGAGCAGATACTGGTTTTTCATCAATAATTTCAGCAAAAAATTAGTAACTTCCATCATATTATTATTTGTTTTAAAAAAAATAAATAAAATATAAATAATACATTTCATCCTACTATTTTTATTAAACTATGCTTTTTTCTGACAGTTTCTTTTCTCATTTTAACAGCAATTTTAAGAAATAATCGTTCTATTTTAAGTCCATTTTAGATTTATGATGCTAAACGTTTTTATTCTTCTGTAATACTCTTTCATTTTCAACTTCTATTTGTCTATAACCTTATATATTATTTACTCTATTATTTATAAAAAAAATATGATAAAAATTCTTCTCAACTACTTCCACTAAACGTTTGTCACTCTGCAATTCACATTTAATATTTTTAAAAGGAGTTTCCGGTCTAGAACTCTCAAAAAAACGATTTTTTCTGTAGTTTTTCGATTTTTTAATATTTCAAAAATGTGCACTTCTAAGGAAATTTTAAAATTCGAGAAATTATTTAGGTTCTAGACGTAGGTTAAGTAATTACTAGTAAGTAATTAATTAAAGTTAAGTTGCGCCCGGTGCATTAAAATTTTAATCGAATTGTCATTTTTCAAACTGGTGGAACAAATATCTCAAAAACTAGTTGATCAATTCACGTGAATCTTTTTTGAAATTAAAGAAAAAATTTTTTTTTCAAGCAGTGAACCTCTAATATTTCAAAATACTTTAAATTTTCAATATTTTAAGCGGTTTAATGGCACAAAAAATAGCAAAAACATGGATTTTGATTTTAAAACTTCATAACTTTGTTAAAAAAGAATCTTTTTAGTGTTCGGAAGTTGAATGCCTCGAAAATTTTGTACTTTTTAAGAATATATTCGGATTTTATGTTTCAAATTAACAATTAACACCTTAAGTGGGTAGTTTTCGCACGCCCGACTGCTTATGGACATATATATATATATATATATATATATATATATATATATATATCAGTTATACCCATTTAATGGATTGAAAAGCTAAATTCCTACCCTCGAAAAAGATTTTAGAGAAGTTTTCTACGAAAACCAGCCGGACGGAAAATTTGTTTTTACAAAAATGAAAACCTAAAATGATTCTGTAATCTCAAATAAATGTTCGGTAAAATGCTGAAAATTCAATAAAATTATTATTTTTTCTTTCGCTTCGAAAATAATCCTAACAATTGTTCTTTTTCGAGCAATCTAGACCGGAAAGTTCAGTTTCAAGAATGAAACAGTGCAATATTTTCACCACTACTTCTATTGATTAATATCTACCCTCATCTCTACATGTCTGGCGAATTGATTCCCTGAAATCTACCCATTATTTATGGGAAAATTCACTTACATATATATATATATATACATATATATGGAAATGAGATCCGGGATTCGAATCCATACATGTTCGCCATTTTGAATAAAGCACAACCTGAATCGTTTCTGTTCGTAACCAAACAGAACCAGATTTATTTTTAATCGTGCCGTGATAGATACACGGCCTGTTTTTTGAACGCAACGTAAATTTATGCGTCTCGATGGATTTAACATAACCCTGAAATAAATACATACATTCAGACTGAGCTTATATGTCATAAATATTAAACAGGGGGACCGAATAACACGCTGTTATTACCGTGTTTTAAAATACTAAATGAGTTTTGATAGTTCCCAATAAATTTTTCGATAGATATCGACACACCTCCTCGTGTCGGCATTAATTCAATCCTCACATGCACGAATATATTTATACACATATAGGCATACATTAACGGTTATAAATCGGTTATTTATATGTAAGAAAATGTACATAAATTTTAATAATAATGAAAAAAGAACGGTATTATACATATTAATATTTTGATTTTATTTAAGGCTGAGTCATTGTTTATTTCTGGTTATATTTCTATTTTTAAAACACAGAAATTTATATATATATATATATATATATATATATATATATATGTGTGTGTGTGTGTGTGTGTGATTTTCATGATATAAAATTCAATCGTGTTATCTAACTCAAAAAAATAGATACATAAATATGAATTATTACAAGAAAAATAAATAATACATAAATTGTGACTCATAGCTTAAATCTATCTCTGAAGAAAGAAATAATCAGATTACTTTATTAACTTAAAACAAATTTATATTTTTCATGTGTTTTCTTGTCAAAAAAATTATATAAACTAAAAATTTTATTACTGAAAAATATTGTTGTCTAATTCTCTCTCTCCCTCTCTCTCTCCCTCTCTTAAATAATCAGGTGAGCCTGCCCTTCCCATCTCTGTCTAGTACTACAAATATATAGCGCTGAGACTCATATTTCTGAAATAAGCCGTTCGTCTCCTAAGACGGCGATTCTGGCATAAATATGAAGCTAGTTTCGTGGTCCTCTCGACAGGACAGCCAGTGAAACCATTTAGTGGAGGAATGAATAATCCATGAAGAGATCTTTTTACTAGCACAAACATCGTCTCAAGTTGTCGACGCGCCCTTAAACCCCAAATAGCTATCCAACATCATATAAAATTAAATCCGATTTTTTTATTAACCCATTGGTTGGATTTATGATTTGATACAACTTTCACCATTCATTAAAAGATTAATATTTTCAACATGTTCACATATTTGCGCTGGTTTATCTTTCAAATAAATCTAAATTCTGAGAGATGGTTATGTGTTATTTTGGACAACGAATCTGAAGATTCAGATATATTTGCATACATTATATACATTTATATTATTTTATATTTACTCACATTATAACTAGAGTTATAAAAATGTCGCGTTAAACGAGGATTAATTCTCAGATCAATTATACATGGACGTAAGCATCATCATACTAGCTGTGTCTTCAACTGAAATGATGATAGCAATTGAGAACAAAAATTTGCAAGTAAATAATTTCAGTTGGATAGTAGAAACGTTACTTCTTTAATTGAAATTATTATTGTCTTGGATTGTTAATGTGTTTTAAAGTGAATTTATTTTTATTTTGTTGGTTTTTCTACAGGCATGCTTAAGTGATGCAGATCAAAAAAATGTTTAATGATTAACACCGTTAAAAAGAAATCAGTTTGTTGAAGTGAATTCGACCACAGAGTCCAATCTATATTATATTTTATTAATTTAACCCATTAAGCGCCACTGTTGCGTATAACCAACATTAATTTTGGAATTTTTTTCTCTACTGAAAATATTTTTTTATTTTTTTTATGTAACAGGAAACATTATTTGAATAGCAATAGAACTATATTACTATTTTTTCGATTTTTGTGAAAATAAAAAAAAACGGAATAGATGTAGACTTTGGAACATCCAGACTATATATATATATATATATATAAATATATATATATATATATATATATATATATATATATATATATATATATTATATCAGTTTGTGGAAGTGAATTTGACGACAGAGGCCGATCTATATTATATTTTATTAATTTAACCCATTAAGCTCCGCTGTTATATATAAGCAACATTAATTTTGTAATTTTTTTCCTC
Source organism: Acanthacorydalis orientalis (assembly GCA_034766995.1). Lineage (NCBI taxonomy): Eukaryota > Metazoa > Arthropoda > Insecta > Megaloptera > Corydalidae > Acanthacorydalis > Acanthacorydalis orientalis. Next base: position 4,690,454 of record CM068316.1, on the reverse strand, counting down.
TGCTAAAATATTTTTTTAATCTGTTTTATGAAACAGTAAACAATGATTCAATAGCAATAAAACTACATTACTATTTTTTCGATTTTTGTGAAAATAAAAAAAAAAACGAAATAAATGTAGACTGCAAAAGCTAGACCGTGTATATATATATATATATACATAATCAGTTTATGGAAGTGAATTTGACCACAGAGGCCGATCAATATTATATTTTATTAATTTAACCCATTAAGCGCCTCTGTTATGTATGTGCAACATTAATTTTGGAATATTTTTTCTCTGCTAAAATATTTTTTTATTTTTTTTATATAAGTGTAAACATTAATTCAATAGCAATAGAACTACATTACTATTTTTTTCGATTTTTGGAAAAATAAAAAAAACCGAATAGATTTAGACTTTGCAACAGCCAGACCATAAATATATAAGTAAAAAGTGTAGCGTTTTTTTCCATCCAAATGGTTTCAGCAACTATCATGGCATTTGATTCGGATTTTAATAAAATAAATGAACTTAAAATTTAAAACATACTAGTTTTTATTCATTTCTGAAATATTTTTTTTTTGATAATACTAACATTAGCCGCTGCTGTTGCATATACAAAACATGTCACTGTGGAAAACTATATTTTTTTTAATTTTTTCTTCTAACACCAAATTAATTAGAATGGACCTAGAACCAAACCATATTAAGCGTTCTCAAAAGTTCCGACGATATTGAGTAGTGGCTCTTAATGGGTTAACAATAACTAAAACATAAGCATTCTCTTTTTAAAAATAAATCATTTTATATAACAGTAAAAAAACAACTTATATTCATAAAAGATTGATGTTATTTTAAAAACTTATTTTAACCCTGCAGTGTATGGGTGATGCATATATGCATCACTGTGCATATTTGTATGTACCATTGCGTTGGAAAAAATGTAAGCCATAGAGGCATAACTATTCGAATATGAATTGTCTACGTAGCAAGTGATGACACATAATCATCTTAAACTTGATTAAACCATTTGATCTTCTTTCAATCATGTTTCAGGCATGCACTGTAGGATTAACATATTAACACTTCATCACTTGATATATAAGAACGAAATATGAGAATATAATCAGAAACGAATTAATAAAGTTCTTTTCAAATCAATAACAAGACATATTATTGTTCTTATCTAAAAAATATGACTACTTAAGTGTTTAAATTTCATTTCGTAGCATTTAAAGACACATTCGCTGTGCAAAAGAAGAGTAGCAAATCTTTTTGTCCTTTTTGTTATTGATATCTCAGATAAAGAATTATTCTCTCTCTAGCTGTGTTAAATATGTGCTAATAATTAATTAAAAGAAATTAAGATATCTGTATCATTCGTCTGAAGAATTACCTAGATATATATAATACTGTAATTAATAAGTTGAAAAACTTGAATATAAAATGCAATTTCATTAGTCTGTCCAAAAGACAGAATCCTGGTTCAAGTCTTAACCTAATATCATATAATTTCAGTTAGACTTATTTTATATTTATCAAAACAATATTAGATAAACATTCCAATAGTAATAACAATTTATATATAGATCGATTGATAAATTATGTCACAACAGAATCGAGCATGCAATATTAAGCGCAATTAATAATAAGCGAACAATACATGCGAATATTGAAAAATATGTCGACCACAAATCAACAGTTAATTTTATCGGAGCTTTTGACATTATCGTACGTTAATTTATGTGCCGCTAATGTGCAGTCATTTCGTTAAACGTTCGATCACGTGCCGCTTTCATAGAACTGACTCTTCGAATGACGTAGTTCCGGTAGAAAAAAAATTATAACTCATATCGGAATGGTTGCGTCCTGACATACAACGCATGTTGAGTCGTCGTACGTTTTAATATCCGAACGGTTTAGAATTGGCTTGTCGTTGAATCATCCTCTTAATGATTCCACGAACCGTGTCAACCCTTTTACACTTATAAAGTCTGGTGTTTCTATTATTGAATTTTTTTATTTTTTTATCGAGACACATTGAATTGCTTGTCTCATTCAGATCCAGCACTTGTAACATCTTCAGATAAATTATAAACCATCCGAAGAGGACACAAATGCGAAAATAAACAAGCAAATTAGTCAACTGAAATCGTTGAAAATATCACAAGAAAAGATATTATGACCTCAATTACCATAGTGTAATGTTCGAAGATGTAAGATAGATTTGTGTGAGAAATAAATTTTCATAAAACATACATTTTTTTCTACTTAAAATAAAAACTAATGGATTATTTACCAATGATCTGATTATTGTTTTCCCAAATTTTGATAGAACTTTCATCTTCAGAAAACGAATGTACAGAATTATTTTAATAAAAATAACAAAGATTTAATAACTGTTATATATATATATTGGCTGTGGAACGATTTAATCAGAAACTAATTATTCTATCTTCAGATAACATTCTATCTTCATTAACATAATATTTATGAAAATAAAGCAGAAATGTGTAGACAAAATGATGATTAATATTGTACTGTGGATAGAATCATAAAATTATGAAAAAAACGTAATCTAATATGAAAATTTTTGGCATTGATTTTTACACATGATTTAAAAACGTTTTGTATATTTATATTTATCATTCTAATTAATATTTATATTCTATTACTTTCACAAATGAATTCTTTTTCAACAGACAAACAAAAATGTTCAGTAAATAATTATTGATCATTTTTGATTGGTTGTTATACGCATTTCGGTGACAATTTCATCATTTTAAAAGCACTAAGGTTCATAAAAATCTTTCCTATTTTACCTTGACGCTTTGCCTTAGAAAATATTGGTGTTGTGGAGTATTCAAGACCGGATTAACCCAGCTAGGGGTCGCTGATGGTAAAATTTACAGAGCTTTTAAAATTTATCTGACGACCAAAAGAAGACAGGTTTTGTGTAAAAAAATTATAACATTTTTCTTCATTCTTTAAAAATATAAATTATATGAAAATGAAAAATTCTGAATTATTTTTCAGAACAATAAAGAAAGGAACTTTCAACTCTGTAAGACTGTAACTGAAAACGTACATTTCATTTGGAGTGAACAAATTAATTTTTTGTAGAGCAAACTCATCAATTATTTTCAAAATATCGATATTATTTATTATTTCTTATTCTGTATACAAAAGTTCTATACTTTTATATATAGAATATTTATCTTTTTTAGCTTTAGCTTTATTTGGCTTTTCCTTTGACATAGTATGTCGACGATAGTTTTTCACTCTTTTTAACACTGAGAACGGATCTTTCTCCCAATGCATTTGAAATAGGAATAATCAAAAAAAAAAAAAGATTTTTAAAATAATTTCAACATTTGAACATGTAGAACGAATTTCGTTTGCTGCATGAATAAAAATACAACTAAGATTTCATGATACCGCCTATGATATTACAAGCAAAACCTTTCTTCTCTCGTTTCTTTTCCTTGCCCTACTAGTCATTTTCCTACATATGTTTCTTACATTTTTCTCTCAATTTTTTTTATTATCGGTTAAAACATTGAAGTTTAAGCTGCGTTTCTTTATGAAATAATTAATTTTTCCTCCAACCTCGATACCCCAGGCGGCTGTCAGATCCGAGACCCGCTTGACCCGCCACTGAGAGTATTAATTCATTTTTTAAACCTGTTACAAAATCAAGAACACTACTAATAATTCAATAGGAAAAAAATTATAAAAAAACTATTAGAGAAGGAGTGACAAAACTTTACTCTGAAGGAAAACATTTAAACACTTCCCTATTTTTTCCCATATGCGAGTATTTCTTTAACTACAAATTATTATCTGTCATAAACGATCTCTAATTTCAAATTTGCCTTTATAGTCGAAATAATCTGCTCATAATTTATACTCCAAACCTAAACCACACGATGGATAAAATACAAAATGAATACAAAGTAGTTCGGCACAAATTAAATTTAAATTCAAAGACCTATTTCGAAATTTCATTGCATTCTTGAAATTAGACAGTTAAAATGAAAATCTTTCTTAAAAATATCCACATATATATATATATATATATATATATATATATACATATATTTGAGTAATGTGAATGGTTATGCAAGTACACATATGTATATCATTCAAAGCACACAAATTCGTTCCAACAAGTATCTTCTGTCTCGACGTTCGTTTGCTCCAGAATGTTTTCAGACATGTCGGACTGTTTCAGACATTATGAAATGAATAAAAGACCATTTACAGGGAGGACACTGGCCGGAGAGGCGTGCATGTCATGGGCACGCTGAATTATTATCACAGTCGAAAATTGCCACTGATCCGAAAGAAAAACTGCTGCCAACAAGTAATGTTTCACGAACGAACCGCTCTCATATACCCACACACATACACTTTAACATATATACATATATATATATATATATATATATATATACAGATAGTAAGCATACGTAGTCTTATTAAGACGACATCAAAGCACAGCTTTCATTATTTATATGTTTTCGAATCGCTGTTGAATGAATCGAGAAAGTTGTTAGTAAAAGAAATACATTCGGTGCTTTTGTACATTTGATTTAGTATATATCTTTTCCTAGATATTTATTTAGGGAAAAATGAGCTCGGAACGTGCTGTACGATATTTATTAATTATATTAAAGCACGCTTTTGATCGAATATGAGTTATGTCTTTGAATAAATCTGTTTGACGGTGAGTTTTGTTAAAACTCGGACGTTATTTTTTTTCATTTTCGATAACAGTGCCGATTGTCTGTCTATTTACAGAATAAATTTCAGAATTTATTAATTTTCAATAGTTTTTCGCGGTCATTTCCCATACTAATGGAAAAACTCTTCGACAGATAAAATTATTAATGGATGGACTAGGATTTTTTTTTGGTTTTATTTCATTCTTAAGTAGCTATTTTGATAATCTTCGTTCTTTTCGATTATATGATTATATGTTTTCCATTACTAGTTTCGACACATGTGCGGATGATTAAAATATATTTTAGAGACTGCTGTTTTACAAACGTCTAGACGTCTATCCTGTATATTTCAAAGACTGTTTCTTAATTGTTTTACTTGGTTTTATTGAAACATTTTCAGTAAATCATTATTGGTCATTTTACTGCTTATTCGTATTTCGATAGCAAGATCACCTTCATGGTACAGAGAAAACTTGCCAAGCTATAGAAAGAAGCGAAAAGCATGAATTACTAAAAATAATTTCATTTGTAAACCGGATATAAATAAAATCACTAATAAATTGTTATGGAAATAAATGATATCGTTCCATAATAGAATAATGTCTTTATATATGTATTTTTTTTGATAAAATGAAATCGACTTATTCCAAGCACTACTCTTCCGATCGTCAGTTCAATCCGATAAAATTAAATGTTGAATTGTTCGTATATGACAGTAAGAAAGAAAAATAAAAATAAAAAATAAACAGACAAGCGTACACATGTTCCCGTATTTGAAAAACCCGTGTACGTTCATTTTATCGGAGCGTAACGTCAGTTTCGCTGATAACGCGTATCAATTAATTAAACTAATTCGTTTCGTATACGCTCCGATAAAGGCGAGCATGAAAAGCGGTGGAACTAGGCAACACAACATCGAACACACACAGTTTTATCACTACGGACAGACAGCGTACACGAATGTACGAATAAAAACAAAATGAGCCACACTTACGTTGTCGACGTTCGATTGGCGGGAAGTTCAAGGAGTGTTCGGCGCCGATATTATCGGCATCTGTACGCACGTAACACTTGCATGAATGAACGGCGGGGGCGTCGTTCGGGACCTGCGTGCCGCAACTATGGATCCGGTGCGAAGCGACGGCGGACGCGACGGCGTCCATCCAAGTTGTACGTTGGCGACGCGCACGTTTGAATCACGCGCGTATCCATGCAACAATGTATCCGCGAACACTGATCAATCACACGTGTGTCGACTCTGGACGCATATTATTGACACGACGACGGTACCGGACGACATCCGTTTTATAGATCGGCACGAGCACAACAATATTCAAATGTTACACACGGCGAACGCACGCACACAACGTCGACAGACGGACACACAAACGACGGAGAGAGTCTCTGTGTGTGTGTGTGTGGATGAGATTTAGGTACACAGTACACGTCGATGTTTACACGTACGGCCGGCAGAGGGTTGCGTGCGAAAGAACGGGATGTGGAGGGAGCGCGAGGCCGCCCCGTCTGGAACGTTATTGTTGAGGTTAGAGTAGGTTGATGATGTAACGGTACCCGCGAAATGTCAAACTGAAAAGGTTAACGTTCCATGTATTACGGTGAGTCACGACGACGCCATTCTATGGCCTTTCAAGATGGCTGCGAAAGGTTATGGTTGCGGTCGTGCCCGGTTATGTTACGATTGATTCGCTCCTTTTTGCGAAACACTTTTATCAGAAAATTGTATCAGTCGTTTCGATTATTTTTCCCTGACAGACAACTGTCATTGTATCACTCGAACAAATCGATTCGACCAATGTTTGTTCCATTATTTTACGAAGGTTAAACCAGAAGTATACATGCAAATATACACGAACACATTATAAAGTATTTTTTTCAATTTAAAATATTAACAACTTTATTTCCGTAAGACAAAAAAAAAACAATATATCAACAGCATAATTGAAAATAATAACTGAATATTTTTATACCTTTGATCCTGTCGATCAGTTCTCCTATTAGTCTTCATCCTTTTAGATCATATAAGTGTCTATTTTCTACTTCAACATCTACTGAGTATGACTGTTCTTCTAAAACAAGAAATAAAGAACAGACACTTTACCGATCCAAATGGACCAAAACCTATAACACAAAAAATCTAATTCATACAAAAGTTGACATTATTTAAATGTGGAATTATTAAACGTATCAACTTTTTAATATAAACATAATAATATTAACCCCTTGACGTGCGAATGAATTGAAATTCGATATGACCAAATCAGTATTTATTTTTTAACTTAACATGTGTGTTAGCTCAACAGATAAAAGAATATTTATACATTGCTGAATATTTTTCACTTGAAACACAAAAAATGTCTGAAAAAATGTTAATTTTGACTGTTTCGAACGCGAACAGAGTTCGTTATGTTTTTATGTTCAGTCAATTCGTTCAGGTATTCTTAATCAAAAAATTCAATAACGACTGCATAAAATGTTATGTAAAAAGCAGTGGTACTTATTGATTCAGTCAGCCATTGTTAAAAACCGTTTGAGTTAGTAATTGAAAATCATTTCATCTGTAATGAATTCTCGTTATGAATTCAATTAATTTCTTTTGACGTTTCTTTGAGTTATTGCATTTTTTTTGAACTATTATCTTTTGATCATTTGTTAAAATCGAGTTTAAACGTTTTGGAATCAATTTTATTATTAGATTATTCTTTTAAATACTCTTGTTACTTTTTTTTGCAAATATCTGGGAGAATATTTTTCAAAAAGAAGCTAAAGTTTGAAAGAATCATACTTTAGAGAAATAAATGATGACGATTCCATCATTCTCAGAGGGCTAAGGTACAGAAAAAGTATTTTATCAGTTTCAACCTCACAATCACCATGCCATCGACATACTTTTAAATAATTTAAAATTATCTGCCTATTTTTCTTTATTCTTACCTTCCTAACTTAAAAATTTGTAAAAAAAAAATTGTATATACATATATAATATTAATAGTCAAGTTAATTGTCACTCAAATACAACTAAAGACGAGAAATTCACTTAAAAGTAACTCCGATTCTGTTCAAATACTCAAGAGAGTATGAAATGAATCAGAGCTGGGTGTTCCATATAAACTTAGTTCTAAGTTAAAAAAAAAAACGATTCAGAGCTCGTATGATTCAGTTGCGGAGTTCACTTGAAGAAAGGAACTCAGTTTTTTCGCTTATCGTTTCTATTTTTATTGATCCGTTTATCGCTTGAAATAAATTACATTTCTTTTATACAATATTTTATCGAAATCGTAGCTCTACAATTTTCTTTAAAATCACCTGTTCTCGAATTACACAACATTACCAAATGCTACTACGGTACATATAAATATATCTATTTGAATATTCATATATTGAAATATATATACATTATATATATATATATATATATTTATATATATATATATCGAACCGGCATCCCTTAAACTTCTGACTCATGATTACTCACTGCCACCACTAGCCGCGCGCTACACTCGCCGGTCGGCCGTTCGTCCCGATAGAAAATCCACCTTGTGTAATCGTTTCTGTATAATGTATGATTTCGTTTTCCGAACAACATACATATTGATTTCAGTTTTACATTTACGGACCGACGAACGGTCTGTCTTGTCTATTGTAATCGATATTTTTACGATTGTGTTGCATGTACGTTGACTTATCAGAAACATACACACACGCACACACACACACACACACACACACACACACATGTATATATATGTATATATATATATATATATATATATATATATATATATATATATGTATATGTATATATATATATGTATATATATATATATATATGTATATATATATATGTATATATATATATATATATATATATATGTATATATATATATATATATATATATATATATGTATATATATATATATATATATATGCGTGTGTGCTTGTGTGTATGTAAGTAAATAAATGTCATAGAAAAAGAACAACGCAACATTCATTTCGATCGGTCGAAGAAGACAAAATGTATTTTTAATTATGGTTTTTTTCCACCGGACCCCCCGTCCACCCCACAAAGTGATTACTTATGCTTTTACGCCGCCGATGATAATTATCAATATTGAATTACGCCATGGTGCGTTTTTCGGTAAGACGTAGAAAAAAGCGTGATGGTATTCTGTATTAATGTGTTAATCGTATCAATTAAGTCCCTCATACTTTCTTTTAATAACGACGCATGTTTGTTTTACATGTCGATCGCTTGAACAGACGTGCCGTAATCGATTCTGTATTTTTTCCCAATTTGTCATCGTTTTAATTGGTTCGTGATATTTTTGTAAAAAATATGGGAGAGAGTCGAATTCGTAGACCATATTCGATCCAATCACACCTGGACTCTTGTCTACTTCAGCGTGAGTTGGATCAGACTTACTTTTGGACCTGATAATATATGTAGTGTCTCAACACATTGGGTGCCGGAAACGTGAAATCTCTTTTATATATATATATATATATATATATATATATATATATACGTGGTAAGACCGGAAACGAGAAATCTCGTGTACAGATAAATATTTCGAAACTAGACAGGTACATCGAAGAATGGCTGTTTCGAAGATTTTTTTACATAGCTATAATATGTTGCAGTCATACCTTGGTTAACTTCGTTTCAATTTAAGTAGTTTTCTGAAAACTAGCCGGTACGCAATGTGCTAAGTTATACTGAAGCGACAATTGAGTGATGTATTGGTAAATTAGTTAATAACATCATACAGAGACTACTTTCATTAAATTTGGAATCACTTTTGAGTAATGAATGAGTATGAGATGCGTTTTTCAATTCGAGATTCAATTTTAGATGTGTTTAAAATTAAAGTGAAACTTAAAGTACACCATGTATTTCTTAAAACTTTGTCCTTGATCAATAATAATCAATATATTTATATATTTACATATAAATATATATATGTATGTATGTATTTCCTGTTTTAAATTCTGAAAATTCAAGAACTTGACTTTTGATGACAGTTTTGCACTTTTAAAAAATACCGTAGGATGTTACATGTTATTTGCTTTTAATTCTTGTTTATGATCTCTCTCTCTTTCCCTCTCTCTCTCTCTCTCTCTATATATATATATATATATATATATATATACATGTGTTTCCTATTTAAATATTGAAAATTCGAGAACTTGACTTTTGTTGAGAGATTTATACTTTTTGAAAGTACCGTGGGATATTACTTATAATTTGTTTTTATTTCTTGTTTATGATTGATATCTCTCTATCTATCTATCTATATATGTATATATATATATATATATATACATGTATTTCCAGTTTTAAATATTAAAAATTCAAAAACTTCACTTTTGAATGAGTGGTTTGTATTTTTAAACAATATTGTGAGATATTAAATGTAATTAATTTTTAATTCTTCTTTATGATTGGTCTCTCTCTCTCTCTCTCTCTCTATATATATATATATATATATATATATATATATACAAATATACATGTATTTCCAATTTCAAATATTAAAAATTCGAAAACTTGACTTTTGATGAAAGGTTTGTACTTTTAAAATATATTGTGGGATATTGCATGTAATTTGTTTTTAATTCTTGTTTATGATTGGTTTCTCTCTCTCTCTCTTTATATATATATATATATATATATATATATATATATATATATATATACATGTATTTCCGGTCTTAAATATTGAAAACTCGAAAACTTGACTTTTGATGAGAGGTTTGTACTTTAAAAAAATATTATAGGATATTACATGTAATTTGTTGTCGAAACTGGCAGTAGAAAAAACAATCCAAACAGTGACATGAATGACAAGAAACATCACAGTATATAAATATTTAATATTTAAAAATAACTAAAATATGTGAGATAAGGTAAAGTCAAATATACCGTTTATAAGTACGTCTGATACATAGAAGAAACTGCAAAAAAAAAACTCAAATCCCATTTTATAAAATTACCGGTTATATAAAAATTCTTACACATTATCCATAATATTCTGTTCTCGAGTTCCAGTTCGTGATAATGATATGCAGGTCATGTCAAGTTAGGACACATTAAGTAAAATCAGTTCAGGTCATATCACATCAAGTGTAGCTTTACTAGAAGATTCGATTTTTGAAAGAATATTAAAAATAGATTAGAGACATAATTTTCATGTTGCATTTAAAGGAATGAAATAAATAATACGGACTTGTCTTCACTCGACCTGTTCTGACTAAAACAAAAAGAGAGCCGGTATGATCTGTTTTGACTTGACTTAAGGAAGTCTTACAGACTGTTTTATCAGACTTTCTCACATAACCTGCGTTGGTCTGACCTGATAAACTCCAATCTGGTCAGAACAGACCTCTGTTTGGTCCCAACTTAACCAGACAAAACCTAAGTAGACAAGCGAAGACTTGATCTGTCCTTACGAAATTGAACTTGAACCAAACTGACCTGACCTAATCCCTCTAAGTTTTTCTTACATTTCTTTACCAAAAAAAAACTAAACTTATTTTAATATTTCACAAAAATATTTCAGAGAAACGTGATTTAAAAATGAAAGAATGTAGTATGACTAATTTCAAATCAATCTGGTATTGATGATGTTCAGAACTTCATTCTAAATGTGTGTATATGTATAATATATATGTATGTATATATATATATATATATATATATATATATATATATATATATGTGTATATATATGTATGTATATATATATATATGCAATACCATATATGTTTGAATAAATTTCGAAAGGAAATCTGAAATCTCAAACAATTCCTGTAAAATATTTTTTACTACCATTCATGGATTCGTTCATACAAAGGCATCAATTATTCTCAGATTGATACTTTCACCTGACAACTTCTTTTATTCGACACACGATCAAATATCGAGTTATTTTAATTTCTGTTCGTTCTGGCATCACTCCAACAATGTCGAATTTGAGATTACACTCCTTACGTCAGTGTAATGTGTATATCTGTATGTGTGTGTGTGTCATGTATGAGCACATTTCCACATCCTCGCAGAATGATTCCGTTCCTAATACGATTTCAGATTTTAACTTTTAGTATTCATTGTGGAAACGTCGATAATTTTGACAGGCGCGAGCTTTTCATCTCGCCTCTCGGCGTTGTGACCTCATTATTGGATGTGAAGTGGCGTGAATACGGGACATAGAATACAATACAATTTACACACACACAGACATATATATATATATATATATGTGTGTATGTGTGCGTGTGTGTATGTATGTATGTAGGATAGACATTCTTCGCAGGAAGCAAACAACATGTAAAAATGTCTTTCACGCGGTTCGCTTTTTTCTACTGTGACGCGACGTCTCGTTCTATTTTATTGTCCGTCTTGCTCAGACATAATATTTATTACTGGATTCGTGTAATATCTACACGAACGACGGGGGTGGCGGATGAACGGATGCGAGAAGACGACGGTCGATGTAGTTTAATCGAAAACGGATTGTAATACTTCAATGGGTCAACAGTTCGAACCCAATTCTTTAAGTAATTTGTCTTTTACATATATATATATATATATACACTAAATGTCTTTGTCTCAATTAAGTTACACGCTAATGCTGTACAAATTAAAGTATGATTTTCTTATATATACATATACATATATATATATAGAACCTCATCAAATATTCATCAGTGTCTTATAATAAAATACGAGCAGCTGGACTCGATTCAAAAATAGAACTTATTTGAATATAATTGTTGGTAACAATTTGTCAAGAATGACAATAATATAGATTTTGTTGTCAATCATGTGTGTATATATATATATATATATATATATATATATATATATATATATATGTATATATATATATATATATTGTCGGGGTGTATTGAAAGCTCATTTATTAATTTTGTTTGGTTTTCTGTATAATATCAAGCTCTGAATTTTGTTTGCATAGAATTACCGCTTTTCTTGGAAACATGTTCGGTTTCTTTTATCAAATTATACTTTCATGTGATGTAAAATAACCTACAATTTAACATTTCGACAGAATATATTGATTGGGGAAAAAATAAAGTCCGATTGACAAATATTATTTTCATTAAATTTTCAGTTTTTTTTCTACAAATAGGAATTATAGTTTTAATAGAGTTGATTGACTGTTTGGTGGATATTTTAACAACTGTCTATGTCTGAAAGGTATTATACCAGGAAAAAATGCCATTGTACTTGAAAAATCGTCTGTACGGGTGGTAATCTATTGGTGATAGACTTAGGGAGTAAGATGGATAAAACCAAAAAATTGAGACTCAATTCATTCAATTTATGGTTACATATAACTGAGTATGGTCTTAAAGGAAACCCTCACCCGTTCGATCATAAAACTACGTATTTCTTGAGCAATTTCCGATATATTCTGTTCCATTTCTATTAGATTGGTAGAAAAATAACTGCGGTTTTATGACGTTGAAATTCATATACATTATTCTCTTTTTTTGATTTTCTTAATGAAAAAATATTCAATAAATTATTGCTTGCACGCATTTATATAGCAATTCCATCATCTTCAGAACGTCAGGGTACAGAAAAATCTCATCAAGGTACGAAAAAGATTTTTCTACGCTTTGTAGAGGAAGGTATCGCTATCGAAATGCTCATAAGTGAGAATCATAAATGATGAATAATGATTTATTAAATAATTTTTGACCAGAATACTTTTTTGTTGTTGTTGTTTGTGGAGTGTGAAAAGAATTCATTTATAAAAATGCATGTTATGCTTGAATATTATATTTATTTGTTATTTAATTACTTTCGAATATAATGTACAGTCATGTCATTGGGATTTGTATAGAAAAATATATCTAAGTGAATTTTAGTTATCATGGATATAACGAGTGACAGTTATAACAAGAATTTATATTCGGTCCCACAGTGCTCGTCGCATCTGATTTAGATTATATTTAAGTTCGTATTAACTTTATTAAGTAAAATTTAACTCGACTTGAGTATTTTTAATGAATACCAATCTCCGTACAAGAGAGTGTCCTTACGGACCATCCGTTCTTTACGACCGTTTCGACCTATTAAGGAACATGCCCTAACCATTTACATGCCACGCACCGCACTGAATATTGAAAAACTTGTTTAATACTTAACAGGAATCCGTATCGAAAATTTATACAGCCTTTGAATAAACAATACGATTTATATGCGACGGGTACGAAAGTGAAGAAGAGTCGACGGACGGCTGACACACGCGCGCACACATTCAAGATCCGTGTAAAAAATTGAAAACAGAAATAAAACGAACGACCGCAATTATTCTCGCGCACGGTACACACACACACACAGAGAGAGAGAGTGGCGGACGTTATTGTGCGGAAGAACATGTTTCACTTGTGTTAAATAAATCCGCACATGACATTAATTGTACGACGGTGGCTCACCGCCGACGCTACCATTCTCAAGAAGTTATCGTGTGGAGCTTCGAGCTTTCATAACGGCGTAAAGATATTCATGGAGTGGGTGTTCGTAATAGAATGCATCCAAACAGGAAATCGTCAATTTACATCAATTATGGATGCCATTAATGTTCAATGCTCTATTATTCATTTATAACGCGTCGTCTGTGCGGTTATACGACATAATATTTTATAAGCCTGAATTCTTAATGCATTTTACACACACACATATATATATATATATATATATATATATATATATATATATATATATATTGAAGGATTAAACCGAGAACTCGTTTTTAAATGGAATATTGAGGTATAAATGCATTAAATATGTTTCATGTTGAATATAATACATAGTTAATTTTTTATTTATATCTATATTTATTTTATTGCTTTCATGAATTGTTATTGGTCTAATCTTGAAAAATTCATCAGTAAAATTCGAATAGAAGTGAATAAAATCATTTTAAAACATTCACAAGTTAATTCTTTTCCACTGCACAGAAAAATGTTCAATAAATCATTATCCACCGTTTATAAATGTTAACATGAACTCTCAAATGGCCTCAATGCTGTTATTGTTAAAGAGTATTGTCGTTTATTCAATCAAATTGATTTTTAATTGTAAATGCACAGGAATATATATATATATATATATATATATATATATATATATATATACATATATGCTTGTCGACGTGCACTTAAATCCCAAAAAAATCAATCAATATATAAAAATCTAATCAAAAAATTTTTAAAACATTCAGCACTTGATTATTTCATTTAAAACCATACTTAACTTTGTATTGTCTATAATTTATTTTGGCTTACAATATTTTTATTTAGGTATTTTGATCTCTCAGTTATAAATCTAAGTCTCTAAGGATGATATAAATCGAAGGTGGTTATAGGAAACATGCACTTTAAATTGGCTGGTATGGTTTCGTAATTAAAGATTGTCTTCTATTCAAGTAAAATGATCTTTAATAGTAATTTGACGGGAATATGTATATATATATATATATATAAACTTGTCGACGCGCCTTTAAATCCTAAAAAATCAATCAATATATAAAAAACTAATTAAGAAATTCTTCAAAAAGTCAGAATTTTATGATTATTTAGCGTCAAACGCTTTTTATTCGTGTTCTGATTGGTTAATTGAGATGGCGTTGTCTCTATTGCAATTGATTGACATCAGTCACATGTATATAGCTCTCTCAAGGTGTACACCAAAAGAGGGGTATACGATTTCAGTGTAAAACTGATAAGAAATTTATTCAAAATATTATATTCACTAAAGCTTTAGAGTAAAAAAATTGTGAAAAAAAGTTTCCAATCGAAATTTTACAATTTAGGTTTTACTCAGATTATTTATGTATACAATTTGTTAATTTCTGCTATTTGTTAGGAGAGAGAGAGCTAGCGTATCCCCCCAGGGTGGGCTAACGCAGAAAGCAGGGGCCGAATCTCCCCGGTGACCCTTAAAAATACAATAACTTTTCTAGACTCGTTCAAAAAAAGTCGAGTACACTTTCAAACTAATTGAAATAGATCCACACGAAAGATAATCACCCATAGATCAATATCTGTATCCGCCGGATTCAAACCGGAAATCTGTTACAAGTGACATACGACGGTGGCACATACCGCAACCGTTTCGCACGCATAAAGACACGCCGATGGGAAAGAAGAAAAAAAACAAATATCGAATTAAAATGATAAGAGGGTCGCTGCCGGCGTCGCCGAACTTCACGACCGCCCGTATCTGCGCGTATGATCGACGGCGGATAGGTATTTCCAGACCGGAAATAAATTTCTGTTCGGCTCGACATATTGCCGCAATATTCCATCAAAACGTGCCGGTTATATTTAACGCTTACATTTTCATTGTTGCGTCAGGGCGACGGGAACTGTGCAAAAAGCGGTTCTCTTTTCAGATTTTCAAGTGTTAATAATGACATCGTTCCGCTGGTTACGGTCTTTCTTTTTTTCTACATATAACGTTTTGCGGTGTGTATTTAACCCACTCATTTATATATATATATATATATATATATGTGTGTGTGTGTGTGTGTATACAATTTTACCGCATTATTGTTTTGTGTGAAAAATGAATCATTATGTGGCGGTGCGAGAAAATATAAAAGGTCGAATGAAAAGACTAACCGTATATCAAAATCTCGAGTTCGTTAATTTATTTACATAGAAAGATTTATGACAGTATGAATCATATTGTGAAATTATCAGCAGGTGTGAGGATTTTTTAAAAAATCGTTTAACTACTGAAAATCATACAGTGTATGATTTTCACAAATGAACTTCCACTTCCCACAGACCACACTGAAAAATTCTGATCAAAATATTTAATAAATAATTATTGAATCTAAAAAAAACATCACTTATTTACATTCAATGATGATTCTGTCATCTTCAGGACAGGAAAGTGTGAAAAAAGTCTAGAAGAGATTTAAATAAGGGTTTTTCTGTATCTTAACGTTACAATGATGATGGTATCAACATCTAAACGCTTACAACAAACAATCTAAATGATCTATAATTAATTATTGAACATTTTTTTAATCAGAAAACTCTTTTGTGATTGATATAAAAGTGAAGAATCAATCGATGAAAATTAATTTATCCGCAAAACTATTATTGTGTTAAATGTTTTTTCTTATAAAATTACTGAAATTTCAATTAAAATCAAATGACAGCAATTTCATAATAAGTTATCATAAAAATGATAGTTGGGTTTATATCTTCGATCATGTTATGCTAACGGTTTTGATCGTGACGAATCATTTGAGTGTCTACCACGATTAGTTTATCAGTAAGAGTACAATAATAATCATATCGAGTTTATACCCAGCAAGCTACAAATAACTCAAAAACCATATCAAATCGTAGCACATGAATACACAAATAATTCACCGGGTGTGACACAATTTTAATATATCTTCATATATTTGAAAATTTTGATCGTTTCCTCAACAAAACTTTCATGAATTGAAGAAAAACTGACTGCTCCAAATTCTTTCACTTGTTTTAATAATTTTCTGATTTTATATCTTTTGAAAATGCATGAAATCAGATTTTCTACTTTTCGTTCCGGTCACAACAATGTTTTATTTGAAAACGACCGACACCGCATTTGTGAACAGAATTCTCTGTTGTGAACATTTCGAAAGAATTTTATTGGTTTTCTTTACATTTTATTCAAATTACACTGGTGAATTTTTTAAAACGAAACCAATAACATTTTATATAGATAATAAAAACAGAGAGCGTGACTTTAAATAAAAATATAATTATATAAAACATTCAACAAATATATTTCATGTATTTGTACCTTAATATTCCTTTTAGAAAAGAATTATCGGTTTAAGCTCTCTGTAGATAAAAATTGGTCCTCTGAGATGGTGACTTTTATTCGTGTTCTGATTGGATAATAAGGTTTGTTTACGACTACGTTATCTCAGTTGTGGTTGGTTAATGGATTATTAACATTTATGAACTAACGTGTCTCAAGAAGGGGAAGCAAGAATAGCGAGCGAGGAGTATCCTCTAGGGAAGGGAGAGGAAAACAAGTAAGGAGTGGAGACACTTGGTCTAAAAAAATTGAAAGGAAAAATATTGACATTCCTAGAATTTGAAATAGTTTAAAGGCAGTACTTAATCACACAGCAGTTGATTAGTCCTATCATTGATTCTAAAAGTGGTAGAAGCTGGAAATCTGTCATGCGAATGAGACAGTAAATAGTAACGATATGTGTACATTAGGTATTAGAAAAAAAATCCTCGAACTTTTCGATCAGACGTCGTATCTGTTGTACAATATGAGCGAATGTGTGGCTGGGTTCGAGTGTTTGTAGTATTTGTGAAAATAATAAAAATCCCTGACACGTTCTCTCCGCACTGACGTTCCGAAATCAAATTTCATAGGCAAACGAGGTCCGTCCGTCGGCCATAGCATTAGCGGCATTTAATCTATTTATAAGGATACGTAACGCGACCAAATTTGACAGTAGGAAAATTATTCATACAAGCGTGGCCGTTCTCCATTACTAATTGAACGTGGTGCGGGCGCGCAGAGGCGCACGTCGCCCATTTCAGGATTAAAGCCGTGTAACTCTCTGTACAGAAATGAAATGGATTAAAATATTTTATGACGTGTTTTGCGGTGCGCTTTTGCACTACATTTTCTATTCATACGAGTTAACGGGAATGCTTTCAAACACAGCGAGAGAGAGGGACCTTCTGGAGGCAGACATGGAGATAACCATCTTTTTCTACCTTTAATTATTCGTATCATCGACCTTAGATCAAATCGTAAAAGGACATTTAAACTATTTATTTCAAATAAACTGCATTTTATTTCAACTATATATACATATATATATAGATATATGTGTGTGTGTGTGTGTGTATGCACCGGTAATTATGACAGTGACCTAAATCATATATTTTTTGTATTGAGATATTTAAATCTATGCGTTTGTGTGTAATGAAAAATATTTTTCCATTATGTAACAAAATATTTTCCAACGTACTTACAATTGTAATGTAAATCTTTTCTGTAATTATGAACTGTTACGTGTATCATGAAAAAATATGTATTCTTTAATAGTTCACATGACTTAGACTGTTTTCAAAATTATTCAAAGATCTTAAAAAACAACTTATAATAAAAATATATCAGTTTTATTCAAAAAAGGAAGTTGTAAACAACAGTATTCACTTATATTTTGTAATTATAGTCATGTTAACTTAATTTAGAATAATACTAGAGATCTTCTTCTTCTTCTTCAATAACGGTATTTTCTTTTTGTGACTTTTCGACAGTACAAAAACATTCATGGAAAATTGGTGGAATGCACGATAACAGATCCATTATATCGACATGTTTTTTCTACATAAGTGGTTGGATACTCACATAAAATGGAAATAATTAATTTTTTTTCCTATATTTTCGACCTTTCTTCTTTGGTCGAAAGATCTAAAATCTGAAATTCTGTACTATTATCTAAAGATGTTTTATAAGACATCTGATAAGAAGGATCTTTAGAAGTCTAATCCATTGAATTTTCAACCAATAAGTGGATTCTCTCTTAATATTTTTCGTTCTCTTTTTAATTGATTTCTCTAAAATGTTTTTTTTTGCAATAGCAATATAATTGATTGTTTGAGAGTTTAAAGCAAAGAAGTTGACTTAACTTAAGGGTTATTTACCTTGAAAATAAATATGGTTTTACAGAAAAGTCAGATAGGTACATTCATTTTTCTAGAAAAACAAAGTATACCGAAAAATAAGTGGCTTAGTCCACTATCAAAATAAACAAAAACAGAGTTATGTTCACCGACCAACTCTGCAGTCATTAAACGGTACATTTTTTAATTTTTTCCCTAAAGTCTTCTAGATTATTAGCTCTTAACGGTCGAAAGGCTCCGGTGTGGAGACATATAGAGAATTTTGTTCACATGTCAATTTATTTTCGTTTCGGATAATATCATGCGATGCAAGAAACGTACAGTGACTTAAAAAGGATTTGTCTACATCATAAACAATTTAATTAATCAATTTTACAAAATAAACCTTATAGAACTAGTTTCATAAGCGTTCCTGTTGTTTTAATTATTATTAATGTTTTCTTTAAATTTGGCTTAAATTCTGTCTTCTTGTAGTTGACTAGTATAAAAAAAATTGTCGACCGTTAAGGGTTAAAATATAAATAATTGCAATAAAAAATAAATCATGTGATTGTTTTTTTCAATTTTTTAACTGAGTTCACTTTCATAATTACCGGCATATATATATATATATATATATATATATATATATATATAGATAGATAGATAGATAGATAGATAGATAGATAGATATAATTGCAAACCATCAAAATAAACGATACAAAACTGAAACTCGGAACGTATCAGACGGCCACAAATCTAACCGAATTGTCGTGAAATTGAATCGGAATTAATTTATGAATAAATAACCTTTAACCTTGATCGACGTTTTCAATATTTAATTGGCCGTTCGGCTGTGTTTGTGTGTTTTTCTGGTCGTTATCGGCTACAGAGAATCAGTGCTCTCGATGCCTATATACATGTGTAGTGAAATTAGTTAATTTGCGCTGCGTGCGACCGTCGAACAGCAGAAGGAAAAGTGAAAATAGCATTCAAATGAATTCATTGCGATGCTACGAAACGCGAACATAATTTCAGGGTATTAGATGCGATGCGAAGTTTCGTACCAGTCAAGTTTCAATGTCTTATACATATTCGAATATGTATATATATATATATATATATATATATATATATATATAACACATCACTCACGCTAAATTAAATCTTTGCAAACTTAGTAGAATTGAAATAATAATTAAAAAAATAAATAATTTCGCTGTTGAGTTGATCGACATTTCTTTTAATTTATTGACCTTTAATTTATGTACAGAATCTTCAATTTTTTTCATTTATTTCATCAAGTGAAAGAATTTTAAACTTGAACAATTATTTTTATAAATTTCTATTTAAATAATCCGAACATTCAGTTGATGAACAAAAATTCTAAATCATTTTTTAGAAATCTGTTAAAATTGATACAGAATTTAGATTTGAGACAAGTAAGTTTTCATCATGAAACACTCATGGAATGATATTTATTTCAGACAAGTTTTTAAAAAAAAACAAGCAATATTTGTAATATTTGAACGTTTGGTTGAAATTGAATTTTGGAATTTTGAATGAAGTAGAATTGCATAGACAGTAACTGACAACAACAACGAAACTAAGTAACTTGCAACAAATGAACAAAACAGATTGATGAAATATTATCGATGTTATCCTGGTGGTTTTTGTCTTTTTAAATCACACAAATTTCTATTTTCTATTACTTGTTTCGACACTTGTGCTACTTTCAGATATATTTTTAAAAAAATAACTAAAATGTATCTGAAAAGCACTTACTTGCCAAAACTGGTAGTGGACCATAAAAATAACTAAAATCAATAGGATCAAAAGTATAAAAAAAACTATTTTAGATATTACCAAGTTTTTATCAAAATAACAAATAGAAATAAATTAATATATTTCTTGAAGGGAATCAAATCTTATCTCTAATAACAAATAATCCTAGAAAAACGTTCAGTTTTAGTTAATAGAAAGTAACTGCGACAACGTCACACCTTACACTTCAATATAAATCAAATTAAAACTGGAAAAATATACTAGGACCTATCTACTTCTCTGCTGTATTCTTTAGATATTATTCAATATATTATCTGGCTGTTATCTTTTCCGATCATTACAAAACAGTATCAATGGAAAAACTATGCGTTTTTGTAAACGTGAATAATTGCATGTCTTCAGCAATAATGTTCTTCAACAATAAATCTATCAGATAGGACAGAGAAATATTACGATAGGTACATACGAATCTTGTCAAATCGTTGGGGAAAAGTTATAAAAAATATAGACATTGCTTAATTGACTGAGCAGACCATTTAGTTTACATATAGATTAATTGTTTTTACAAGGAAAACTGAATATGAATTTCGCGCAAAATTCCAATTAAATGTTGTTTTCATAGTACTAAACATGAAGAATATAGTATATATATATATATATATATATATATATATATATATATATATATAAACAGGAGTCACAGATATAATAAGAAGAGTAAAGAGTCTGCAATGGAAATGGGCGGGACATATCGCAAGAAGAGAAGACAACCGATGGACAAGAGAAATTATTGACTGGGAACCAAGGAATATAAAAAGACCCAGAAAGAGACCAATGAACAGATGGGATAAGGATATTAAAAACTTTCTTGGAAATCTATGGAAAAGAGAGGCACTGAATCGAACAAAATGGAAAATCATGGAAGAGACCTTTATCCAGCAGTGGTTTAACAGAGGCTGAAGATAATGATATATATATTTGCCTCTAATATCTATTACTAATTATTTGTCATATTGAGGGTGTTGCAATTCTCCCAAAAAGGTAATCTCAAACACCGAAAGAAAGCTCTAAGTTGAATATGATTAAATTTCAAACTAATCATAAACTAATTTATGAAAAAGGGCTTCATTTTTTAGTGAATATTGATAGTAACCAATCTGAATTTAATGTCATACAAAAAATTACAATACAACAACTGTCTGAAATATGTAGTTTTAATTTCAAAAATTATACAGCAGTAAATAAGCTCATCATTCATATTAAGGGACTTACATAATTTTGAAATCTTGGAAAAATCGATTTTCGCTCTTTTTCAGGTTTACTAAAACGTAAAGTCTTAAGTTTCATTATTATGAATAATTTTTACGAAATTCTATGAATTCCCTGAGATACAGCGATTTTAGTGCAGGCGGTTCGTGGTGGGACAGGGCTTGACCCGAGCGGGTTCGTTTGTTTTTCTCGAAATTATAATTTTCAAAAAGGTGTACATCATATCTCAAAAATTATTTATCCGATTGGCTTGAAATTTTGACTGAACATTGTTAATAACATTGCCTATCGGGTGACTGAATGATTTTTTGATATGCTTTTCCATTTGTTAATAATAAACAATTATGTGAGTCAAAAATCGACCCTTATTCAAACGGCTATCATTTTTACAATTTTCAAAAAATTCAAAAACTATCCAATCACAGCAGAGCTCTTACATTATACTATAAGTATATTATTCTGTTTTTGATATCAGATCAATGCAGTTACTGAAATCGTGTAGACCGATTGGCCATGCAGCAGATGCAGTCCTTTAATTTATTTATAATATCTTCATAGCTTGTAAAAATTTTTCAATCAAAAAATTAACAGATCTTGTCTAGGACATGTATTTGATGTGTACAAAATTTCAAACCTATAACATTAATATCCACTTTAAAAAATATAAAAAGTCGTACTACTAAAAACGACAAACTTATGCAAGCCCCTTAAGGTTAAACTAGTTAATATGATTTCAAATTTTATATCAATATTGTTTTGGTGCTTTGGATGAATTCATTTTCACAAATGAATTTTTCACTCGTACTTCAAATTACAATTTTTCCGATCGAAAATATTTAATAATTGATTATTGATTCTTTTTGATTGTCGTTCATATTTACCATTGTGCTCCGAAGATAATGGCATCACCATTGAAATGCACATAAACAATTATTAAACATTTTTAATCAGAGAACGTTATTGTGATTTGTGGAATGGATGAAAAATGTTTTTGTGAAATAGAAATTTTATATTTATTATTTATTTGTTACTTCCTTACTAGTTGATAATTTTTGTCTTCGTTAATTTTGTAGAGAGAGATGATCGAATTTTGCAAACAAGTCAGTTAGGAATCCATTTTGAATTATTAATTTATTAATTAACACCCAATTCCAAGACCATAAAACATTTGAAAAGTGTTATAACAGTAAGTGAAACTACTTAGTTGACACAATAAACATTTTTTTTAGTTATAAAATGATTATTTTTATAAATAAATATCGAACTGGATTTTTTCGAAAAAAATAGCTGAAGTTGCTAGAATAAATCAGCCATTATAAATATTTGATAAATCGAAACCAAATTACAAAGTGCATTAAGATCCATTATTCATTTCAAGCAGTCGATATTAAAATATCATCAGACACACTGAACTTATTTAAAGTTATATGAAAAAAAACTTCTTTCTCTCTCACATTGTATACATATATATATATATATATATATATATATATATATGTGTGTGTGTGTGTGTATGTTAATACAATTATCGAGAGAAAGATAAATATGTATACAGGATGGAAAGACATAACTTAATTTGAATTAATCCACTTTACACGAATCTAAACTGATTAAAATATTTTGTGCTGTTTTTTAAAACCAATTAAAAAAAATAGACGCGCCACGTCTGTCGATAAGCAGAGTTTTCGAAACACTGATACATATCTAACCTTAATTTTCCCAACATGTTCGGAGTACTTTAAAAAAAAAGTAAATTATATTCATTTCGAGCTTTTGTATTATGCGTGTAATCTATATTAGCGCTGTTTATCATTCAACTGATCTAATAATTATAAATAAACAAACGTCGTTCCTGTAATGAGCACGTAATGGAATTAAAACAATCGGTTATTTTATTCAGTTCCGTCCACACAACGCAAATGTGCGTGTGTATATATATATGAGTGGGTCGTTTGATAAGTTTGGTAAATTTATATGATGTGGCGCCAGCATTCATTTGGTAACGTCACGGCTATCAAGTGTCACTTTTCAAACTAACATAGGAGAAATTTCAGCCAGAAGCGACGCGTTGTTCGCGCTCTACAGATGTTTGAAGCGAGCATTGTAGTAATTGCTGCAAAAATTGAAAAAAGAGCAGGTTTTTGGATCGATTCATCGCGGTGGATGAAACATAGATCCACCACTACACAACTGAGTCGAAGTAGTAGTCAAAGCTGTGGACAACGGCTGGTGAAAGCGCGCTGAAGAAGTTGAAGACCGCTTTGTCGGCTGGGAAGGTGGATGAGGACTGTTTTTTTGTGATTTCCAAGAAATCATCCTGATCGACTACGTAACAAAAGGAAAAACGATAACAGAAGCCTATTATGTAACATCATTGGACACTACGAAAGAAGAGTTGAAACATAAACGGCCAAGATTGGCACACAAAAAGTGCTGTTTCGCCAGGACACACAAATTTATCAATTGAAAAGTCGAATCAAAGTTGAAAGTTACCAGTCGTGAATTTCGTAAAAAACGCTGATTAATTATTTTTTTGTAATAAGAGATAGTGAAATAATTAGAGTTTTTCAATGCATCCACATATAAGAAAAATATATATTTATTTTTATGTACAATGACATATATTGGGGTATCACAAATGAATTTTTATTCCTCAAGAATCACAAATTTCTTTCTGAATTATTTTTTATTGAACATTTTCATTGTAGATTATGTGTATTTCAATAGAAATACAATTATTATCAGAGTATTAAGATACAAAAGATACTGTAGATATAGTGTTGTCAGCGAAATTGACCTAAACAATAATATAAATGATCAATGGATAAAAATAGTACATGGGTCGTTTGATCAGTTTGGTAAATTTCTATGATATGGCGCTACCATTCATTTGGTAACATTACGGCTATCAAGTGTCACTTTTCAAAATAGCATAGGAGAAATTTCAGCCAGAAACGATGCGTTGTTCACGTTCTACAAATAAGTGAAGCGAGCATTGTAGTAGTTGCCGCATAATTGAAAAAAACGAGCCGGCATTTTTGCGTAGATTCGTCGCCGTGGATGAAACATGGATCCACCCTACACATTTGAGTCGCAGCGGCAGTCAAAGCAGTGGACAACGACCGGTGAAAGTGCGCTGAAGAAGACGAAGACCGTTTTGTCGGCTGGGAACGTGATGGACACTGTTTTTTGTGATTCCCAAGAAAGCATCCTGATCAACTACTTAATGAGTGGAGAAACGATAACAGGAGCATATTATGCAACATTATTGGACCGTCTAAAAGAAGAGCTGAACCAAAAACGGATAAGATTGGCGCACAAAATAGTGTTCTTACACCAGGACAACACGCCGTCCCACAAATCGACCGACGCAATGGCAAAATTACACGAATTAGGCTTCGAATTAATTCCTTATGAACTCTATTCTCCGCTTCGGTCCCAATACGACTTCTTTCTCTTCTCAAACTTGAAAAGTTGGCTCGGTGGGAAGAAATTCTCATCGAATGAGGATGAAATCACAAATCCATCAATGCGTATAGACTAGCTGGACTAAGTTTTTAGCCTTCAATGGAGACTATGTTGAGAAATAAAATCGATTTTTCCAAAAAAAACGATTTTTAATTTGATTTTTTACCATATTTATCAAACGGCCCACGTATTGTGTAGTTTTTTCAAGACATACCACTTCTTCAATGTAAATGATAAAAAAAGAATAATTAAATCAGAGAACAATTATGTCTAATAATTTTATAATAAGTATGAACAATATAATTTATAGAAAAATTATAAAATTTCCGCACCTCTCCAATAAAAACCTGTCTAAAACGAAACCAATCGTATCCAGTTCTCGTTCAGCAGACAAATCTATCAGAACTGCTGACACAACACTGACACACAGAATATCCATTCACTGCATTTTATTAAATGTGTGATTATTGAATTTTCTTCTAATCGAATTTAAGAATCGAGCGGCGCTGTCGATAATTCCTCCAACATGTTATTCGTTCTCCATCGTAGACATAATTATCCTCTACCTTCATTATATTTATAAAGTCAGAGAACATGCATAATGTGAATTGAAATTCAGATTGAACCGTCAATCTCGTTTCCCTGTTTCATATTCGTACCGTTGATACATAACCTCATTATTTGAATAACATACCGAACTAGTTCACTGACGAGTGATTTTCTATAGGATTGAAAACAGTTAATTCTACGATTTTAATAACAAAGAGTTTGACACACTTTCAAACGTCAAACGTTTTGTGTAAAATAGTTGTACACGTACTTGTTTAACAAAACTGTCAATTACACAAATGCATTCATATATTAATGTACATAGGTATATATATATATATATATCTACAAACCAAGAAATATAAAAATACGAATAAATAATGCTGATTCGTTATCCTCAAACGGTTAAGGTAATAAATAAGGTGGAATCTTTATTAAAATGCCTATAAGAAACTATATAAATGATTGAAACATACTTATTGATTATTTTTATTATAATATATATATATATATATATATATATAATATGAAATGATTTTGTTATGAAAAATCAAATTAATTTTAATATTTAAAAAAATGCTTTTGAAACATTAGATTATTTTTAAGAAAACATTTAGGTTGTTATTATAGAATTGTGTGTAAAAAATATGTTTACTAAAATAGTAATTAGCTCGGTTGAGCTACTCTATCCATCACATACCCATCCTACACACACACACACACATATATATATATATATATATATATATATATATATATATATATATATATATATAGGAACCAAGAAATATACAATACGAATAAATAATGTAGATTCGTTATCCTCAAACCGCTAAGGTACTAAATAAGATGGAATCTTTATTGAAATACCTATAAGCAACAATATAAATGATTGAAACATAATTGGTATAAAATTATATGAAATCATTTTCTTTTAAAAAAATAAGATTAATTTTAATTTTTAAAAAAATGCTTCTGAAACATTTGATTATCTTTAAAAAAACATTTAGGTTATGATTACAGAATTGTGTGTAAAAAATATGTTTACTAAAATAGCACTTAGCTCGGCTGAGCTGCTGTATTCTTCACATACACATCCTCTATCATTTAGGTCTAAACTGTTAGTAAAAACATTGAACTGTTAGTCGATGAATGTAGCCATTAATAATAATTTATTTAACTATAAAATATGATTCAAAATTTGTGCAATCCGTACTACAAATCTAATTTTTTTCTTAAGGATTACAATAGGTGTAGAAAAATGTCCCTGTATTCCAAAATACAAGCTTAGAACCTTTTACAAACACATTTTTCACTCACCGCACAAACCACAGAAAATTTCTATTCAAAATTATTTAATTATTGATCATTACAATTAAAATGCTCGAATTCAACAATCAAAAGTGATTAATAATCATTTTTTTAAGATTTTTTATTCGAAAAAAACTGTTTAACAAACAAAGCATTTGGAAATATGAATTTCACCCATAAATTGTTCTGGAGTAATAGCTCCAGAATAATTTATGGATGAATAAATCATTATTATTATGTTTGTTGCAACTTTATGCTATGTTTAATCACTTATTTTCGATCAAATTTGTAATTTTCCTATCTATAAGACTGAATCATTGTAAAATACATTATCCAATATTTTTAATCAGTTTTGATCAATAAATTAAACTGTACGATTCAAATATGATAAGCTAGAAATTTTAATTTCTCTGTGGCCCACTTAACAATTAAATATGACAGGCTTATTTAGAAGGAAAGTTTTCTGACATTTCTCGTATAACTGAAATAAACTTTCATTAATATGCTCAAGATTTTCATCATTTAGTACACAAAGCCTGACAAGTTTGTCAAATAGAGTTCCAATCTCAAACTGTAGTACAGTTTAAAGAGTAATATTGTAGACTTATTGAATGTCGAGGATCAAAAAGCTGTCGATTTAAGTCAGCTTGAAGAGTTAAAATAATGTTTGGAAAATCCATCGATTACTGTTTTTCAAAAGATATTCTTTCGGAAATAAATTCTTCTTTTTAGATTTGGTCAGGTCGAACTCATTCAGATCAAATCGGGTGAAGAGAAATCAGTTCAACTCAAATAAGTACAAATCACTAATAAGTGAATTCTTCTTTCGTCCCACAAACTATAATTTTTTCTGATCGAATAGATTCAATAAACCGTTATTGATCACTTTTGATTGTTGCTTATCCGTATTTCGATAACAATTTCATTAACTGCAGAGTGTGCTAGTGTACAGAAAAATCTGAAAAAAATAATTCTTTTACGATTTGCAAGGTGAACGAATAATTCATTTCTGAAAGTGAATTAGTCACAGTGGCAGAACAGTACTGTCGTTAAGGATAAATCAATTATTTATTCGAAAAATAGTATTTCAGAGAATTGTAATTTTTGAACAGTTCTTTTTTTTTAAAAAAAATATTTTCGACGAATTCGCTGACATCCATTGAAATGATTTGAATATTGAACAGTCATCTCTATACACACGTTTCGTCTAGATATTTTTCCAAGTATTCCGTATAATGCAATGTTAGAGAAATCAAAACCGGTAATTAATTTCGTCTAATCGGCACAATATAACAAACGTTTACATTTCGAAGTGTACGAAATTCGAACAGCCTCTATTGTAGAATAAATCTTTACATTTTGATCTGTATAAAATCACTGACAGATTTTGGAACACATATGTAAATAACAGAATTATCTTCAATAGTCAAAACACAATCCTACAATAAACCACGTCGATTAAAATCAAAACAATAAACAATTAGGTTATGTTATCATAATTAAGTTACGGTCGATTCTTCGTTTCATTAAAATATCGCTGTTAACAGAAAATGAAACACAATGGAATCGTTACATTTGTATTTTTAAAACAACATACTATGAAGAAAGTTTTGCAATTAATGTAACAACATGAATGTGTATATATATATATATATATATATATATATATATATATATATATATATATATATATATATATATATATATATATATATATATATATATATATATATATATATATATATATATATACACATATAAATGCTTGTATTATCAGTGTTCTACTTAATAACTATTGTTGAGTTCGCTGTGATGAAATAATAGTAAATATGAAAACAAAACAGTTATAAACAATGGAGTCATTAATTTTCTGTTTTGAAGCTAGGAACGGACGCCTAATATTTA
Source organism: Acanthacorydalis orientalis (assembly GCA_034766995.1). NCBI lineage: Eukaryota > Metazoa > Arthropoda > Insecta > Megaloptera > Corydalidae > Acanthacorydalis > Acanthacorydalis orientalis. Next base: position 4,660,763 of record CM068316.1, on the reverse strand, counting down.
ACAACTATTACAAAATCGATGACTTCAATTTCAATGCTGATTCATGTTTCATGCTTGTTTGGATGATTTTTCTATTTAGTTACATATATATATATATATATATATATATATATATATATATATATGTATGTATATATATATATATATATATATATATATATATATATATATATATATATATATATATATATATATATATATATATATATGTGAGAAGTATTTAAATAAAACTGAACCGAATTTAAACTGTTTTTTTTTTTTTGTATTTAAGATAGCAAGATTCTATTTCCTTCTAATTTAATAATCTTTACCAAAATCAAAAGTACTTTCCACTTTCAGAAACGAATTCTTTCTTCTCACCACAAACCACAAAAAATTTTTCTGGTTACAAATATTCAATAAATAACAGTTCATCGTTTCTGATCTTCACCGAGTCCAAAGGGTTAACTCAACCTCTCTAGATTGGTATTCGACGTACCCCAAATCAGTCTTCTTTGCGATAACTTATTTAAACAATTCAGTCCAAGTTTATAAATCATGTAAAAAGTGAGTAGATAAATGTTGGTCTAGAGTTATTTTCTTCTCTATATATCAAACTCACTACTTTAATCAATAAAATCCTGCGAGCATACATTTAAGAAGAGAATTAATCAAAATCTTATAGCTTTTTTTGAATCCATCGAATTTACTACCCTGAAGAGGTTTACAATAATTATGATCACTCATAAATTAGACAGCATGTCGGCAACTCTTTCAGTAATTTATATTTTAATAATTTTTTTTATTTCAATTTATGTAAAAATAGTAACATCTTTATAAAACACTTATGCAAATAGTAGAATTATTTTTAAGCCTCGATACTCAATCCTACAATAAAACCACATTGACCAAATCGATTTAAATACATATCTTGATCTATGGATTGAGACATGTATTTGAAAACGATTTATTATATAAAACTATAGAACCACATTTTTAAACACTCCTAGATAATTGCCTGTTTACAAATCCACATACAGATTTCATATAGTTCATTTAGTATTCATCTATTTTGGGATTGTAGTTGTTAAAAATAAAGTGTATCGCATCATCTTTTCTCAAAATCACTATTTTTATTCTATAGTATAATTCTAGTTTGAAAAATGTATTCAAATTTTTCTATACCTTAGAATTCTTAGGATGATGAATGGAAATTACATCGAAATATGTGTAAGCACAAAAAAAAATGATCAATTATGATATTTGATCAGAAAATTGTTTCTATAGTTTGTGGGAGAAAAAAGAATTCATTTGTGAAAATGATTTTAGCCACAGTGACAGAACTGTATTATGAAAATTATAATTATTTAACATCTATATTCTTCCAAATATATATATATATATATATATATATATATATATATATATATATATATAATGTTCAACAAAAAAAATAAATTATTTGTATATAAAAATTGGATTAATTTAAATTACTAATAGTAAAAATGATATTTAATGATTATAAAATTAGGTAAAATAAATGAAAACCTGTAAATTAAAAATATAAATAATTAAGAATGTTTTACATAAATCCTGGAATAAATTTGCAAAGAATAATAAATAAAAAAGCGTTTATCTTTCAAACATGTTTATTAAAAAAATATATAATAATCGAAACAAAACTGAAATAAAATATATAACAAACGAAAAGAACATATTTTATAAAAATGATACAGAATCTAAAAATGAAATCTTTTTATCCATATATTTATGATCGTTTCTCACCAATCCGAAAGTTTAATGATTCGGTTCTCCATAAATTTGCCTACTCTATGTTCTCGTTCACATTCGGAAATTGAATTATTCGCGTTCCGAAATCTATGTCACTTTCAGAATAAAAAAAATGTATTAATTCGAGACGAAATGAGACTTTTTTGTAGATTTCCACGCCTGGGAGAATGGTTAAATCGGAATTTAACTTAAATTTTTCTTAATAAGAATGTTTGCAACCACAAATTCATGAAAACCTTACATGAAGACAACAATGTTCTGGGAAAATTATAATAAACATAATATTAAATTCCAATTTTCATAAAGAAAATATTTCTTAAACAGATTCTAAGAAATGTTAAGCTGGTAGGAAAATAATAACGGTTTTTGTTTTTTGAATTCTAACCTGAATTTTTTCAATGAAAGTGTCAATTCATCGTGTTCATGTTAACATCATTTTAAAGTGTATTTTTCTGTATGTACTTTGGTAACATCCACTTTGGTTGTATGATTAATATTGCTTTAAATTGGTCTATTGAATTAAATATAGAAAAGATACAAATAGAGAAAATTTTTGTATAAGTTCAAAACGGGTGGTAAATCATCAGAAACTGCTCCTAAACTAAACGATACTTTTGATGTGGGTACTGTTAAGGAATGTACGGTACAATGGTGGTTCCAAAAATTTCGTACTGAGGACGAGAGCCTTGAAGATGAAGAAAGTCGCTGGCGTCCTTTTTCAGTTTATAAAGACCAACTGAAGGCGTCAGTTAAATCAGAACCATACACAACAATTCGAGAGCTTGCACAAAAGTTAAGCGTTTGTCATCCGACAGTTCTGGACCACTTGAAACAGCTAGGAAAATCAAAAAAAAGGAAATTGTGTATGAATTTGAAGGTCATAAACTGCAATTATTTTCTACCAGCCTAATAATTTGTCTGGAAAAGCATTTCGTAAATAATAATTTTTCATTTCACTCATATATACAGAAAATTACAGGAATATATTATATAAATTTATATAAAGATTCAGGGATGTAAATTGAAGAAACAGATTATAAAAAAACATTTTATCTTCAATGCTGCATTAATTAGACACATGATATCTTGCTTTCCTTTCATAAAACACATAGTTTTATATTTAGCGTTTCATTCGATAAACGTTTGTTTTATTTTAAAAAATAATATCAGTTAGAAACTCATTACAGAAACGCAGGTCGTCATATAAATTAAAATCTTTCTTGGAAATCTGTGGAAAAGAGAGGCACTGAATCGAACAAAATGGAAAATCATGGAAGAGGCCTTTATCCAGCAGTGGATTAACAGAGGCTGAAGATGATGATGATATAAATATTAGTATATAACCAATCCTTAACCTAATCAATACCATATAATCATATTATACTTGAACTAACATATCTTCATTATATACAAGAAATTATATTTTTGAAACATATTTTCAAAAAATCGTACTGGCAGAATTTTCCAATTAGAAAATATAACTTTTATGCAACATTTTAAGGATTAGGGAATTCTCTTCAGTATTTATATATATATATATATATATATATATATATATATATATATATATATAATTCTTTAAATTATTAAAAAAATAAGACGAAATGTTATAATAATTCAATCGTTGCAAAATGTATTACGAGATTCATCTCTTAAATTTATCATTGCCTGACTTGTTCTGTCTTGTCTTGACTTATCTAGTTTAACCTGACTTGATTTATCTAGACCTGATCTGATTAAATCAGACCTGACTAAACCTGACAAGAATAGATCATGTCTGAGCAGACCTAATCAATCATATTAGACTTGAACTGACATATTTTTCATTATACATAAGAAATTTAAATTAAAAATATTTTTGAAAAGTTATATTTTCAAAAAATCGTACTGACAGAATTTTCTAACTAGAATATACAACTTTTATACAACATTTTCAGGACCTTCCTATATATTTTTTCCTTCCTATTCTTTTATATATATATATATATATATATATATATATATATATATATATATATATATATAGGAATATTAAATAGAGTTCATTATATATACATGTACATATTTTACACTTGTAAACAAAATAACTATTATAGAATTTGAATTATTGAAGCAACTCTTGAGTTTTGTTTTCCATGGCTAATTCCGGATTGGTTTATTTTCAAGTAAATAGTTTAAACTAATGGATGGTAATCAAAATATACATATGAAAACAGAACAAACGATTGAAAGAGTAATAGAGTTCCCCGCCTAAGCACTCGGTCTACACGATTGGAAATAATTCAAAAAATATGCTTAAGGATGTCACAAATCGAAACCGATCGCATGTACTTAACAAGTTTATATTTCTTTGAAAGTTGAAAATAAATTAGACATGCGAAATGTCTGATATTTTATATATACAGAATATACTCTAATGTTGAATAATTACCATAAAATGTACATTTATTCCGACTTTATAGGAAAACATTGAATGCAACAAAAGAAATAACTTGAACTCAAGACTGTAGTGTTTAAAACGACGATAGTTCTACTTGAAGTAAAACGTTCTCGAAACGTAAAAAATGTTGACGATAATTTTACAAATTATGAATGCTCCTTGCGATTTGCATCTAAAGCTAAATATAAAAATGAATTAAAATAAAAAATCTATTAATTTAATTAGACAGATCGATTTGAATTTCAAATCAGCCCAAACATATTTTTTACAAGAATCGATAAATAATTCATTCTGCATCGGTCATTAAATTGGTCGAAAATAAATTCAATTCACTATTATAAATTCCAATATTAGTCATTTTTAGAAAATAATTCAGTAATTATTCATAAATTGTTATGTAATATTTTACATATACATATATATATATATATATATATATAATGTATGTATGTATATATATGAGAGATACAGAAGATATAAGAGACCATCTGTCAGAAAAAATCGTTAAATCCGAACCGACCGTTCAAGTAAGATCATAACCTTCGAACAAACTGTCGAAGTAAACGTCTCGGCAATCAAGAAAATACCGAATTACCTTTCAGCAAATAAAACTGTACGTCTTCGCCTAACGTTTTAGTCGTAAAAGAGTCTAAGTAGTCGATTAAACCTTTTTTACATAACCAATAAGAATCGTAACATAACCTCAACCATTTTCGACACCCATCTTAAAAATTATGCTCATATATATATATATATATATATATATATATATATATATATATATATATATATATATATATATATATATATATATAATACATATATATATATATATACATGTGTGTGTGTGTGTGTATACATACACACATTTATATGTATGTAAATTTTGTTCATCGAATCGGTCACTCTATCAATATCAATAACCACGAGACAATCCCGAAGAAAATTTTGACAGAAACGATTCGGATGCGTTAAACGGCGATAAATCATCCGCGTCAATGTCTCCGTCTCAGTCGCACGTGTACGTTTCGAATTTATACGCGAGCGAGACGGAGATGCGAACGCCTGAGCTTTTTCGTTCGAACGGACCCGTTCGCCCGTTCCGTATCGAACAAAACGTTTCGATTTTTGAATGAGTATCACCCCGGTCCGAATCAGTTTATTATTAACAATGAACGCGCTATTCAGTTAGCACAGAATGTCTGTCAAATTACAGTCAAAAACAGATGATTTATTCATGTGGACGCCACACAACATGTTTTATTCGTTATTATTGTATTCCGTGCTGTCTGTTACTTCAATTCCATACAATTGTTGTGTTTAAAACGGATTTCATACTTGGTAATTAGAAATTATCGAATCGGTTCTTGTCTGTTTCTGAACGATGTTTCGATATGATTCGTCTGTGGGATTTGTTTCGAACGACAACGACTTAAATGTTTTGAATGTGAATCGTTTTTAAACATGAGTTGGATTTAAAACAATCGATTCTATTTAGTTTTCAATGAGTGTATGGTGATTTTATCTCGAAAGAGGACTGATTCGAAAAACAATAAACGTTTAAAACAAATCTTATAGGTGTAAAAAGAAGGGTCTATGAGGTTGAATAAAAAAAAATGTACTACACACAATATTCGATCACTATTTACCTTAAAAATATACCATTGTCACACTCAAAACAAATGTTGTAAATTTGATTTCGGGCTTTTTTCCTAACAATATCAACACTGTTTTATTTAAAACGAAAAACTATCACATAGAGAAATAACATTATGCACACACATTTATTTGTATTGCTGGAAATATTGGAATGATTGGCTGTTTCCTCGAAAGGTCCTTTTCAAGATAGAAACGAACTGTGGATTATTTTCTTTGGAGAACTCTTTTTAAGAAAAATCACTAGTTTAATTCGATGTATTCACTCGGATCGATCGTTGAGAAACACGTTGTCCGTTTAAAATAAACACACTGACATTGTCAATAAATCAAAATACTGTCCGATCGACGATGACACTACTTTCATTCCATTCATCTGTGTTTGTTTCAGTCGCATTCCTTATTGTTTTTTCGTTTGATTTTAATATTAGATTCAATAAATACGTATATCGACTGACAGAGAGAGAGAAATGGATTAAAAAGAAATCGAAAAGAAAACGGTGTGACAGAACGGCATGTATTGTTGGAAAAAACGATGCCGGTATTGTTGTACCGATACGAGAAAAATCCGAGTTCGTTCAACGAAGGGGGGCGCCCCGACGTTCAGTCACGACAGACAGACGGACGAACGGCCGGTCCGTCCTGGTTCTGTACAGCGGGACGTCGCAAACACAAACAACCGCCGACGGACGCCTCGGCGCGTCCCAAAGTCGTCGAATTTTTGATGGGCGAGTCGCTCCCGATGTGCAGCCAATACTACCGGGATCAACATCAAGGCGGCCGTGGCGCGTTGCTAGGCGACGCGGTGGGCGTGTGCGCGTGCGTATTCCGCGTGCCGTTTCTCTCTCATCATGTCTCCGATCGCAGTGTGCGCGTCGCGGAGAAGTGTGAGGCGGTGTGAATGTCGTCGTGTCTTTTTCATTCTGAATTGTCGTCGGGATAGGGCCACCGTCGACGCTGCCGCCGCTGCCCGTGCCGCCGTCGAGGCCCGGTCGCCGTCGACGTCGACGTCGTATGTGCGTGCGTGCGTGTGCGTGTATGTATATTTGAGAGCGCGTTTCGAAAACACGGTGACATTTATGTTGTTCGATGCCCGTCGTAGACGTTCGCCGAGCACAGTAACCTTTACCGTTTCGACATCTCTGACATTTATTCTCCACCGTCTCTTTATGTCGGCGGTTTGGTCGGTTGGGGTCGGCGGTTCCTGTAAACGATGCTTCCCTCGCGTTGTTTCTAAAAGTCAGCGGTGATAGAGCGCGACGCCGAAAAAGGGTTTCCAGGTCGAGCCGAACGTGAAAATATTCAAAAGTAATACTTTTCCACGTCAGTTACAGTATACTGTTGTATACTGTAACTCATTCATCATTCGACGCCAACCTTTTCTCTCTGTCCTCTACGAAAAAACATATGTAACTCATAAAAACCGTTTCTTAACAGTGTCAGTAAAACTCAGAAAAACAAACATATACAGAAATAATGGTAATTTCGTATTAAATAGACACCTTTAAGCTCGATAACTCTAGCGAGACAATCAAAAAACTAAAACTCGTTTAGTAAAAAAGATGTCTGGTAAAATAAGATTATCTCTGTTAATCACCTGTCGAGATTTACAAATCATGTAAGAACGAAAATTGATATTAAACAATCAATGATTCGCTAATTCACCTTACAGGGTTTCTATGTCCGAAATAGAAGAACTTTTCTCCACCTTACATTTTTTTTAAAAAAAATCTCTTGCATTTCCAAGCGTTATCCTTTTTCATAACAACAACTAGTTTGTTCGATTCTTGCGTTTGCATTAATTCAATAAATATAATTTTATGTCTTACACAGATAAACAAAGGGAATAAATTTTACCGGACGGATACAATTCTGTACAAAGAAAAAAAACATACATGATGATTGAAATGTATTACTTTCGGGACCATTTCCTTCTTTTATAATAAAACTATAGATAGGAAACCTACTCTAAACATCGATCAAAAAAGATAAAATTCAATGTCAGGTAAAAATAATCTAAGAGTAATCATTCGTATTTCTATATTGAATTTTTAAAAATTCCATTCGAACATTTCAGAATACGTGGCTATAGCTTTAGTCGATTCTGAACGACTGTAGTATTTTTTTGATTACATGAATACTGTCACAATTAAAAAATTACCTACAAATCAAAATGAAAAATCAAATGCAAACTATTCAATATGTTACAGTTTTATTCCAAAGGAAAGCCTAATCACCAGATTGATTTATCCTAAACAGGTATATTATTCGCAATACAGTTCTATCACTGTAGCTAAATTTCTAGAAGATTTTTTCTCTCATTCCATAAACTGCATTTTTTTCTAATGAAATATGTTTAATCAATGATTGATCATTTTTAATTCTTGATTGTGATTTGAATGTTACTTATTCGCATTTCACACAGCATTGTAACATAATTTATGATCACAACGGTACTGAAAAAGATTTATGATAATTAGATTTCATGTACAGTATCGGATTTTCTGAATTATAATCACATTTTTCTATATCTTGGTGCTATGAAAATGATTCATAATTAATTAAATTCAGTATCTTTTCCTCTGAATATAACAGAACTGACATCAAAATGAGCATAAGCAGCAATCAAAAATGATCTACAATAATTTACCATATATTCTTGATTAGAAAAAAGAGCCGTGGTTTCAAATTTCATTTGTAAAAGACATATTTTATTGTTATTGATGTAATCTACAACTTTGTAGAGAAGAATATCGTTTATTTAGTTCGGTTCAATAAATAGTTTAAATTTTATTTCACTCGAAGAAATCATTGTTAAGAAAGACCACTTGTTTTATCGATCAAAGCAGTCAACGTTTCAAAACCGTAGCAGAACATTTTAAAATTCTCGATTAGAACCAGTGTACTTATCAAACACATTACAACCTGGCGAAAGGTAAAAAAAAAACGTTTCATGATTTAAAAAAAGAACCGTTTCAGATGTCTAGTACAAAGCAAACACAGATTGTAGGTGTTTGGGAATGAAATCTCGTTCGGTATATTTCATATAATCTATAAACGCACGAACTAGAATCACGATACAAACGTCTTCTCGCACACAAAATGTGGGCTTCATTTAAGGCCAAACATCTACACCTACACCATCTACACGCGTCCGTATCTCGGCTCCGTACAGTTATTATAAACGTATATATTTGTTTCGATTCTGTTTCATGACACATTAACAGTTCCTGGCTAGTTAACGAGACCGTTTATCTACAATAGTGGTGTGTGTTTTTTTTCTGTCCTCCTCAGAGTGCACTCAACTGCACACAGATGACATTTGCAAGAAACATGTGCGCCGTTAATGTATGAAATTGTTTTATCGGTTTGTTAACCTCTTTTTGCAGACGCGAATGCAACAGTTGTACAATGAATGTGAATATACATTTATATACACATACATATATATATATATATATATATATACACTGCTCGATAAAATCGACGATGGAGTATCACATATTTTTATATAAATCCGATTTGATGCTCTCTAAATAAGGAATTTTATACTATTTTTATAACATCGACGCGTGTCATCAAATCAAAAAAATGTGTCTTTATGGCTTTTTTAAGACATAATATATCACTGTTGGAAACATTTTCGTCTTTAATATATAAATACACTGACACGCACACACACACACACACATATATATATATATATATATATATATATATAATGTCTCAATTAAATTCTTTATCTTTGACATCTGATAAACATCAACAGATAAGAATTTTTTCTGTACTGGAAAAGAATCTGCTTTTTCTTTTTTAAAAATTTAAATTTTTCGGTCATAACAGATTTTTTTCTAAATAAAATCAGAGATCTTTACTAGGATGAGTTTCATAAAAGAACTACATATAGAATTTATTCGATTACAAAAAAGTACGATTTCGTAGAATAAAAATAGAATATGAAGAGTTTTCAAATATATATATATATATATATATATATATATATATATATATATAATGTCTCAATTAAATTCCTTATCACTGACATGTGATAAACATCAGCAGATAATACATTTTTCTATACTGGAAAAGAATTTACTTTTTCCTTTTTTAAAATTTAAACTTTTCTGTTATAACTGATTTTTTTCTAAATAAAATCAAAGATCTTTACTAGCACGAGTTTCATAAAAGAAATAACTATGCAATTTATTGGATTACAAAAAAGTACGACTTCGTAGAATAAAAATAGAGTATGAAGAGTTTTCAAATATATATATATATATATATATATATATATATATATATATAATGTCTCAATTAAATTGCTTATCGTTGACATCTGATAAACATCAGTAGATAAGAAATTTTTCTATACTGGAAAAGAATCTATTTTTTCCTTTTTTTAGAATTTAAACTTTTCTGTTATAACAGATTTTTTTCTAAATAAAATCGGAAATCTTTACTGGGATGAGTTTCATAAAAGAAATAACTATGCAATTTATTGGAATACAAAAAGTACGATTTCGTAGAATAAAAATAGAGTATAAACAGTTTTCAAATATATATATATATATATATATATATATATATATATGTATATATATATTTATGAATGAACATATTTATTTGTATCCGAGGTACATAATGACCTATTACAAAGGTGGTTGGTGTTATTTTACATGTGCTTATTTTTATAGTACAGTTTTACAATTTAAATAGTAATAATGGTTAGTTTAAATACTGTGATAATAGCTAAATAATAAAATAGTACACTAATGTATAATAGTATTAGAGAATAATATGAAGTATAGTTTATTCATTTAGACAGAATGACCGAAGTTTCAAGGCTGAAGTTAAATAATAAAATATATTCTTTGCTTCACTTTTGGTCTTTATGTGCATTATGTTTGGAAATTGGTTAACTTGTATGAAACTGTTTCTAAATGGCTCATATTGTGAACACGCACTTAATAGGTGTTGGACTGTTTCATTCACATTTTAATTACACATTAGGCACTTGTCCATTTCACATATTTTATGGATAATTCCTTTATTCCTATTGCAGTAATTTCGCGTCTCGCAAGTCTTATTTGGGCTATGGTTCTGATGTATTTTTAAGGGTATGTTAAATTTTAAGTATGGCTCGCAGTCTAGAAAAGTAGGGTTCTTCATTGTCATGTATAGAGTGCTATATGTCGAATTTTCTACACGTTCGATGTCGTTTCTTATGCTCTCTTCAGATATATTGTTCATTATTTGTTCAATACAACCCGTTATTTCCGTAGAGTTTTGGTTGGTCCATAGTCGCAAGAATCCGTATTTATCTAGCTTATTCTGAATTTGGGTACACCAATTGTATTCAGGTAGATTGTTTGCAGAGTTGTTTAATTTTAATAATCTATCATAGCATTTACGAGGAAAACGGTGTTCGTCCATTTTTACTAATTTGACCCAATATTTCAATGCTCGTTTGAATACGTCTCGTTCCAGTCTTGGTGTGCCTGTCTCGAGTCTAATCATATATCAAGGTGTACACTTTAGTAATGCTAAGAGCTTTTTGAAAAATTGTTGTTTAATTTTTTCTATCTCGTTGAAGAAACGTAGGCCCCAAATTCCGGCACCGTTTAGTAATACAGCACCTATTAACGATTTGAACAGCGTTAACCGCGATTCCCAATTGTTAAGGTTTGTTGCTATCATGGTTTTCCAAATAGCTTCCATTTCCATTTTAGCTTTCGTTTGAAAATGATTTACTGCATTGTTGAAAAGGCCAGAAGATGTGAATGGGACACCCAAATACACAGTTGTTGCACTATTTCTATACACTCGTATTTATATTTTATTATTTGTTCCCGTTTAGGGCACCCTCCTTTTTTTGAAGATCATTATTTTGGATTTTTCTGTATTCACTTCGACACCAGCCCTTTGACAATAGGAAGATAGAGTGTTTATTTTGTGTTGTAGCTCTACAACGTCTTCAGCCATTAGTAACAAGTCGCAAACAACAGTATTTTTATTTTTTCATTTCATATATATATGTTTATATGTATATATATATATATTATATTTAAAAAGTTATTATTAATGACCACATTCATCGACTAAGAGTTCAATGTTTCTACAAACAGTTTCGACCTGAATGATAGAGGATGTGTACGTGATCGATAGAGCAGCTCAGCCGAGCTACTTTCTGTTTTAGTAAACATATTTTTTTACACACGATTCGTTAATCACAAACTAAATCTTTTTTAAAGATAATCGTATGTTTCAAAAGCATTTTTTTGAATTTAAAATTAATCTGATTTTTTCATACAAAAATCATTTCATATAATATTACACAAATTGTTTCAATAATTTATATTGTGTCACTTATAGACATTTCAATAAAGATTCCATCTTATTTAGTACCTTAGCGGTTTGATGATAACGGATCTACATTATTTATTCGTATTTGTATATTTCTTGGTATATATATATATATATATATATATATATATATATATATATATATATATACAAATATATATATATATATATATATATGTATATGTATATGTATGTATATATATATAAGCGTGTTTCAAAAATATATAGGTTTTTTAGAAATTCATAAATTAATAAATGTTTACTTTCCTAATAAAAGTTTACGTTTAAAATAAAGAAAATAGAATGTTTCACTAAAATAAATAAAAAAACACACACGATATATTAAACCAGAAAGAAATAAATAGTTTCAAAAAGAAATTTGTTTCAAGTATCGTAATTAAATAAAGCATGTTCACTACACGTGAGAGAAATTCGTCGATCCGCTATGTAATTAGAACCCAACAATCGATTTTCATTCTAAAATATTAACAAGATTTCTTAATAAAACAATAAACGTGTTCACAACATTCTTCGACATGCGACGCGCCGTACGAAATTCCAGTAATCTGTAATACCGGCACGATACGGCAAAGCGCCGTCGCCGGAAAAAAGCTCGGCGTCCATTCGAAAAATTAATCCGTTCTCGGACGCATGATTCGTTATTCCGCCGGCGCGACAATCAAATAAACATCAATTGTATGTCGCCGTCGTCGTCGTCGCTTTTTTACACCGCGAATTGTAAATAAATACGGAAAATGTGATTTATCGCTGATGATGAAAATCGAATGACAAATTAATAAATGACGTTCGCGATGATAACGCTCAATCATTTGCATAAGCGCTCTAATAAAATGTGTACATGTACATCTATTGATATGAAATATAACGCATTATTCAATTAATTTATGCAATGAAATGAAACAATCGATCTTTACATATATATATATATATATATATATATATATATATATATATATATATATATACGGTTATTAAACTCTGACCTATTTTGTAATTTTTCAATTTGACCGTGTATAATTCTAATAATTTCAATCCAATTAATTAAATCTGTTTTACCGGCATTGTATATTTCGCGGTGTTACTTAGTCAACGACAAAATTAAAATTTCGAATTTCTCCAGTTCTGTATTAAAAACCTGACAATTATTGATACTCGATTAATTTGCATGATTTATTTTCATATCATGTTTTTTTTATTCTCATTTAGTTCATTTTTTCATCATCCCGTTTAGTAGATTTAAATTAAGGTGCAATACATTATTTAATTCATCAATATGTATTTGAATATTTCATTTGTTGGCATGGCCTTTTTTTTACATCTGTGAAGTATTCAAATCTTTAATTTGTATTAATTAATGTATATTTTCCGTATTTCATTTTTATTTCAAGTGTCTTCTTTGTATTGTTATTGTATAAATGTGTTTACATTTTAATGTTAACATATTAAACAGGTGTTTTTTTTTTAAAAAAATATTACAGGAGTTTCACATTTTGAAATAAAAATATTAGTTGTTTTTAGAACGTTAAATATATGATTTCGTTAAAGATTTAGGCCTTATTCGCACGAGCGTTAAAAAAACGTTGCGTTCAGAGTTAGCGTTAGCGCTTTTAAAACGTTCACAAATATAGTTGTTCATAAGATCGTTTAAAAATCACTTCTTTTCATTGTCTCACACAGTTCGGATGCATGAATTCAGAAGAGTTGTTGGTAATAGCTTTATGTATTTTAAGAAGGTGAAAAAAAAATGAAAAAGTTGTGTTCATCCTCTGAATTATCCTTGAAATGATACTTGAAAGGACAGTTTGTAGCTATTTATGAAGATTGAAAGTTGTATCCGGATGTTTTTCAATTACTTACAGTATAAAAATTAAAATATTTAATGAATCATTGAGAATTTTTATCCATGATATTTTCCCAGTTTGGGATTATTTTTGAAGTGACTTCCATCTACGTCTCCTTCAAAATTTTGTTCGAATAATTTGGTAAACCTTTGTGATCCTGATCATACTAAAAAACCCAAAATGATTTAACTAAAAATATAAGTAGAAATTCATATTTTTTACTGTTTTCTCACTTTTCTTATCCGCTTTTTCAATTATTTGATTGAGATGTTCAACAGCTCATAGAAAAATTACATACTCATACATTCAAAAATAATAAGTATTATTTTAGAATGTATGTGTTTAACTAATCGACTCTTCGCCAAAAAAAATTGATATTTCGAGCAGTTTTTGTTGCTTTACATCCCAATTTAAACTCATACAACAAAATCTCCCGAGTTTGCTTTTTTCTATGAATAATTTAAGAGGTCACATCCAACAATACTAAAGAATGAAAACAATAGACATAAGCTGAAATCAGTAGTGCTAATTTCATTGTTTACAATGACGTATCGCATGACTATAAGAAAAGATAACTATAATATTCTCCAAATATATACATATATATATATATATATATATATATATATACATATATATGTATATATATATATATATATACATATATATGTATATATATATATATATATATACATATATATATATATATATATATACATATGTATATATATCTTCGTTCATGTTTGCACCTAAAACAACCACTAGTTCTTTATGAGTATTAAAGCAAATCTCTAATCGGAACGTTAAAGATCCATCACAAAATCAAACTCGTGAAGAAACATTGCAAGAAAAGAGGAAACAGAATTTAATTTTAAAAAATATTATAGTGGCTTAAAATTTCATTAAAAAATCTGTCACTTCATATACAATTAATTAATTAATGTGTGTATATATATACATATTTAAAAAGACTGCATTTCAATAAATTATTTTTGGAGATACTTTGATTTTTTATCTCCTAGACGAATTTCTTTATATTAATTGAATACATTTCATCGTATGTTTAAAAGTTTGTCCCTGTGTTGTATGTGCATATATATAGATAGATAGATAGATATAGATATAGTTTAAAAAGACTGCATTTCAATAAATTATTTTTGGAGATTTTATTTTGATTTTTTATCTTTTAGATAAATTCCTTTATATTAAATGAATAGATTTCGTTATATGTTTAAAAGTTTGCCTGTGTTATACGTGCATATATATATATATATATAGTATCTAACATTTTTTAGATAATTGTCTATTTAACATTATTAAATAGACTACATTTCACTAAATTATTTTTGGAGATATTATTTTAATTTTTTATCTTCTAGATGAATTTCTTTATTTTAATAGAATATATTTCTTCATATGTTTAAAAGTTTATTTCTGTGTTATATGTGCATATATATATATATATATATATATATAGTTTTCTATTATTGTTTAAATAGACTGCATTTCAATAAAAGAAAATTATATTACTTTAGATATTCATTCATTAGTTAAACTTTATTTGACCGCAGTCCGTAATTTGAATGCCAGTCACTCGATATTTCAACATAAATACATTTATGGTTAAGAAACAAACTCCTTACCAATTCAAATACATTATTTCTTTTCGACTATACACATACATTCCGTGTACAGTGGAATTTTAATAGCTTGAAAAGTTTTCCTTTTAATTTTACAACGTTATAAAATAACTCGATATTTTTCTATTTCTGAGAAATGTCGTCGAGAATTAATCATGGAAACGTATAATTTAATTTCATTCGTCTCTTGAAAGCAAAACGAGCCCTAAATTGTTACATATTACCGATAATAATTTCTTAATTTTCGTTTTTCGCATTAAAAAAACACACAAATTCCTTCGAACGCACGCGAAAGAATGTTAACAAGAGGGAGGGAATGTATAGTACAATAATAATAAAATCGAATGTAAAAAAACGGATTTGACAGCCATGCATTCGAAATAATCAAATATATAATCTTTATACTTATGTATATATATATATATATATATATATATATATATATTATATATATATATATGTATATATATATATATATATATATATATATATATATATAATGTGTACACATTTATGTATCATCTTACTGAATTCCGCAAGTCACGCAAGTTCTGTTAGATTTGTGTGGAACGGAATCGTTCCGAATATAAGTTATCGGATTTAAATTGGTTTAAACATCAGTTACGATATGAAAATTTGACAGGATCGTCGAACTGTCCTATTTTCTGTACGGACTGGCTGTAATAGATTAAACGTTCGACGACGAGAGCGGTTCGAATAATGATTCGTCGGAGATATAAAGTGAAACGAAAGAAGAGGAGGAAAAAAAACGACTTTAGACTCGTCCAATAAAACTTATTTTCTGATCACACTGGAGGTACTCGAGCGCACGGCATTTCGTTGAAGATCGATTCGCACAATTTTGATTTAGTTTTCGCGCTGCACAGTCGTGTGCCTCTAATTAATTATTATGATTTATTATGTTTCTGTGACAAATGGCTTTGAATATGAATGTCTGATTGTTATTTTATACGCATACAAACATATATATATACGCGCGTGTAACGTACAGGATGTTCAAGAAGTGTCTCTACAGTTGTATTATAGGTTGGTAGGAGGAGGATTGCGGTTTTTGTTTTCTGAATACTCTACTTCGATCTGTATTTTGGTAAAATTGACTTTGGTTTCATTATTAATTTTTCTTCAAATAAGGCTATTGAATTAAAGATTGAAAAGAAGCAAATAACACATTAGTACTTTAATAAATGATACCATCGCCATTATGATAGACTAAATCATCAACCCTTTCACAAATAACTGTTCGTTCATTCTATCAGGTCGGCAGGAAAATAATTGCGGTTTTTGTTTTCTTAATTCTAACTTTAATATTTTTCAATGAAAATGTCAACTTATCGTGTTGATGTTAATATCATTTTAAAGTGCATTTTTCGATCTGTATTTTGGTTAAATTGAATTTGGTTTTATTATTAATTTTGCTTTAAAGGAGGCTATTGAATTAAACATGGAAAAGAAGCAAATAAGACCTTAGTACTATAAAGCACCTTAGTGCTTTAATAAATGATATCATCGTCGTTATGATAGCCATAGTCATCAACCCTTTCACATATAACTATTCATTCATTCTATTAGGTTAGTAGGAAAATAATTACGTTTTTTTTTCTGAATTCTAACTTTAATATTTTTTTCAATGAAAGTGTTATTTAATGACGTTCATGTTAATATCATTTTAAAGTGCATTTTTCGGTCTGCATCTTTGGTAACATCGACTTGGGTGTTATTATCAATTTTGATTCAAATAGTGCTACTGAATTAAAGATGGAAATGAAGCAAAAGAGCAATTTTTTATGAGTTCAAAACGTGTGGTAAAGCTGCAGAAACTGCTTGTAAACTCAATGATGCTTTTGATGTAGGTACTGTTAAAGAACGTACGATTCAATTGTGTTTCCAAAAAATTGTGTTAGGGATAAGAGCCCCGAATATGAACAAGGTCGCGGGCGTCCTTCAATTCATAACGATCAACTGAATGTGTTGATTGAATCAGAACCGTGTACAAAAATTAGGTGTTAGTCATCCAACAATTCTAAACCACTTAAAACGTTAATAAAAATCAACAAAGCTTGACAAGTGGGTGCCGAACGAATAAACTAAACCGCAACTAATTTCCTATCAAACTAATATTATCGAATCAGGCACGAAATAGTTATATAAAACTAGATCGAAAACGCATGTGGGTCATATTTTACATGAATAGTAGTGTTCAGAGTTTCGAATTCTTTACTGACATTTTACTTAATTATTATATTTTTCGATTGTAAAAATAGCGTTTCTAAATTTGTCTTCAACCATTTTTTTCTTTTTCATTCCATTTATATTCAAATTGCATGTTTCGTAGGTAGGAATTTCTTTGAAAACAATTTATGAAAGAAAATCTTTTCAAAGACAAGTTCACCTGTAACCGATATTTTTACTATAAATAAAAAAAGACAATATCGATATGCAATGCATAGAAATATTAGAAAAAAAATCAGACTTCTATTTAGATGGATACATCAAGAACATAAGACTGACTGATTTCATTGTGTAGTTAACTGATATTTTTCATAACCAAAATATTCTTTGAAAACAGTTCTTAAAAGCCATTCCTTCCAAAAACAGTCCTTTCAAAGACAGTTGTTCGAAAATGTAGTGTTTTGATATTTATATGTAATTAATTCAAGTAGATAGTAGTGTAGGTCAGGTTAAGTTAATTCAGATCAGGGGTTAGGGCAGATCATATCTGGATAGACCAGATTAGGTCAAATCAAAGCAATTTCGTAGAATAGTCTGTTGAAATATTATTCTCAAATGATTTACCTGTAACCGTCATTTTTTACTATAAATAAAAAACAATATTTCTGTACAATGGATAAAAATATTATAGAAAGATTCGGCACAAAATACTAAAGTCCCTATAACTACAATCTTCCCTATTATCGTTTTCAGAAAATGATTCCACTTGATTTATTTTCCAATAATGTAAGAATCCACATGTCTGTCAGTTTTGATTAAATAAACATCTCAATTTAAGAAGTAAACCTACAAATTTTCCCTTTAAACTTAACGCTGCTGTTTAAGAATTGTTTCGGCAATCCGAAAGTTTCATCTCTCATAGTATCATAATCCTTTTAAATGTATTCTATATAATTTTTGTTCATAGTACCACTCTTATGCTATTTATGTAAATAGTTGTGTGTTTGTGTTATTGTGCATAGAGACTCGAGATAAATCGTGCTCTGACCAGTTTAATTTTTTTGATGCATAAAATCCGAAAAAAAAACTTTATACTATCTATCTCTCTCTCTCTCTCTCTCTCTCTATATATATATATATATATATATATGTATATATATATATATATATATATATAAGTGTATATATAAAAAATAAACGTCGAATGGCACGAAACCAGGTGAAGACAAAGTTCTAGCTGACGCCGTCCTCGTTAGAACATCTGCCGTGGCACGAGTGCACTCTCCTCCGTCGTTCACGTGCATCTTGTACGTCTCGTCGAGAGCAGCTGCCAAACGCAGCATGAATCCATTCTGTCAGATGCTGGTCGAAGACGTACGTATTGCAAAATTAAAATGGCAAACTGTCGTCGTCTCCGTATCGAACGAATAAATTGCTTTCGGATGGAACAATTCGTCCGTGTCTCTGTTTTATTCACTCTACAAACACACAACACATGCATTATATATATATATATATATATATATATATATATATATATATATATATATATATATATATATGTATATGTATATATATATATATATATAACTATTATAAACGTCATGTACTGTTTAAAATATTTATAACTTGTAGCCTACAAGACATAAAAACTATTTATAAAATGCTTCAAAAAAATAACTTATTCATATTTTAACATATTTATCTTTGATATTATTAAATCTGATATGTCCTTAATCATTATAGACATAAAGAGCGTACTACATTTGAATCTCATGCATTAAGACTTCATTTATGGCTGATTGTGTTAGTAAAATGATTACCTAAAGGTTTTTAATCAATACTCAACTTTGTGCAAAAACTTAAATTGTTTCACTTACCATTCTGATTAGTCATTTAGTTTCCTGTAAAACAGAAGTTATTAATATTTATGTTTCAAAATAGCTTATATATATATATATATCAACAACTTTTGTATATGTTTATACATATATATATATATATATATATATATATATATATATATATATATATACAAAAGCTGTCTTGAAAAAGAAAATAATCTTGAAATATGTCAAAACTAACAAATAAATATTATTAAAAAAAATGTTGTATTAATAATATTGCTTTAATTTAAAAAATGTTCAACATTTTATATTTTTTTTATATCAGATACTATTTTACTCTTCTGTCCTCTTTTCGAGCTCCACTCACCTGGCAAATGCCCTTTTTTTCATAAATCGGAATATCGTAACCGTATATATATATATATATATATATATATATATATATATATATATATACAAAGTTGTCTTGAAAAAGAAAAAAATCTTGAAATATGTCAAAACTAACAAATAAATATCATACAAAAAAATGTTGTATTAATAATATTGCTTTAATTTAAAAAATGTTCAACATTTTATATTTTTTTTATATATATCAGATACTATTTTACTCTTCTGTCCTCTTTTCGAGCTCCACTCACCTGGCAAATGCCCTCTTTTTGATAAATCGGAATATGGTAACCGTATATATATATATATATACACCTGAGAGACGGTTATTTAATCTTACTCCAAAATCATTTTTATGGCCAACGTAATTACTCATCTCTCTTAATATTCAGTGTAAATGATTCAACAGCTGATTTAGTACATTAAATGTTTATCAAAAAAAAAATACAAACAGAAAAATAGGACAGCTTTCACCTCACCTGTGAAAATTAATTAAAAGTGGAAGGAAAATAAAAAAATGTTCTTATAATAAAAACTGAACACTTTAAGAAAAACGTAGCAAATTCTTAAAACAAATCGTATTATCCAATAGTTTTAATTAACATCAAAATATATTTTCAATTAATATTAAATTCTATTTGGTATGGAATAATACAATTCTCTATTAAATCAATAGAAATGTGATTCCAGTCTCTTTGAATTGAAATGATTATAAATGACGCTAATATTACTGATCAACAATTCATGGAATTTTGTCCTATAACAAGTGTAAGAAATTAAATGTACCTGTACGTTATAACAGCTACAGAACTTTCTTGGTTACCTAATATAATCCACATCTAATCCATAACTCTAAAAAACTATGTTTAATGTTAAAAAGTCAATTTTTTATTTCATCCATAAAAAGAGCACGTTGTGCTCTTTGTACCTATCAATAATGCTAGTAAATTTAATTACATATAACAGCGAAATTACTGGGGGGAAAAAAACAATGACAATGCTTAACCTTCGATGCGTAACTTAAAAAAAATATATTGATTTCAATGAGTACTTCAAGTTTTAAGGACGTGCCCATTCGCTTGGAAACTATTTGATAGATAGCAACGGTGATTATTCGTTATTTTATATACACATACACGTGACATGTACGAATTTATTTGTGATCTTGTCATAAATTTTTCATTCGAACAGATGCGCCCACTTATTGCTCAATTAGTTGACGGATCGACGATTTTAAAATCGAGGAATTCGTTAACGGCTCTCCACTTTCTTCGCCGCAATGTTTACACAAATAATTGCGCGCGTTATTGGAAATAAAGAAACGTATAACAATGATAATTATTGATGTTTTCTAACGTGTGGGCACCGTACGTAATTAAATAATGTAATATTTATGAACGTGCGTTGAAATATTATAGGCGTGCGCTTGCGGAACGTACAGGTTATCTTGATGAAATCGAACACCTATTGAGAATTGAGGTTGTGGTCCGTCGACGGAACAATTTGGTCGATTCGTCCTATACATTATTGAAAACTACACAAAATGTAATGAAGGAATGTAAGTGAAGATTCTTACATTAGACTGAAACGAAAGTTCGAGTCACGAACCCATTTTGTACATTTAATGCGATATTCTGTAGTTGAATTGTTATTTTCCTGTACACATGTCGTTTAATATTTATGTTTTTTTCCATAACATCACTAGAACTCTAATGGCATTAATATCGACGCGCCTTTAAGTCACAAATATCTATTTATTTTCTTTAAAGCCATTGTCATTTTTTAGCACTTAGTAGCAAATTTTCTAATTGTGTATTATGGAGAAAATGATTTAAGGATGAAGCTCGAACATTATCATAATTTATCTATGTGTGTGTGTATGTAGACGTCTATATAATCATTGTCACTGACTGTAACGTTTATTTTATATTTTTAGATATGAGATAAATATATTTGAGTAACATAAGAACCTTGACATCATAAATAAATAAGTCGACATAATCGAAAATTTTTTATGGATAATTTTTACTTTATATATATATATATATATACATTACAATAAAACGAAAGTTTAGTCACGAACCCATTTTGTACATTTAATGCAATATTCTATAGTTGAATTGTTATTTTTCCGCACACATGTTGTTTAATAATTGTTTTTTTCCTTAACATCACTAGAACTCTAATGGCATTAATCATCGACGCGTCTTTAAGTCCCAAATATCTGTTTATTTTTTTTAACGCCACTGTCATTTTTTTAGCACTTAGGAAATATTCTAATTGTGTATTATGGAGAAAATGATTTAAGGATGAAGCTCGAACATTATCATAATTTATCTATGTGTGTGTGTGTGTGTGTGTGTCTGTGTGTGTATGTAGATGTCTATATAATCATTGTCACTGACTGATTGTAACGTTTATTTTATATTTTTATATATCAGATAAATATATTTGAGTACCATAAAAACCTCGACATCATAAATAAATAAGTCGTCGTCATCGAAAATTTTTTGTGGATAATTTTGATTTTATATATATTTTTGTTCGATTCAGTGCCTCTCTTTTCCACAGATCTCCAAGAAAGCTTTTAATATCCTTATCCCATCTGTTCATTGGTCTCTTTCTGGGTCTTTTTATATTCGCTGGTTCCCAGTCAATAATTTCTCTCGTCCATCGGTTGTCTTCTCTTCTTTCGATATGTCCCGCCCATTTCCATTTCAGACTCTTTACTCTTCTTATTATATCTGTGACTCCAGTTTGTTTTCGTATCCATTCTATTCTCTTTCTATCTCTTCTGGTTATTCCCAACATGCATCTTTCCATACTTCGTTGTGTTGTTCGGAGTCTGAACTATTTTGGCGTTAAGCACACATGTTTCGCTGCCGTAGGTAAGGACTGGTAGTATACACTGATCAAATACTTTTTTCTTTAAACAGAGTGGGATTGTTGATATATATATATATATATATATATATATATATATATATATATATATATATATATACATTAAACTAAAACGAAAGTTTAGTCACGAACCCATTTTGTACATTTAATACAAAAATCTATAGTTGATTTGTAATTTTCCTGTACACATTTTGTTAATATATTTTTTTTCTTTAACGTCACTAGAACTCTAATGGCCTTAATCATCGACGCACCTTTAACTCCCAAATATCTATTCATTTTTTTTAAAGCCACTGTTATTTTTTAGCACTTACTAACAAATATTCTAACTGTGTATTATGGTTAAAATTAATAAAGAATAAAACTCTGACATTATCATAATTTATCTATGTGTTTGTGTGTGTGTATCTATATAATCATTATCACTGACAGATTGCAACGTTTTATTTTATATTCTTATATGTGAGATGAATATATTTGAGTAACATAAAAACCTTGACATCGTAAATAAATAAGTCGATGTCATCGAAATTTTTTTGTGAATAATTTTGATTATATATATATATATATATATATATATATACATTAGACTAAACGAAAGTTGAGTCACGAACCCATTTTGTACATTTAATACAATGTTCTATAGTTGAATTATTATTTTCCTGTTCACATGTTGTTTAATATTCATGTTTTTTTCCTTAACATCACTAGAACTCTAATGGCATTAACCATCGACGCGCCTTTAAGTCACAAATATCTATTTATTTTCTTTAAAGCCACTGTTTTTTTACTACTTAGTAACAAATATTCTAATTGTGTATTATGGATAAAATGATTTAAGGATAAAGCTTAAACATTATCATAATTTATCTAGTTTATCTAAAAAAAACACACAAGTTCAGTATTTGAAATCTGTCTGAATAAAAAACCGTCAATCAGACACCCAGAAATGTATACAAGGTTAGAGAGAGAAAAGCAAATAATTTTATTTTCCATAAAACTATTTTTTTTAAAAAATGTATATTTACACTTTTTTGCAATTCAATTAATAATAAATCAATTCTCCTTGCTGTATAATTGCGGCCTTATAACATCTATCTATACTTTAAATCAGTGTCACTAAAAGATCTTGTCATTTAAAGATCTCCATTCTGTCTTAACAACTCTTGTAATATGCTGAAGACTTTCAATTTGTCTTCCAGAAGCTGTTATCTATATAAACAACTTAACATCTTGTATCGAATCATATTCCTACTACCTGTCAATATATAGGGAATTGAAATTTTATATTTTAAATTCATCTTTGAAGACACTAGAGAAAATTCTTCTCTTTTCAAATCGTTCTTTTCTAATAAGACACAGTATTTATTTCACATATTCTGCAGAACACTTATCGTTGCTCCGTGTCTCCTCCTAACAAAATCTGCAATTTTGGGAGATTTAAATAACTGGACTTCGACAAATCGTAAAAATACAATTTTAACAAGCCAGATACAATTACATTTGTACAATTTAATTCAGGTGTTACAGCTAAATTCAATTCGACAGATATTTTTTTACTCGTCTCGTGAACTACAAAAAATACTTCTGGTGGAAAAATGTTCAATAATTTATTACTGATTGTGTCACTGTCTTAAGTTTCAGATACGGTTTTATTGAATTTTTGATAAATGATCAGAGAGGAAAGATTTGAGATGTCAATATGCATTTAAAGTATTTTCATTAATAAATTTTAGTCTCACTTCATAAACCACAATTTTAAACAAAAATATCCAATAAATAGTTGTGAAACTTTTTTGATTGTTGCTCGTGTGCATTTCGATAACGATTCCATCATGCTCAGAGCGCTAATCTATATTGTGTACACAGAAGATTCTCCATCCGCTTTCAGGAGTTGAGTACAGCACAGGGGATCCCTTGTGCAGCTCTAATACTTTGATTATCTCATGGATCAGCGTTTTCGATAAGTGATTGAACATTTTTCACTGCCCAACTGCAAGACCGCATCTCATATTTCAACCAGTTAAACTCCAGAATACTCTCAAAAGCACCTTCTTATTGACTTGCCAAACAATAATCGCATTTCTAAGTACTCAGTATTATATTAAATCAGCATCATATTTATCCCATATTTCTAAACAGACTAAATGGTTGAAATCGTTACAAGTGAAATCTCCCAAACAATGAACCTTCTGTTAATACTTAATAGCAATTCTTATATCCTGTCAGACCGGTAATCAGAGGTGGTTCAGAGGAGGCATTTCCCTCCTCGTTGCTCCGTATCCCTTCCTAACAAAATTTGCGACTTTGGGAGATTTAAAAATCATGGAAAATCATGAGGAGAATCTTCCTAATGGGTTTTAAAAACGTTTCTACTTATGAAAAAAAATCGCTTCTTTGAGCTCGATTCTACCGTAATCCCCAAAAATTTTCACATAAATTATTTTACCCCATCAAATATCACAGTCTGGCCACAGGCATGTATTCTGTTCTCTTTTCTTCTACCATACAAGACTAATATTATCAAAAACATAAAAATAAACTAATCTGTAGACTTGATTATTCCAATCACTTCATAAAATCATCTTCCTCAATTCTAACACTTTTCGATGTGATCCAAAAGATCACCGAGACAAGATGAATGAATTTAATTTCATTTTTAATACGACTGTTCTAAACTGTAGATCTCTTCACTTCTTAGTAAAAACATTAAATATTGAGATGATAGAAAAATAATTGCGGTCTACGACCTTCGAATTCATATACATTTTTCTCTCTTTTGATTTTCCTATCTGTTTTAAGTGGTCCAAAACTGTTGGATGACTAACGCCTAACATTTTGACAAGCTATTCATTAAAAAATGTATATCCTTTGTTTTAAATTTCATATCATTTTCTTGGAATCCTGTTTAAAACTCGAAGAAAAATTGACCATAGTACGACAACATTTATTAAGAATATCGAATAACAAAATGTTTGTTGTAAAAACAATTCCACAAAAAAAACGTCTGTTAACAAAATAAAGAATCAATCATATTACATCATTTAATCAACTGCGTGTGCTGAAAATCGTCACAAAAACGTACAGAAATCATCCGTTCCCACCATTTTAGTTTCTATCGATCGACGCACACGTCCGCGTGTATCCTTTTTAATAGACTTTCGAACAATCGGACATAAAAATCGACGAATCAATGAATAGGTAACCAGACAGCTATTAACTGTTGTTTGACACACGGCTTCATGAAGTCGGTTGTACGCAAAAACAAACTAATTAATTATGAACACGTACATGTGACGGACAGCGTTTTGCATTTATTTGCAATTGTAATTGATTTTCTATGTGTAAACACACACGCAGACGTGTAAGCGAACAGAAAAATAAACACACACACTAGCGCAATAACAGACAGACGAAAAATCGAAAGGAATGTACAAGATATCATTTCATGGGAGAGTGGAATGTGTCTGTAAATTTGTCGCGAGTGGACAAATAAAACTGTAATTCAGTTCTATACCACTGATCCCATTAATACATTCTCCCGGCAGTCTTTGTCGTTATAGATCAAGAAAACGAGGATGGTCGCAGAAGTACCCGGCCTGACCTAGAGATAGCGGTAGTTGTTTGAAAAATATCACTGTATTAGAAAGTACACAATCTATAAAGCATATGTTTCAAGTTTGGGACGCCACGTTGTTTAGTATTTGTTTGGCAGCCATCAATAGTGAACGTTTTCAGTGAATTTGTGAAAATGGAGAAAATGGGTCATCGTTACGTGTCACAATACTTTTATTCGAAAGGCCTCAGCCCAACCGATATAAAAGCTGAACTAGATTCTACTCTGGGTGAGTCTGCTCCTTCGTTTACAACAGTGAAATATTGGGTAGCAGAGTTTAAACGAGGCCGTACGAGCATCGCAGTGGTCGACCAAATGAGGTGACGACTCCAGAAATGATGAAGAAAAACCACAAAGCGGTACTGGATGATCGTCGACTGAAAGTGCGCGAGCTAGCAGACATAGTAGGCATTTCAAAAAGTGCGGTACATCGCATATTATCTGAAAATTTGGACATGAGAAAGCTGTGTGCAAGATGGGTGCCGCGTTTGCTCACACTCGAGCGAAAACAGGTCGTGAAGATGTTTCAATTGAGTGTTTAGCGAAGTTTCACAGCAACAAAGCAGAATTTTTGCGCCGTTTCATAATCATGGATGAAACATGGGTCCATCACTACACACCCGAGACAAAAGAACAATCAAAACAATGGACTGAAAAGGGAGAACCGGCTCCAAAGAAGGCGGAGACCGTTTCATCTCCAGGCAAGATCATGGCGTCGGTTTTATGGGATGCGCGTGGGATAATTTTCATTGATATCTTGAAAAAGGAAAAACTATCAACGGCGAGTATTATGCGAACTTATTGAAACGTTTGAGCGAAGAAATCAAGCAAAAACGGCCGCATTTGGCTAAGAAGAAAGTGTTGTTTCATCAAGGCAATGCACCAGCTCACAAATCCGTTATTTCAATGGCCAAAATTAATGAATTAAAGTTTGAATTGCTACCTCATGCACCCTATTCGCCAGATTTAGCCCTCTCGGATTATTTTCTGTTCCCAAACTTGAAAAAATGGCTCAGTGGTCAAAGATTTCCCAGCGATGAAGAAGTGATGTCGGCAGTTAATGGGTATTTTGAGGAGAAAGACAATTCTTATTATAAAAAGGGTATCGAACTTATTGAACATCGCTGGGAAAAGTGTATAGAGCTGAAAGGAGATTATGTTGAAAAATAAATATATTTTGTTCCAAAATTTTTGTGTTTTCTTTGTTGGGTCGGGTACTTCTGGAACCACCCTCGCATATATATTATATATATATATATGTGTGTGTGTGTGTTTGTGTGTATATACATGTTAATATGTCTATATAAACATTCTGGCAAACAGACTATTTTTTGTAACGTGTTGTTTTATAAAGCTTCTGTGGATAATTTTGATTTTATGTATATACTAGGGAGCTTCGCCCCCTACTTACTGCGCTCAACAATTCCTGAGCTCTCTGCGTTCGCCCACATGTCAATTATAAGCCTGCACATGCAACCGAATCAAACAATAAATATATTTTTTAGAACTCATTTATGCCTATATAATCATTCTCGCAGCTATATTGCAACGTTGCTGTTATATTATATATACATATATATATATATATATATGTGTGTGTGTGTGTGCCCGTGTGTGTGTGTGTGTAGATATCTATATAATCATTATCACTGACAGATTGCAACGTTTTATATTATATTTTTATATATGAGATAAATATATCTGAGTAGCATAAAAACCTCGACATCATAAATAAGTCGACGTCATCGTAAATTTTTTGTGTGGATAAATTTGATTAGATATATGTATATATATATACATGTACGTGTGTAATATTTTATGAAATGATATTAAAGAATACGTTCAGGTTTTATTTCGCGTAACCAGATACAAAAGTCAAGGGTAATTGTACAAATCCATCTAATACTTATATTTAAAGGTTATTTACATCATAAATATTACCGGTGTACAACACATTCGTATCTGTGTGCCCATGTGTATGGCGAAGGCATGTATTGATGGTTACTCTAATTACGTGTTTCATTAGTGAAAATATTTTAAAAAAAAAAAAAAAAAAAAAAAACATTCGGCCGCAGGCGTTTTTTTTCATTACGACGGAACGACACATATTTTCTACATACATTAGCGCAGGTACGCGTCATAAATGGATTTTTCGAATCACGGCGATTACACATCCATTGAATCGTCCGTTCGTTCGTCATGAATAATTTATGTGCGATTCAATTAAACAAAAATGTAATTAAAATTATTTGTTATTGGCACGCCGTGTGTTTGTTACATTCGAGCGAGACAGAAACGGACGAGGGACGGTGAACGGACGGGAGAGTTTTACTCGGAAAATTGAGTGGCGATAATTGTCTGATGCTTTCAAAAATCTCTTTCAATAAAAGCGTCGTTTCGGGCTATTTTGTATTTTTTTTTCTCTAATCGTCGATATACATTATATATTTCTTTATACTCTTGCTATTATCCAATAAATTGAAAAAAAAAGAATAGAAGATTGAAAAAAATACTGTTTTGTATTAGGAATGAAGTAAAGTATTATCTTTTTCACAAATGATTGAATCACTGACTCGCATATTAAGCTGAAAATATAGATTTTACTATGCGGGTCGTTTGATAAGTTTGGTAAAAAAGCAAGTTAAAAAGACGGTTTTTCTGGAAAAATCGATTTTATTTCTCAACATAGTCTCCCTTGAGGGCTATATACTTTGTCCAGCGAGTCTATACGCATTGATGGCGGTGATTTCATCCTCATTCGATGAGAATTCCTTCCCACCGAGCCAATTTTTCAAGTTTGAGAAGAGGAAGAAGTCGCATTGGGATCAAAGTGGAGAACAGAGTAGATAAGGAATTGATTCGAAGCCTAATTCGTGTAATTTTTCCATTACGACGATCGATTTTTGGGACGGCGCGTTGTCCTGGTGAAAGAGTATTATTTTGTGCACCAATATTATCCGTTTTTGTTTCAGCCCTTCTCTCAAACGGTCCAATAATGTTGGATAATATGCTCCTGTTATCGTTTCTCCCTTCATTAAGTAGTTGATCAGGATGATTCCTTGGGAATCCCAAAAAACAATGGCCATCACGTTTCCAACCGACAAAACGGTCTTCGCCTTCTTCAGCGCACTTTCACCGGTCGTTGTCCACTGCTTTGACTGCTGCTGCGACTCAAATGTGTAGGGTGAATCCAAGTTTCATCCACGGCGACGAATCGACGCAAAAAGACCGGCTCGTTCTTTTCAATTATTGCGGCAACTACTACAATGCTCGCTTCAAACATCTGTAGAACGTGAACAACGCATCGCTTCTGGATGAAATTTCGCCTATGCTATTTTGAAAAGTTAAACTTGATAGCCGTAATGTTACCAAATGAATGGTAGCGCCATATCATAGAAATTTACCAAACTTATCAACGACCCATGTACTATTGTTATCCATTGATCATTTTGATTACTGTTCAGGTCAATTTCGCTGACAACACTATATCTACAGTATCTTTTGTACCTTAATACTCTAATAATAATTGTATTTCTATTAAAGTACACATAATCTACAATCAAAATGTTCAATAAAAAATAATTCAGAAAGAAATTCGTGATTCTTGAGGAGTAAACATCCATTTGTGATACACAAATATATGTCAATTTACATAAAAATTAATAGATATTTTTCGTATATGTGGATGCATTGACAAACTCCGATTCTTTCACTATCTTTTATTACAAAAAAAAAATTAATCATCATTTTTACGAAATTCATGACTGGTAAACTTTTAATTTTGATTCGACTTTTCAGTTGATAAATTTGTGGTCATTTATCAATACAGATGATATCTTGTTCAATTTATAATACTAATAAATTTCTTAGACCTGATTTTATTTAAAATAAAAAAACAAACAAACAGATCCGTTTTCTAAGAACAGTGTACTAAACATGCATTTTCTGATTGTGCAGTTGTATCCAATAATGTATCTGGTTATTCTACTCTCCATATACGGTTACACTTTTTATAATTCATATAACAGATTCATCACTTAAAAAACACACAACGTTTAGACTTTACAAACAAAGCGTTGCGTTCA
The DNA here is from genome assembly GCA_034766995.1 of Acanthacorydalis orientalis. NCBI lineage: Eukaryota > Metazoa > Arthropoda > Insecta > Megaloptera > Corydalidae > Acanthacorydalis > Acanthacorydalis orientalis. Next base: position 4,630,003 of record CM068316.1, on the reverse strand, counting down.
AAGCAGAAATGATTTCATACAACACAATTACAAAATTGTTACATTTTCATCTGTGCGAATTCCTATTTAACTAGAATATTTATGATCATAATTTTTGTAAGTGGGTTTTCAGACTGAAAAAAAATATACATTTTATTTATTAGTTAATATTATATACTTGGTATATATATATATATATATATATATATATATATATATATATATATATATATATATATATGTATACATTAGGTGTAAAAATTAATTCGGTGCCTGTTTTATAGAAAATAAATATTTATTTACAAACGAATGAAATACATTTCCACTCTCAAAGTATCCACCATTATTTTATATAACTTCGCTCAATCTGTCGGGTAAATGACAAATTGTTCGTCAGAAAAAGATGGCGGCTTTGAGTCGATGAAATCTTAATACACTTTCGGATTTCATCCACTTAGCATTTTTTTACATATTTTATGCATCACAACACCTTCCTCTAAAGCTGAACAACAACTCTTCTTGCTCAAAATGCTTTCCTGCTGACATTTTTTCCACTTTCGAAAACATTAGTTGTAGTGATTTGGATGAAACCTAGTAAGACAATTTCAAACCTATTTCTCTTTAACTTCCTGGTGCTAAAACTCACTTTTTTCATAATTTTAAGATTCTATAACAAAAATAAGTCACTAGGTATTAAATCTGCTTAATACAGTGTTTGTTGAATAAGTTATTCGATTTTTACTCAAAAAATAACCAAAATTTCTTAGATTTTAAACGGCTATATCATAATAATATTTATTTATTTTTATTCTGCATTAAATTTTCAACACACAAACTTACAGAATTCTTTATATCTGCGCTATGAACATCTCCTTCGAAATACTCAGAAGACAATCGAAATTAACAACAAACAATAATTGAACCTTTTAATAAGAAAAAGTCTGTGCGATTTGCAGTAATAGTTCTTTTATAAACATCGATTTTAATAGTAGATAATTTAATTTTTAATTTTATAAACTCTAATTTGTAAACAAATTGAGATATAATTCCACTAAATATATTATCTCGATTTAATACTACCACCTAATTTGATAAAAAAATTGTTAAATCAATGACAAAAGGGCAAACAGTTTATATTGTTTTGTAAAATATTAATTATTCTCTCTTTCAGTTTATATATTTTTCGAATTAATAATTTTTGATAGGATTTTGGAAGAAAAGTACTCCAGTACAATCAAATATTTGCTTTTTGAGTATTTGAATTAACATTTATTTTGATTAAGCTTGTGATTTATAAAAGATAAAGATTTATTTAATCGTATCAATTTTATTGTCAAATTAATATCTAGTTAAATAAATATTTATTCAGTAATCATACATTTTAATTAAAAAAGTGTATACTAGTATAAAATATGTAAATTGCGGTTAAATTAATTTGAATTGTTTAATTAATGTAATGACTTGAGATGAATTTGCAGAAAAAATGATCATAAATTGTAATAACTGATCTTCAAAATATAATTCAATTTATGAATTAGTACTTTCATGTATTATTAATTAACTGATCAGTTGAAAAATACTATTAGCATGTGGCTAATTGAATTCAATGAATATCATTTACCGGAACTCATTCCATTAAGCTCTTAATTTGTTTTGAAAAAATCTAAAAAAACGTTTCCAACGAAATCGTTTCTCGAACATTAACCATTTCGACAAATCCAACAATTTGTCGGAAAAAGAAAGAACAACTTTCGAGAACGTCGCAGCATCGCAAAAATCACCGGTACGTTTCTATTTTCGTGTACCGTGATATTTATTTGACGTGGACGGACGATTCGAACACAACGGCGTGGTAAAAAAAAAAAAACAACAAGAAACTAGTATGTCTCGGTATGATACCTGCGAAGGCCATCGCATACATATCTGCATATATAAAACGTGCTAATTAAATGACAAGCGATTATTTAAACCGCTAATAAGCATATGATTATTGTATGAAAATACCGAAATATCGACGTGTGCTCTGATCGACAAATTCGTACGAATAAGTGGATCGAGACGGCGGCGATCGTACGTCATCGCATTAACATTCGCGTTCGTTTTTGCAAGAGGAAAAAGTGATTGTAGTGTTCAAAAACGGTGTTTCCCCAAAACATATCAATGTACACTTTTTTTTATTCATTCATTATGTCATACAGACAGAAATTACTATGACATACAGCATTTGCTCGTCATTCTATTATGTAGAGCTGACTACTAATCTATCTCGAATTACTCTTGTATTCTGGGATCATGCTTATAGGCTTTTACTAAGTACTGCCAACTAGATCTCACTATATACTAGTGATTTTACACCTCTAGATCTAGTCGTACTTATGAATTTATTCTTTATAAATTTAATAATCTTATTTAGATCTAGTGGTATAACAGACACCGGTAACTAATGAGATCTAGTTGCAATATTCAATGAAAGATGATGAAAGAGGTCCTTAGTTACTAAAAACTGCACTGTAAATCATTGTAAACTTCTTACTGATTTGAAAAAAAAATGCAATAACATTATGATTACTTGTGACACGAACAAGGATGAAACATATTTCTCTTTTCATATAAACATAAATTAATAACTTATCTATTATCAAATCTATACATTGAGAATATATTGAAAATATAATATCAAAAAATTCGAAATTTAGGAATGTATACACTGTGAACAGCAAAAGAAGTTGTAAAACTATCTGGCTAGATCGAACCTTGTATAGCCTAACATGATCCTGACCTGTTTTTCCTATTTTATCTTTACTTATTTGAATCTAACCTTACCTGGTCTAATCTACCATTCTAATCGAAAAATATAACCTCTAGGTCTTCACTACAATCGTTACGGTAGGCTTTATTTTCTGCAAAAAAAAAAATAATTTGACAGTAAATATGCAGAGCAACTAATAGTTATATATATTTACTGGTAAATGTAAGTAACTCTGATCATTCAATTGAATATTTATATTATTCACAACGCAAGATATAATTACAGACAATTAGCGGTTATTGCAAATAATTATTGCATTATTCATATTTTTAATAACATATTTTTTAATATCACCTATTCATTCATTGTTAATAAGTTGGTACAAAAATAATTTCGGTTTTTATCATTTTCAGTTTGGTGTCGACTTTTCTACTTACCGTTATTTTTTGTTATAATCATGTGATACATCACTGTAAACGATGAAATTAGCACTACTGATTTCAAATTATGTCTAATATAACGGTCTGGCCACGTGCCTGCCTTGACTCTGAAGATAATGGCATTGCCATCGAAATACGCATATATAACAATCAATATTGACTAAGCATTTTTTATAGTTTTTAAGATGAGAAAATAATTAATTTGTGAAAGCTAAGCATTTCTTTAAAAAGTTCGATTTCTGCATTGTTGGGAGATTTTGAATCATCATGCAAGATTCGTACCATTCAGAAATATATGAACAAGACATATTTTTGAAAATGTTTGTTTTTTAATTAAGATTCGAACTGGAAAATTTGTTTTATACACATTTTTTTTTGTTTTGGTTAAATTGTAAATTAATTATTCTATAAAAGATTACGTTAAAATCAGTTATTAATATCTACCTAAAGATTACATCCGTGGCGAAACTAATAGTGTAAGATAGAAACACTACAGTCCAAAGGAGCGAACACCATCAGGACGACGCAAACTATTTCTACTATAAATACAAATCTAGTATATTTACATGAATTGATAAATTAATCCAGTAATGTAATAATCAAATCATCCAATGATATAAATAATATTCAAAGATGTTCTGGCTCTTCCTTACCTTTTTTACTGGTCTGGCTTTGGACCTTATGACTTCTTTTTGGTTTGTAAACTAAAACTAAAAATGAAAATCGCTCGATTTAATGACACCGGAAACTCTTAAACTCTTGTAATCGACTTCCTAGAAGCTATCTCTAAGCAGAACTTTTAATAATACCATGAAAAGCTTTATGATCACTTGGAAGATCAAAATAAATGCAGAGAAGACGGAAAGCATCACCTTCTTCAGAGGATGGAGGAAGATTCAAAGATGTTCTGGCTCATGGAACATGGTATTCCTTTTGTAAGAAACTAACAAGTCAATAAATATGAAAATATTCTATTATTGCGAATTTTTTAAAGACCATTCACTTTGGCTGGTTTTGGTAGAAACGGCTTCGTCTTAACTGACGGTAGTTCTAGTGTTAAACATACGAAATGCTGATACATGAACGCACAACAGCATCCAGTTCGGAAACGGCGTCGTCGAGCGTGGTTATAAATCAAACGCAACAACAATACAACAGCAGCTGCGTATAAATCATCTCTCGTGGAACGTAAGTCTATCTAATTAAATATTCCATTAGCCCAGTTCCTCTCGAATTACGATTTTACGATTAGACCCTGAAATCGTATCTGCTTGCGGACCAAAAAAAAAAAACACAACTTGACCACCGAAAAAAAATGCTTGACGAAACGACAACGGAATATACAACAAAACAATGACGGTGTATATATATATATATATATAAACAAGTATCATGTTTCAATAGAACGCTCCGCATTAACCAGTGAAAGTCATACGAGCAATAATGTTTCGGTTATCTGATATTGTGGCAGATATTATTTCGTTTCGAGCCTTCGACGCAACAATCGTAATAAAAGAGAAATATATTACAGCGTTATTATGTTTATGACGTCCGTCTCGGTTTTATAGATAAAATCCGATTCGTATGTCGTCCGACAAAAGTGTTCATTGGTACATTATTTTTACCTGAGGTTACTAACGTATATTATAATGCTATGAGTCATCAGCAGTCAGTCAGCCGCCGTTTATGACTGTAACAGTGGCGCAACGGATTCTGTGTATTTATCAATATATATATATATATATATATATATATATATATATATATATATATATATATATATATATTTAGTGACGTCACGCGGAAGTATAGATTTCATAAACATAGTTGCACAAGTATAAGTAATGAACACGGTTTACCTTTATTTGCAGAACATTCTAAATTGAAAATATTAAATAACAGTAGAGAAATATCGTATCGTATCGAAAATAAATATCGACGCATTTGTCTTTCAGATTTATTTCATACACGGCGAATCATTTAAATATTAGAGCGAGTATCACATTTAACAGGAAATTAAAAGCGTTGTTCTGATGATCCTTTTCGTTTTAATTCACTTGTGTTTTGGTTTTTCGATATCAGTTTCAGTACGTCTGCCATCTTCAAGTAAATTTCAAATAACTCGAATTCGAAAAACTGTTCAAAGGTGGTACATCTGCCGAAACTAGCAATGGAGAATAGAGAATCATCAAATGTGTGACTAGTGAACAATTCATGTATAAAATTGAAATTTACTTCCTATTAGTACAGAACGAAAAAGATACTTTTACACGAAATAAAATAACTGAAATTAATTCTGTACAATAATCGATGACAATTTCATCGATAGATCGATATTAAAACATCAAAATCACTTAGAAAACAAATATCCATTTAGATAGAGTTATTTCAGTTGTTTAATTGTTGCAACAGGTTTTTGTATCCATCGTTCTTATCCATCGAGAATATAAATTGGGACAAGTGTTCTCGGTGACATTAAATTATGTTTTATTACATGGCAAATAGCCTACATCGCGAAATAACACGACGTTATGCTGTTTCGTGATGATGCCTGTTCCATATTTCAAACCTGATGGTCTGAAAATTGAACAGATCACGACATGTGACAACTATTTCCACCGATTATTTCTTTCTCGGACGTTAAACATTTTTAAATGATGATTTAGGTGTTGAAATTGTATTTATTTGAATTTTTAGATTGTTATTGGGTCATTTTCTTGTGCCTGTCAATAATTGTTCTGCATGAATCTTAGTAGTCAAATGTGCGAGAGTTTCTATTATTTTTTCGGTTTTGACATTTATCTTCAAGTAAATTTTAAACTTGTAAGTTTAACTTCGGTCGTAGAAGAAATAGCTTCCTTAAATAGCTTCTAGGAATCATGGAATAGAATTTTTCATGTTCAGTTAATAGAAAAACATCAAAAACTTTTGAAAATCGCACTTATCTTATTTAGTTTGTTCCTGTGATCCCGTTAACAGGTTGTCTTCTTTCTATAGGAATTTAGCATTCTATAAAAATGAACATAATATATTAAACGAACAAATAAACATCAACAGCGACGAGTTATTCTGTACTTTAAAGGTATACAAAAAAATATAATATATATATGTATATATATATATAAACCTCCCTGAATATTGGCATAGAGAATAAACCAATCTTCAAAATTCACCTGAAGATGACGCACGTCCCGAAACCGGTTGCGGAGAATAGACTTACAGATGATCTTATAAGAAGGAGACCTCCACGACAAAATAACTTATTTAGTGTTATTTTTGTTACAGTAGACGAAATATCAAAACGGAGCCAAGTTGTCAGGTCAAAAAATTATATTGTTAATTATTGATCATTTTCGATTGTTGCTTATGTACATTGCGATGCCAATACCATCACCCTTAGAACACTAAATACAGACATTTTTCTATAGTTTTCTATAACTTTTACTTCAGGTTTCTCTGTAGAAAAAAATATCATTTATTGAATATTTCTGATCTGAAAAAGGTTTATGATTTGTGGAGTGAGTGAAAAATTAATTTGTGAGTGATTTTGATCATGGTGCCAGGACTGTATTCTAGTAGGAGTGTCAATAAAGCAGTAATCTGTCATATTAGTTATTTTTCTGTGATGGAAGAAAAATTAATATTAAAGCAGTGTTTTCTTTAAACATGATGTCCCTGATTAAAAAAATAGCTGACATTTCCATAAAAGGATCTTGCAACTTCAACAGTAACATTAATTCAAAACAATAAAAACGATTCTATAGTGAATAAGCTTAGAGTTTTAGACATATCATTAGGTGTATAAATTAATTCGGTGCTTTTTTTATAGAGAATGAATGTTTATTTACAAAAAAATTGAATACATTTCAATCCTCAAAATATCCTCCATTATTTTATATCACTTTTTCCATCTGCTGGGTAACTGACGAATCCATTTCCGAAAAAAGGTGATTGTTTTAAGACAATGAAATTCTAATGTATTTTCGGAACTCTTCCGTTGTTTTAGCATTTTTTATACGTCACAACACCTTCCCTTAAATCTGAACAAATCATTTCTGCGACTTCGGGAAAATTTTTTTAACTAGAATTTCATTTCCCAATTTGCTACTTTTCAGATGCCATCGTGTTCACTATTGTCTTCTGAGGTTATACCCACTGCTTGACCAATATATGTATATATATATATATATATATATATATATATATATATATATATATATATATATATATATATATATATATATATATATATATATATAGTGTTTTTAAATGTTAAGATTGACACTTCAAAATCCTAAAACGACGAGAAAAGATTTTAATTGAAAACAGAGTTAAGACTGATTCAATTTTAAGACACCGAACTGATTTCTACACGTATAAATTTCAAATTATCCACAACTTGTACACTGTTCTTACGAATAGTGAATTTTATAAATAAATTCACATGTCGAAATATTTACAAGTATTCTAGTTACTAGAATAGCAACAAAAAAAATTAATAAATAAACGTGATGGCGACATTATGTTTAATATTACATTTTATTTTGCAACGCCATAAATTTAAAACACCCGCTGACGTTTTATATAAACAAACAGTTCAAGTATTGTTGCTATGACACATCAACAATTCATCCAGTTAGTGGAGCAGGTGGTGTAGTTTCGACTCGGTTGAAAATTGTAACAAGGTATTTCTATGAAATAATAATAATAATTAGACCAGCGGTTATCCTAACACAATATCAGTAACAACAACAATATGTACGTGCAGCGCACGACGATTATAAATATTCATCGTTTGTCGAAAATATCCGCTACAATAAAACAAAATATTTATACAAACTAGACTACAGCGATGACAACGTTAATAATATGACATATAATATACACATTTATGTGAAAGAAAAAAAATCATGTGCCACGAACGTAATTTATGAATACATACGTGCGAGTATGTGTGTATAGGTGATTTGTTTAAATAGCATAATAATTATTATTATTGGAATTTTTGTACAATGATAGTATCGTTTTGTCTAGTCAATAAATGTCGTGTGTTTATAAGCACTTTCTATACTGATGATTATTATTGCTTGCTTTTATAATAGTTATGTTTATAGAAAGTTATTCTCCATACTGTTTATAGATGTGCATATATATATATATATATATATATATATATATATATATATATATATATATATATATATATACATATATATAATGCATATGAAATTCGAATTTATAGTAAGTTAAAGAAGTGTTGTAGTAAAACATTTAAATGTTCTATTGTGTATCTTAACAGTTGTTAACACTGTCTCCTGTTATTTTTAGTTAGTTGCTAGCATTGATAAAACTATGTTGTTGAGGTTGCTAGCCATGATTATTTTATCACGACAACAATTAAAATATAATTGTTGTGCCGACGTCTCGTATTAGTGAGATAGTCACTCGATATGTTCTCGGTTGTGTAGATGCTCTGGATATTTAATAAATTGTTTCATGTTAATGAATTTGTTCTGTTAATATATGCGCCTGCAATTCATCAACAAGAAGCTGTACTTTTTCAAAGTAATATGGTGTAAAAAATAATTATGTGTCTTTAAATCGAATCAGTCATAACTCTATTATAAATTAAAATATTTTCTCGTCTTAGGGTTTTGAAGTGCCAACCTTAACATTTAAAAACAGTATATATATATATATATATATATATAGGTCAAACAGTTTGTATAACTTTTACAAAACCATAGTGAACACAATGTTGTCTGAAAACCAGCATATTAGGAATTGCTTACTTTTCAGATTCTAGTTGAAAAAAATGTTCCCGAAGTCGTGAAAATGAGTTGTTCAGCTTTGGGGGAAGGTATTATGATGCATAAAATATTCAAAAAAATGCTAAAACTGTGGAAGAGGAAGAAGAAGAGAACAAAAATCAATGTTCTTATGAAAAAAAAAACATTTGTTTTCTTTAAAAGGTATCGAATTAATTCGTACACCTAATATATATATATATATAATGCATATGAAATTCGAATTTATAGTAAGTTAAAGAAGTTATACTTTTTCAGAATTATTAGGTGAAAAAATCAATTTTGAGTTTTTAAATTGAACCAGTCATAACTCTATCATAAATTAAAATATTTTCTCATCGTCGTAGGATTTTGAAGTGCCAGCCTTAACACTAGGCCAAACAGTTTGAATAACTTTAACTAACCATATTGAACAGAATGTTGTCTGAAAAGCAGCATATGGAATTGCATACATATCTTGAATTCCATACTTTTCATATTCTAGTTGAAGAAAATGTTCCCGAAATCGTGAAAATGATTTGTTCGACTTCGGGGGAAGGTATTGTGTTGCATAAAAAATTTAAAAAAAAATGCTAAAACAGTGGAAGAGGTCAAAAAATGCCATGACAGTAATTCGACATATGAAGCAGATCACACAAAATAATCGGGAATACTCTCAAAAAGTTCACATTTTATTTTCCCCCATATAATATTATCTTTAATCAAAGCTTCAGAAGTTTTAAATGATTCGGTTCGAAAGTACACATTTCTACAACGAAACATTGAAAGCGAATATATATATATACTATTTGTTCAAAAATACTCTAGAATTTATTTGAAAAAACACTCTCATTTTCTGTCAATCCATTTCAACTAGATGAATGTATATGAAAAAGGACAAAGCCATAACTCACAATAATAACCTGGTTGATTACCTTTCAAACTGAATATATGATATTGAATTTGGTATATGAAAAGTATTTTTTGACACAAAATGATAGAAGTGATCTGGAAACTTTCCAACATAAACAAACACTGATATTTTATGTATACCACTATGTACACACACACACATACATATATATATATATATATATATATATATATAGAGAGAGAGAGAGAGAGAGAGAGAAAGTTTTGAGAGTGTGTAAAGAACGTCTAGTTTCAACAACAACCAAATCCACAAATTCCAAAATTTTAAAGACATGCCCACCATTTCATTACACTGAACTCTTGCATGCCATATAAAAACACTGATGCAAATCCTGTAAAATCCCACACAAATTAAGTACAGAAACCGTCACTGGATTTTATATTATTCTAAATCCACTCATGTACAGTCTTCTTTATCATCTCCAACTCTCGTGGATAAAGTCCTGTTTGTAAAACAGGACGACTATCGTATATATATATATATATATATATATATATATATATATATATATATATATATGCATATATATGTATATATAATATATGCGTGCTTAATCGATACGATTTCTTCTGTAGATAGAAAAGAAATGTTTTGAAATTTAAAACAAAACTTTTCTCGAATTCAATTTTCAAGAGCTTCTGAAACAATGTTTCCTGTATCTATAAGGATCATAATAAAAAGATCATGTCAAGGACGAGAACACAAACAGATCTGATAAAAAGAAAATAATTTGTCGATTCTATCTGTACGTGAATACCTGCTTTATCGACATTGTCAACTTTTCGAATCGGTTTGTGGGGGAGTTGAACACGCCAGGTCGCTGCAGTACAGTATACTTGTTTGTTTTTAATAATAAAATCGATACTCAGTTATCTAGAAATGCTTCTAAGATATGTGAAATAAAAAGTGTGTATTACTTATCGTTTTCATTAACATTTTTGAAACAGTAAGTGGCAGTAAAAGCAATCAAAGCATTAAACCATATAAATGGAAAAAAAGCGCCTACGCTACCTTCGATAATGTTTCAACAAAAGATATCTGCTTTATCGACTCGCTTGATTGTTATATCAACAATGGTTCATTTTTTCAATCAGTTGTATATATATATATATATATATATATATATATATATATATATATATATATATATATAAATATTGATTAATCATTCTATCATAGCGTTATCTACTATTTTGATTTCAAATATAATTTGAGTGCTTTTACTTTGTTATCTTTAACCGCATAAAAAAATTTAAACGTTTATCCAATATTAGGTAGTTGAATTAAAGCTATTGTAAAACGACTCATGAATGGAATGTTTCAATTTAATTTATGTCGTGAATAAAATAATCACAACTGACGACATATACAGACGTCCTGAAAATTTTCAGACTGATTTAAAAAACAGGATTACCCACAAATATTTAACTTTTTCATTGAATTTTATTCATAATACACTTCATCTGCGACACATTTCTTTCAATGTATTCCTTATAACGATCATAAAGATTTTTTTTCATCTGTTTGGGTATTTGGTCGTCTTTTTGTTTATAATCATGATGTTGCTGGCCGTACCTGGGAGTACAGGACCCCGACAATAGCCTTTTATGTCCATTAATGTTGACTTGATTATTGTTGTCGCCTCTCTCAAATAATTATATCTGGGAAAAGTGCAAAAACCCTGATAAACCTTAGAACAACAATATCCTCCACTCTTTCCCCTAGAAGTATACCCTTCCCCTTGATACCACCCTGAAATGTCACGGTTCGCTACCGACGTGACGTTGTTGGCAGCGTTTGTCGCGGCTCGTGAAATAGCACGGTTGCATGAACTTATTTTTTCGGTGATGTTGTTCGACTCGATTCTTAAGTGTAGTGACCCTAGCAGCTGGCAACCGCTCGATCAATGAATTACCGAACGGCCTTCGTGAATGGAATTTCCAGCTGATGTTATCTATAAAATCAGCAACCTTGCGCTTATTTGTGCCTCCTCGTGGAGCACTTCCGTGGGATAACTTGTGTCTTAATTCATAGCCATCTTCAGACACTAACTCTGAACTCTCTGTAACTTCCTGATATTCATCCTGGAGATATTCCGCCAAATTGAAGAAGCGTACGCCATGGCCGGTCTGACTGCCATTTCATAGAACGTCAATTTATTGTCTACGTTCGGACCGTCATGCCTATCCATGAAAGAGTAGAGTTGTATCAGAGTGACGTACACCTTCTTGCGTGCACATACAACATGTTTGTTGTATGTCAACTTTCTGTCAATGTTCACGCCTAAGTATATGATGAAATCCCTCCAGATGATTTCGGCTCCGTCTCTGTTTAGACACCCTAAGTTCTTCCTCCATCCTTTGAAGAAGGTGATGCTTTCCGTCTTCTCTGCATTTATTTTGATCTTCCAAGTGATCATAAAGCTTTTCATGGTATTATTAAAAGTTCTTCTTAGAGATAGCTTCTAGGAAGTCGATTACAAGAGTTTAAGAGTTTCCAGTGTTATAGAATCGAGCGATTTTCATTTTTAGTTTTAGTTTACAAACCAAAAAGAAGTCATAAGGTCCAAAGTCAGACCAGTGAAAAAGGTGAGGAAGAGCCAGAACATCTTTGAATATCATTTATATCTTTGGTTGATTTGATTATTACATTACTGGATTAATTTTTAGCTTCATGTGTCTCTCTTCAGTTCATGTAAATATACTAGATTTGTATTTATAGTAGAAATAGTTTGCGTCGTCCTGATGGTGTTCGCTCCTTTGGACTGTAGTGTTTCTATCTTACACTATTAGTTTCGCCACGGATGTAATCTTTAGGTAGATATTAATAACTGATTTTAACGTAATCTTTTGTAGAATAATTAATTTACAATTTAACCAAAACAAAAAAAAAATGTGTATAAAACAAATTTTCCAGTTCGAATCTTAATTAAAAAACGAACATTTTCAAAAATATGTCTTGTTCATATATTTCTGAATGGTATGAATCCTGCATGATGATTCAAAATCTCCCAACAATGCAGAAATCGATTTTTTTAAAGAAATGCTTAGCTTTCACAAATTAATTATTTTCTCATCTTAAAAACTATAAAAAATGCTTAGTCAATATTGATTGTTATATATGCGTATTTCGATGGCAATGCCATTATCTTGAGTCAAGGCAGGCACGTGGCCAGACCGTCATATTAGAGGAGGCAAACACCATTTTAGAAATGGCAAAAAAATTTTATGTCAAAATTGTTGGGGGTTACGGTAGACTCGTGCTCATAAAAACGATTTTTTTCAGGGGTAGAAACTTTTTTAATCATCAAGGTAAACCCGTTAGGAAGATTCTTCCAATGATTCTCTATGATTTTCAAATCTCACAAAATCACAAGATTTTGTTAGGGGGGCAAACGGAGTAACCAGGGAGGGGATATACCCTCTGGCTCACCCCTGGCTACGGGCTGGAGTCAAGATACAGAAAAATATCTGTTGCTTGACGCTCTTAAAATAAAGATAAGTTAATAATCAAACAATGACTTATTGACATTTTTGATCAGATTTTTCTGTGAACGGAGGGGGGGATGAAAAAACTTTTCAAAGTGGATTTAGCCACAGCATCAAAACTGTATTGTGAAATGTTAAATAATTTTCAACGGACATTTCAAAATTCCGAGTGTTTTTCTAACAGTTGTCATAACAATAATAAAAAAACAAACGACTCGACAAAAACTAGTATACACAAACAGCAAAAAAATATAAGTGTGAGCATAGGTAAGATGTATACATAGCGTATTGTGTCACCTTAATAAACACTGACCTATACGCTATTTAAATAAAGAATTAAATTAACCCTAATTAACTCCGCCACTGAAGCGACTACCTTGACGTCTGCCGCTGGACAGGAAGCAAGCTCTCCATATAACATGGACCGAATAATCAATACGAGTACGTTCCGAGAGAGAGACAGATATACGATCGAAACGATATTCGTGCACTGTCCGTTTCTGTCCGTCAGCCGCGTTTGTAACGCACACTCGTTCATATACCGCAACTCTACCTAAACCGACGACTGACTACACCACACCAGTCTACCAAACGTAGTGGAAATAAAGCCACACACGTAAGGTGTGTGTGTGTGTTTGTATATTGAAGTGAGTTTGTACAGTTGGTTTCAGACGTACGCTCGTGAGGTTGTGTGTACACATACAAATATATATATATACAAACCTACCTGTGCATTTTTATATATATATATTTATAATAGTTTTCTACAATTTGTGCAGTGACTAGTTTACACCTGCAAATGTCGTACGAATATGATATACGAGCGTCTAACCACCAGTGTTTCTGTGTATAGAACAGAATCTTATCTGTTAGTGATCTGATTTAATTCTTGTCAACGATTTTAACAATAACAACACACCACGTACGTACGTACGAAAATATACATACATAAAAAAGACCATCAGCATCAGATTTTGTCGTGCATGAAGGCCAGTGTGATGTGTATACATTCGTACTACTGTGTGAGTGCGTGAGTCAGTGCTACAGATCTTTGTTTGAATAAGGTGTTAGATTAATTATAAATAAATAAAAGCATATAACAAAAAAACATTACGCACACACACACACAGAGATCTGTGCGTGCGTGCAAGTGTGTGTTTGTTGTGTGTTGTACAAGCATTAGTTGTTCGACGTATCTCATACAGAAACAGGAAAATAAAATAACTGTCAAGTAAGTACCGATTGTTGACTCGTTCTTTTTTAACCAAATTGTTTACGGATCTGAAATGAAACGTGTAACGTATTTTCGGACATGTCCACTCTGACAGAACTTATTTTATGTACGTTTTCGTGTTTTAACCTCACTTAATTCCTCCACGAAATACAACAAATCGATTTTAACATAAGCGTAGTGTGCGGGGATGAGAATACGTCACATATATATATAAAGTGAAATACACATTGTTTATTAAATTGAAATTAAATATAAACAAGTGTGTGCATGTAATGATTGTTGCTTAATAAATTTACATTGTTAACAATATGTGGAGTTCATTTAACATTTTATAATTGACTTAAAAGTCAGTACATACGCACTACTATAGTAAAATTATTTTAAAGTCACAGAACGAAGGTAACACTTACTTGTTTATATTTAAAACAGTTACTCGTCTGTAATTTAGAAAAGTGTAGGTTTTCAGTAATGAAAATTAATCATTATTATTATTTAATTTAATATAATGATTACATAGTCGATCATTTTAAAGTACTTTAGGCTTGAAAACGTGTACCTCATCAAACATAAAACTTTCTAAAACGAAAACATTTTGAAATTTCGTAAATCGAACATTTCTTTTAAGCAAAAAGTGAAAATATACTATAGGTAGAGCAAAAAATCATTTTTTTTAGCATTAATATTTTGTGTAGATTGTGAAAAAGGTATTTAATGGACACAGTTTATGATTTTTGTTAAGTTTAATTTCTATGTGCATAAAATATACATTGTGTTTATAATTTAATGAACTCTAACTATGTAATTTTGCATATCAAACAAGAAATCTTTCTCTTTATTATATATTTTCAAAAACGAAAAGTATTCGATTGAATCGGTTGACTTTTTCGAGTTCTACTGTATATACACGGGGTCAGATTCAGTTAAAATCATTTCATTACCTATAAAATAAAAAATTATGTATGTAATAAGTTTTCGTTGAGATCTTCATCCTTTTCGATTAGGTGAGTGCCTTTTCCCACTATTAATTTCGACACGTACCATCTGCAAGAAAATGTTAGAAGATCTAATATTTTATTACTCATCTACCGAAACTATTAGTGGTGAACAGACATTTAGTAGATTCAAAAGGAAAATAGTTAACTACAAAATTGACAGGAATTATTTAGAATTAAAAACTATGTTCAATATACAAATTAAAACGGTTTAGTATACTTTCATAAATTGGTATACATTTATATTATTGCCCAGTCCTTAATATATTTTTTTCTTAATTAATACTTAAAGTTGTTTTAAATTCCTTGATTTTTGTGAGAAAACTATCTTTGATATGTTTCCTAATTTCTATGAGAAAATACAATCTCAAGCAATTATCTGTTTCGAGAATTCAGTCACAGGGAATAATATCAGTCAATAGGCAGTCAATCGAAAATTTCCTCCGGACCTGTCTAGCAATTGAAATTGGTTAACGAAAATCTTTCACGAATGGAATGAAACTTGATCATATTTCCAAATGAAATTCGTGCCATTTTACCGGAAATATTTATTTATTTCAAGAATAACATTTTTTAACATTTCTAAATAACTGCTCATTGATAGTATCATGAAAGAAATGTGTTCCGACAGTACGTTCACTCAAATTCCAGTTAAAACAAGATTTCCTAGCTTGACACATTAATTTATTCTTGGATTATTTAATGTGGATTTTCATTCAACACTTCACTTGCATGTTATCTTGTGTGATAACGAGGTTGTACATGAGTAATTCAAGTCTTAGTGTTTTCATAAATTGATTGATTATTTTGTTATAATTGAGATTACAGCTCATTACAAGAGTTGATAGAACATATTGTTTATATATATATATATATATATATATATATATATATATATATATATATATATATTAGAAATTAAATATTCTTGGTTAATAATTGTATTATGCATATTTTTTTTAAAACTAAGTTATTATATTGATTTGAAATGTACCGTAGAGATAGAGGGTGATGCTACTTATAAGTTTGAAAATATTATTTTATACCTTATATAGTGTTTTTACACCTTTCTTGATCCTTTAAATTGCAATGAATTAATGCTAATACTTTCAACGTTATAAATTATTTCTAGAATATTGCTTCATAAGTCATTCGTTATTATCTAGCTTCGTCTTCGTTATTATTTAAATCACTAGCCTGTATAGGTATATCTTTATCTTTCAATAAATGTCACAATTTGTTTGGTTGTACGTTTAGATACCATTTTTACAAGGAAAAAATTAATTCTAATGAAATTTAAGTAATAGTAATGCGAAACGTATGACACATTTTGTAAACAACGCTCAGTAAAATGAGTTGAGTGATAAAAAATTTAAGTTAGTGTACAACTGAAAACAGTATACATGAATGACTGTACATTGAGTGATATCGACATGCGATAAAGAACAGTTAAATATCAGAAGTATAACTGAAACTAAAGTAAAAAACATGAAACGAAAATTAATCTCTTGTTGATTTATTCATATAACACATTCTTCATATAACTTTATTCGACAGTAGTTTGAAAATGTCACCAGTTAAAAATTAATTATAAATCATGATTCCAACTGCTACAGACCAGACACATTTAATTCCTTTACTCCAGGTGGCATAAATCTACACAAAGAGACACCACTTTTTCTGTAATAATTGATCTTAAGCAACGAATACTTAATTCCGACTCCAGCTGTCGATTTACATACATACAGTGATTCGAAAGGCCAGATTGAACATAATAATAAGCACGACGCCGGCCGGGTGTAGTATCCTTTGACAGAGTTGCCTTTCTCGCATGTGATTTAAATCGGTTCCAGAAGTCTGTCCGAATTGAAATTTTAATCAAACAGTGCAGCTGCATGTACTTTATTCGACAATCTGGACGGAATTCATTAAACCTCACACCTGTCTACTACATAAATAGTATCGAAATCTGATCTCGAAGAAGCATGTTTATACGTTTATTTTAAAAATCTGCACCTGTTCCTTCCGTAATATCTTTTTTATATCAGTCTCGAACAAACTATCAATATATTGTAATCATTTTATTAGTAAATTCGTTCGAAATAGATAAGTAATTTGTTATATATAGAATATATTTACCGAGAAATACCTGTTTTATGATTCACGTAATAGCAACGAAATGAATAGCATAATTGCAAGTAAAACTCCATAGTGCATTTAAATAGAGCCGTACATGACTCGGAGGTCCTTGACCAGATACGTTCTTCTGAGAAACTATCGTCGTCATCGTTGACTGCGAGAATAACAAATCGGATACATATTAGGTTCAATTTTTTTTCGTCTCGTGCCGAATTTGGAATCGATTCATTAATAAATGATATCATTTATAAATATATAATTTTAAATGAAATACACACGTACACATATACATACAGCAAATATATATATATATATATATATATATATATATATATATAAGTACAGTATTCATACGTACATATATAAATACACATACACAATAAATATACCATATCTACTTCCATATACTTTTTTTCCAAATAGAAGATCGAACAGGAGAAAAATATACTTCACGTTTTATCAACCCCATTTAGACTATAAAATTGACAATAAAAATATAAACATTTAATTGTAAAGGATAGTTTTATCGGTTGTCGTTATTAAATATATTCCTGTCTTCTCTTTTACTATAATATTTATATAAATGTCCTTATAATAAAAAAAAAAAATCGAATGAACTCAGTGATTCGTATGTGAATAGTTTATAAAGACAGAAAGCCAAATATGACTTTCAGCGGAATGTCATGTCTCCATCGCGCTCAACAGTACAAATTGTATTCTTTTCCTGGTACAGTCTTTTTTTTTGTGACTACTTTAGCACATTAATGCATATTTAATTTCTCCTTATCTATCTTGCATTTACCAACTAGTTTTCAACAAACTTTTGATAAGGATAGGTAATTTTTCATAAACATTACATTTTGTATTGGCATCTTTATTGCACTTGGTCACATTGTAAAGACGATAGATCTATATATATATATATATATATATATATATATATATATATATATATATATATATATATATATATATATATAAAAGGAAAAAAATCATTTTTCTTAATTGTCTGTTCGGAATTTTTAGAGTGAAATTATCAATCGATATTTATTACGTCTACGTCTATCAACATTCATTTCATAGTACATTCTTTTAATTTATATCTTAAAAATACAAATTTCATACACGTTTTGAGACAATAAAAACATTTGTAAAAGTAGTATCTATTATACTTAAACTGTATAATTTTTTTTTAATTAAAAATACATTTCTCTGAAATCGTTACAAACAGATACATGTTTCTTAATCGTTCGGAGAATATTAATGTCAACAATCTTATGATAAATTATAAATATTTATCAAAATAATATTCGTTTCGTTTTTATGTCAATTAAATACAAATTTGAAACTTCGATCGATGAACTTTTACTTTTTATCACAATACTTTTCGAGCAAAATTTATTTATTTATTAATTTATTTCTGTTGAAAATTTGAAATATTCTCCTAACTTAGTTTGTGCATTATGGTCTAATTTACTTTTACTAATAATTTTTTTCCATATTCCACTAACCACAGCAATTTTCTTTGTAGTTCATGGCGATGTCATCATCCTCAGATTTTTCTGTACTTGTAAAATTGCAAATTCTATCATTAGTTTTATAAATCAATACTTCAAACGCTGTAATATGTGTTCTTTGTCAAAATATTCAATAATTACTTATTAACTGTTTAGGTGACTTATATGCATTGACACTGAAATACTTATTTAGACATTAATATAGTTGTTAGATATTTTGATAAACATTATAGTATTTAGATATTTAATTCATATCTAGAAGTGAATTTAGCCACAATGATAAATTAATTCATTTATTTTAAAAATAAAATCTAATATATAAGCATAATATAGTTCTGGCACTGTCTGGCTAAATTCCCATTAACAGATATTGTTTATCCACCTCGCAACCTACATTCTCTTTATTTTGAGGCTACCATCATATTTTCGAGGATGATAGAATCGTCATCAAAATGCACATAATTACCAGTCGAAAATAATCAATAGTCAATTATTATACATTATTGATCAGAGCTTTGTGGTTTGTTGCGTGACAATATCAACATTAGAAATATCTTATCAATTTTGATTCTAAGAAAATCACTTCACTGAAAGAAATCAAAGCCACTGATTTAATTTATTACCCTAAATTTTATAATCATGTGATTTCGTCCTTGGATGCAACGAAAATTACATTACAGAAATATTACGCTCATTGTAACCCTTAAAACGTCATATAAGAATATATAAATGTCGAATGATGCTATTTTGAAAATTTAAATGATGTTTGTAGAATTAGAAATAGAACTGTAAAAGTAAACTTTTCTGATTTTTTTTCTTTATTATGTTAAAGGATTATGATAGGATTTTATATGTTAAGTGATAGGATTGAATCCTTTATTATAATAGGATTTTATTTGTTAAATGATAGGATTGAATCCTTTATTATGGTAGGGTTCTATATGTTAAATGATAGAATTGACTCCTTTATTATGTTGGGATTTTATATGTTAAATGATAGAATTGTATCCTTTATTATGATACGATTTTATATGTTAAATGATAGGAGTGAATCCTTTTTTATGTTAAGATTTTATATGTTAAATGATAGGATTGAATCCTTTATTATGATACGGTTTTATATGTTAAGGATTAGGTACTTTAGTATCCAAATTTTAGGTTTCCTAATTTAGTTACTATATAAGTTGTATATTTGAAACTGATTGTATTTCTGAAATGAAATGCATTAATTGAAAAATGTGAAAAAAATTATATGTTTATTCATTTCGGTTTTTTCGATATTTCATATAATGGAACGTCGTGCTGGAGCATGTGGTACCCTCAGTGTCTTTTTATAAGAAAGACTGTCAAAATACAGATCTATCACTATAGCTAAATTCACTTTCGCCAGTAAATTTGCGTCTCGTTGCACAAACCGTAGAAATTAATTTGATATATTCGATAAATAATTATCGATCATTTTTGTTTTTTGTTTATTTGTATTCAAATGGTGATACCGTCATATTCAGAACGTCAAGGTACAGAAAAATCTTGAATGTTCTAATAATAGTATCGCCATCAAAAAAAAAAGCGTAAACACAAATCAGTATAGTTACATTTACTAAGCATTTCTGATCAGGAAATCGTTTATAGTTTGCGTAGAGTGAAAAATGTATTTCTTGAAACACTGACAGTTTTTATGATAAAATATCACAAGACTTCTTTCGATGATTCAATGAATTACATAGTAGTCCGAATCCTAACATGGTAGCCACTTAGCTACAACTACCTTAATTAATTTCTCAACACTTCTACGAATGATCTGTTTACTGATTCAGCCTCTAAAACTTGATTATCAAAAACAGTTCCTCGTTTAATATAGAATGCGACCGGAACGTGGGTGTCTGTAAAAATATAAATATATATATATATATATATATATATATATATATATGTGTGTGTGTGTGTATGTATGTATATATCGAAAACAGAACCATTCGCATGACAACTTTATGTGCAATAAATAAAACGCGACATCTGCGTAGAAAATTAAATTCGTGTTAACCGATAAAAACGGAATATTGTACGCGGATCAATAAATACGAAATACGGTCGAATACATAGAAATGAGTGAACAACGGCGACGAGGATGACACGGATGTGTGGAAATTCCGTCGTCGAATCATTTTTATTAATCAGTGATAATGCACGAGGACAAATCGGTGCGATTCCATTGACGAGTAACCCACGTACAACGTTCTCGAAATATGTAAGTGGGATAACACGTTATTTAAATATAGATAACGCACCTGTTTTTTTTAAAACCGAAGGGGGAGGGGGGAAGGACGTTGCGATAAAAATTCAACACCGGCCGGAACTTTTTTCAAATATTATCGTCGGTTAAACGTACAGGAAATACTGCATGCATATCGTACTAGTTTCAAATTCCATACACAACGAGATTACCTTATCAGTAACACTGTGACAGTAATTATATTTATTTACATAGATATGTATATATATATATATATATATATATATATATATATATATATATATATATATATATATTCTTGTGCATATATATTTACATAGTCACAAAAGTTATTTTATTTCACTGTAAATATTTGCTTTGTTTTTTAAATTAATACAAAAAAACTGTGATTAAAAATGGAAAAAAATATCTTAACCCTCTTAATACCTTAGAGCCGGATGTATCGGCTTTTTATTTTCAATACAATTTTAACCCATGTAGTGACAACTGTTTTCATTTCCTTTTTTCGTGGAAAATATTATTTTTCTTTCTGTCATGTAAAAACTACACACGTTTTACAATAAAATACAAAAAGAGCATGAAGTTGTCTTTATTTTTAAGAAAAATGTGTTAACTTTAATAAACGGTTTTAAAAGTGCATATTTTCCAAGGTATTTTAGGGCGGTGCATAAAAAACTTGCAGGGTAGTAAAAAGGTTAAGTACCGTAAAATCGAGCTGTATTGATCAGCTTTGAAATACATTTATTTGGTCATCCCACAAGTAATGCGTTTTTTTTAAATAAATTAAAACAGCGAAAAAAATATACGTTTTAATTATGATCGAAAATATATTTTCCGTTATTATTTACAACTTCTTCCCACCTTAATATTACATTTTCAATACACTGACGATAAAACTTTTTCTGCTTTGCATCAAAGGAGGAGTCGAGCTAGTTGAATGCGTTCATTTGAGCTTTTTGGCTAATTCTTCTACTGTTGAACTAGAGCTTTGTTCCATAGTGTTCGCAGGATGTCATCATCAAACTCTTGAGAACGCCCCGACCTTTCCTCACTTTCAAGTCTGTAGATCCCGGATCGAAATCGTTGAAATCATCTTTGTCCTTGTCCGAGACTAATGACATCTGAACCATAAATTTCTCACAATTTTTTCACTGCAATTGTAGCGTTGTTACCCTGACGAATCTTCCAAAGCAAAATATGCCTAATATACTTATTTGACACTTCCATGATAAATAATATTTTTTCTTGTGAATTTGCGTGATCACTGTTAATCTTTCACGATAAGACTGATAAAATGTTGCGTACAATAGAGAAGCATATGCATCTGATACGTTATTGCAAAGTATTCTATCATCCATTTTCACCTATATGAAAATACCGCATTACTTATGGAATGACCCAATACTCACAAAAATGAATTTCTCACTTACCCAACAAAAATATAAAGAAATGTTCTGATCAGAAGTGTTCATTTTTAAATATTACTTATACTTATTTCGATAGTGATACAAACATCATTTCACTTCAAAGTTCCCTAATAGACGATTAAAAGAAATGCAAAGATTCTTCCTATAGCTGATTCGACTTTAAAATGTAAACAAGCAGAATAAAAATGATAATATTATATGTATAAATTAATTCGATGCCTTTTCTTATAGAAAATGAGTGTTTATTTATGGAAAAATCGAATACTTTTCAATACTCGCAATATCTCTTATTATTTTGTATAACTTTACTCTCCGTCTGCTGGGTAACTGACGAATCCCTTGTCGAAAAAAAGGTGTTGGCTTTAAGTCGATGAACTCGTCATACATGTTTTATGCGTTACAATACCTTTCCCCAAAGCTGAACAAATCATTCCCACGGTTTCGGCAGCATTTTTGTCAACTGGAATACAAAAAGTATGCAGTGCGTAATATACTGCTTTTCGGACGCCATCGTGTTCACTATTGTTTTTTGAGGTTATGCCAACTGCTTCGCCAAGATATAAAATGTTTTAAATGTTGAAGGTTCGCACTTCAGAATCCTAAAACAACGAGAAAATATTTTAATTGAAAACAGTGTTATGATTGATTCAATTTAAAGATACAGAATTATTTTTTACTTCTAGTACAAAATTTAAAGTTCATGAGGAATTAACGATCCTTATCGAAAATTTGTTAATGATTTATTTACTACATGGATTGTAGTAAAGGATAGATAAATATCTTTTAATGTGCTAGAGCGGTTACACGAAATTAGTATGTGCTATTAGTGGAAAAAAATACAGTTTGTACTGACGAGTGAGAGTTGATATATTTCTGAAAGTCAAATCTCACTTTCTATCTTAATTAATAATTTATATCTTCAACATTGCTCATATACATTTTTTCATAAAGATATTGATATAAATTTAACATTAAAAACGAACTGAAAATATACAGTGTGGTATAGACGGAATTAAAACATATTTTGCTCTCATTGGGTCTTGTTTTCGGAGAAAAAATATAACGGGATTATATACAGTTTTACAAGTGAATTCTTTTCTAATCCACGAATCGCAATAAAATGTTTCTGATCAAAAATGTTCAATAAACCATTATTGATCATTTTCGATTGTTGCTGATGTGCATTTTAAGAGCAATACTAGTACCAAATTGTTAGTTATAAGACAAACCAATCGAGACTAATGCCGCCCTGTATTTGAAAAAATGTGTGTGACAGATAGAGTGGCAATAAATAGTGTAGTAATCACACACTTGAAATACACTAATTTATTACATACAAGACAGAATATAAGAACATTTAAAAACTAAACATAAAGGATCATATTTCTGTCGGGATCATCCCACAGGTCACATACCTAAATAAAGGACAGTCTTTTAGAACGCAGCAGCAAGTAGTTAGGTGCTAGTCGTGTAACAGTGCACCACGGCTGATCAACAGTATAAATATTCAAATATAGTCCACTAGTTATTATTGTTATTAGAATTCGTTACCTTTTTGGCGGTCCTTCGAGCCGGATTCGCGCAAAAATCGCGAATACAGAATACATACGACCAATTGTCAAACTCTGCAAGTTGCCGGTTCGAAGGGCCAAGGAATCTTCCGCTCCTGAGTCACTTGCTTCGGATCACTAATTGTACTAATCACAGCTGTGTGATTCTCGTAACCTAACTACTATATGTTAATAAATATTCAAATACAGTCCATTTAGTTATTATTGTTACTTAGAACTCGTTACAAATACCATCATCCTCACAGCGCCCATGTACAGGAAAATATTTTTTTTGATTAACTGTTAGAGATACGTTAAAGAAAAACATTTAAATATAACTAGTTATATATATATATATATATATATATATATATATATATATATATATATATATATGTATTTATATATAAATATATGTATATATATATATATATATATATATATATATATATATATGTATATATGTATATATATATGTATGTATATATATATATGTATATATATATATATATATATATATATATATATATATGGGGTGGGGGGTATTCACCCCCGCCCGCTAACACTCGCTTTCTCTTAATAAATTGTATGCATAAATAATGTGTGTAAAATATAAGTCGTAATTTTTGTATTTTATTGTAAAAGTTTATAAAAAGTAACAACAAAATACAATGTTAAAATGTGTAACAATTTTTTTTGCTCTAAATCTTCAGTGGATGCAATATTTTGAATAAATTTCTTGTCAGTTTTACACTGGAATCGTATACCCTCTTTCGTTGTATACCGCGAGAGAGATCTACATACATATGTCTGATTTCAACCAAATAGAGCAAAGATCAGTAATGTTCATCGACCAATTACTGATGATCGGGAATGATTAACCTCCAACTTGTTGATTGTAGCGTGGTGAGCGGCGTTTCGAGGAGGTGTGCTACACGGAAAAAAGATTATTTCATGGAAATTTTACGATTGAATTATTTTTTATATATAGAAAGATTATGTTATAATGGCAGAACAGCAAAAGTTATTATTTATTTTTACAATAATATGAACAATCGTATATTCGTAACATAATCGTTTGTAAAGTATGAAAAGTAATTGACAGGAAATAATTCCATTTTTAAATTATATGCGCATTGTAATACTGTAGCTAACAGGACTTGAAATGTGAAAATGGCTAACTTCGTTCAAAGTATAGAAAACGCTGCATTTTGATTGGTTTACATAAATGCGTTTAAATCGTGACAGCCATTCCCACCTTCAAGTCGAAACACGTCTTGTACTCAGATTATTTTTGAGCCAATCGAGAACGTTTTTACGGCTAGTACACTGATTGAATATGAGCAGTAAAATGGAGGGATAACAAATCAAATATAATTTTTTGTTATAAGTACTTTACACAACTGTGATTTTTACAATTTTGAATAGAATTTTATTTTTTTCCATTTTGTTACCCACCACAAGTTACCTATTTGCAGTGTGCAACTTATCTAAGGAGGCATGGGGTGTTAACAATAATGGCGGGATATCTATATTTGCAATACTCTTAGAATAAATTTAAGGGAAGGGGGTGTAATATAAAAACGTATGCTCTATACCTCTGCACATAATAGTGTTTGTCTCTTTTAACTGTTCCAGCCCGGTGCCATTTTAAACCTCTCCCTACCGGTGCATTAAACACAGTTTACCGCTAATATTTTACATGAAAATTGCTATTTATGAAGGAATAGAAGGATTTTTAATTAGTTGGACATCAGTCAATCCTTACACCAGCGATTAGTATCTGTAGAACATGTGTGTTACAAGAAAATAAAGAAATTTATTTAAAAACATCACACGATTTTCTCACGGCAAACGTTTGACGATCAGTCAACTGATATTTATTGAACAACGCACGCGTATCAGAGTTTGAGGTTGGTTTTGATATAAAAGAGGGAATTAAAACAATATTTGCGCTTTCTATGATTATCTTTTAAAATTCATTAGTGATAGTACCGAACAATAGAAGCTTACCAGGAATATCAGTGTTCTGTGAGTAACAGAATGAAGGATATTTACAAATAAAAACACGCGGTGAACTGAGTTCACCGCATCGGAACAGAAGAGTTAAGAATGTGTTAGTTTCCTGTTTCAACAAAATTTCATTATTTCCTCAGTATCATGTTCTATGTTAGACCGATATATTGACTACTTTACATTTAGACATTTTACAGTAGGGTAGTTATCTTCTTCTTATTCTAAAAATAAAACTTACTGCCAATTAAGGAAAGAAATAAGTTCATGAAGAAGACCAAGTTTGCTAGGTATATCCTTGAAACGAGCTAGTTACAAAAGTTATTGTTTTTTTTTTTATTAAAATATGCATGAACTAGGTATGTAAACATTTGCTCGCTATAACCGTGAACTTGTTATATCAGTGTCATTATAATCCAGTTCATATATATATATATATATATATATATACAAAAGATAAATATAAAATTAGACGCATTTCCGTCATAAACAATCTGAATTAGTAATCAGTTTTTTACCCGATACATGTTTTTTTTCCTTCTACTAATAATAATAGTCTTGGGTAATTTCATTCCAAAATTAGATTATTTATCTTTATGACTGTTTTTTTTTTATTAACGCGTATGCAAAGTTATAAGTACGTTGTTCGATTCTTTAAATTGTTTAGGATGTAAAAAAAGTTTTAATGATTATAACTAGACACTGTTTGTAGCATGTAATAGGACCTCATTTATAAAAATTAGTATTTGTATGGAGATACATCAATTTTCTATATGACAGGAAGTCGGTTTGAAAATAGCACAGTTGCTTTTATTGCGACATAAAATATTTTAATTGTTTCTATGCAATTATGTATACAGAACATGAGTATATGGGGTTATTTTATTAGATTTCTTTTTAATATTATAGATTAATTGCTTTGTACATGAGTTATCGATACGTCCCACTGGCAACAAACAATAAAATGTAAAAAATGAGTAAAAATGCTTATAAATTAAATGAATTATATGAATTATTTTTTATATTATAGGTTATGTTTCAAACACTTGAAAATTAAAAAAAATCTTATAAATAACTACAAATGTTTCTCGATTTATATAGAGATCTGTTTAAAAAAAAGATATAATTGAAAAGACTTGCTTGAATAAAAAGGTAAACTTATTGAGAAAAATAAAGCAAATAATTGTATTTTTTTCTGTTTCTTTACTCTTGCTTATGGCGAAAAAATATTAAGTTTCGAATGGCGAATGAAAGATACTTCAAGCATTTGTGTTAATACATTTTTTTTAATCATAAAATTGTTTCTATTGTATCGTAATGATCGTTTTGCATATTTATATTATTACCATAGAAATTAATGTTGTGTGAAAATTTTTAAATACTACAAAATTACACTGTAATTTATCATTTCAATCAAATATTCAAGATAAGATTTACGATTGATCACTGAAACTCACAGAACTCGATGATTTATATTGTGCATGTGGATCGTACTTTAAATGTCATGTTTCAGTAATATGAAAAAAAAAATCGAAAAATCAACCGTTTAGATCCAATTAGAATGAGATGACACCCTGGCCTTTTTATTCGGGGATAAGAAAGTTCGCATTAAACTGATAAAAGAGATTCGTTTTATTCAAATCCTGACTTATTATTTTTCAAATATAAAATGAATCCAATAAATGTTTCCCTACACCGTGTATATCTATTTTAATTTTTATTTTTGTGCGCAGATCTCAAAATGCCGACCAGTGGACCCGTTTATCAACCAACAACAGTCACATACGAACAACAGACGCCTGAGAATGGTTCGACTCCATGGACGAGACCAGTCAGTTATCTATCGCAGACAGTTTCCAGCCATCCTAACCGCGCACGCTTAATACAGTGGTTCATATTAGCCATCGGCGTGTTCCTGTTCTCCCTCGGACTAGTGATGATGATCGACGGTATTGTGAGATACACATCGCCAGCAGAAGTTTCAGGTTCGTCCGGTGGTGAATCGGGCGCTTTGATCGTTGCAGTGATCGGTGGATTCCTGGCCGTCATAGGACTGATGCTTTTAGGTAAGGGGGAATCAAACATGAGTCTCTTTTTTTCTACGGCGAAATATTTATTCGAAACTTTAAAAAAAAATCAGGTATCTACATAAGATCGTGTAGACGCCGCAAGAGTTGCACGTGGTGGCGCAGGAAAGATCTGGGCTCTGGATCGAACAGGGAGAACGGAGTGGCGGCGAGTGCAGCGATGAACCCGTCAACGGACCTGCTGGTAACGGCACAATACGCACCGGTATCAGAGGTCGCGTACCAACCACCGGCCGCACTCGCGGCTGAAGAGAGGAGGGAACTCATGGCCTCAGAAAACAAAGACTGGTAAGTGTTTTGTTTTTTCCACGAACATCGCTATTCTTTAAAACAATATCCTATACGCATTAAAAACAAATCTAATAACACTATGTTCACGATACAGGAAGCGTAAGTATTCGTCGGATGTTGAGAGTATTTGGTGTCGTTTCGATAAGGTTTCTCTGTAAATCTTATCGCGTGTTTTTGTTGTATACTTTTTAAGTTCGGAAAGTTACTGCGAAAACATCTTTTTCGTGCAACAACAATCTAAAATCTCACTTTATATATTTTCGAATCTACAAGTTCCGCTTTGATTTCTAACTCAAATAAAATCAGTCGATTCTTAAAAACATTTAAAAATGTACTGTAGATACAAAAGCGTCCTGAAATTTTAAATGTTATTAAATTCTAATTAATATATCTTAGTGTTTTTACAACCATCTCATTTAACCAATAATTTAAAATATGTGTCTTAAAGTTATTAAGTATTCTTCTGATGATCCCTTTCTCGATCGCATTGTCACATGTGATGAAAGATTCTCTACAACAATCGGAAACGTTCATCCGGACTTGTTTCCGACAGATTATCATTTTTTTAAACATTTGAGTAGTTTCCCACGAGAGAAGGTTTTCAAAGATCAAGCATCATCTCAAAGGGCTTTCGATGAATTTGTTAATTCCAGGATTCCAGAATTCTCTCTCGTAGGAATAAACAATTTTCACAAGTTGCACTTTTTTCACTAATTTCTCCCGTTGGGAGAAGTGTGTGCAGGTCAATGGTCTTTATTTAGATTAATAAATATAATTTTTAACTGATATATCCGTCTTTATACTCGATACGTAAACAACGCAATTATTTTTACACCGACCTAATATTTATAAATATTGAGATCAATTTATTCCTCATGTGTTAAGTCAAACAAGTAAAACTGTAAAATAATTTAATATTACATTTCACGCACATTATATTTGAACCATTCTTTATATATTATTGTTCTTTATATATTATTGTTTTTAACTTATCGATAATTTTGATTTTTATAATAATATAGAAGGCACGCCTTACTCATACAAGTCTTTCTTACACTCTCCATCAATCATAATCTGGTTACTGTGAATATTTTTGAAACCAGTTGAAGTATGGAAAGTTCAAAATGTTAATTGTGTGGTTTTTTTTTAAAAAAAAATTAAATAAACGCACGTGTATATATATATATATATATATATATATATATATATATATATATATATATATATTGTAATTGTCTAATCTTTTTAATTCCCACACAGACTATCTGAAAAAGAATCCTGAGTTCGCTATAATGCGATTATGGTTTCGCCGGTATCCAATTTCCGTGTTTTATGAAAATAATCGGATCTCTCAACAGCCGACCAATCAATTTAATTATTAATCGTAACAGCACATACATAATAACAATCAGCTTAAACGTATTCAACCCATAAACAAATCCAAATAACTTAATCGCATTGTACGTAAATATACAAATCTAGGTTATCTTTTTATTTATAAATGCACAACATAATGTATAACTATAATGTTTGGCTTTTTTTGTACCTATCAGGGAACTAGGGTAAGGTAAGATGCTACGTACTCTATCTAAATTTGTTGTATAATTTTTTTTTCATTCTTCCATTTGACAAATGCGTTAATTGAGTTTTTCAAGTAAACATAGAATCGGCATGACAATTTTTTCTTTTGAAACAAGCATGGTATTTTAGCGTTCTTAGCACATTGATTCTCAACAACGTGGCGGAAGGGTGGGTGTGTACGTTTCCATTCTTGAAAAAAGATCACTTGTACATATTTTGAATTATATGCAGAGTAACTGTTGAGAATCACTGTTTTTTTAGCGACTCGTGCGACGCAATAGAAAGAAGCGCCTCTTTTCGACTATTCAGATATTTTTTATATTTGATGTGATGAACAAATATTGTATTTTTCATAAAGTGTTAAAAGTCACCTCGTACATATTGTCACGAAAATTGATATTCATAATTTTTCAAAGAAATGTTTTGAATCAATATTTTTATATAAAATTAAATAAACAACAAAGAAATTCATTGTATTTTATTTTTATTATTTCGAAAAGTTGCAAGTAATTGTTATTATATTATATTTATTATCTTTTTTAAGATAACGGATAAGCATAAAACTTGTTTAGTTTATTATTCAGTTATATGTTTCCTCTCATTGTCTATCGATTATTTTACTAAGTTCCAAGCTGTTCGTAATGGGTAATCCCATGAAAATACAGTTCTGTCACTGTGGCTAAAGTTACTGTCATAAATGGATTTTATTCACTTCCAAACCACAATAACAATTCTAAACAAAAATGTTAAATTAATCATTGATAATTTTGTGTTGTTGCTTGTGTGATCGATAATTATTTATTGAACATTTTTGATCAAAACAAACTTTTCCTGTCGTCGTGTGGTACGCATTTACTACCCCATTTTAACCCTTTGTGTATTTTATTAGTACCTAAAATAAAATATACAATAAATCCAGATCTAAAATCTTCAAAGAATCTACCTGAAATCCTTTATAAATTCGTCAGTCATAAAGTTGTAAGTAAAATGATATCGAATAACAGGTAATTCAAGAATAGGCAATAATGATTTTAAAAATAATTTCGATCACAATGCCAATTTTTTCTATCTGTTTAACGTTTATTTACCTGCAGCTACATATTCGTTATTTTGCCTGAAATTTTTCGTCGCAATATTGAGAATATAGTAAGTGCATCCTTTATATAAAACAGGCAAATGGAATAGCTTTATAAGTAATATTGTATGGTCTTACTTTTGATCTTCTATGAATTCAATATGTTAATATTATAATTCCTGTAAATATAAATCGTGAGTTAGGAAAGATTTGAACGTTTCAAGGGAGAATTGTATAATTTTTGAATTAATCTATATTTGAAAAGGAATATAATTTGTGTTCAAAGAAAAAGAAAGAAAGAAAGTTTGTTTAAGAAGCGTTTCTATTGCGTCGCACTGGCAAATTTTTTTGAATGAACCGTATTTTAATTGGACTTAAGAAAGAAACAGCCGCTGCCTGAGGTTAAAGTTCAACACGTCGAGCCTCGATGTCACATCGATACAACAGTTTGTGTTTTCTTGCAGTACGAGCGGCGAGGAGAGCGACCGTATGCTGGAGTCAGACCCGCGAATAGTGCTCCGACCGCAGAGTCATATCGAGGAGACGGCCTAGCCGACGCTCCGACAACAACCCCAATTAATAATAATGCACGCAACAAATTTCACATCACATCTTTAACAGTAAAAACAAACAAAATATATTCGATCGATCAGTCAACCAATATACACCTTTGTGTCATCTCGACTCATCGTCTCGTCCGCATCTTCCCGGAGATCGAACACACCCGCAATCACTTGGATGTCGCTGTTTGGCTTAACCGCTTAGCCGACGTTATGAAGAACGCAGTCTGTTTGTATAATCCGGAGACACCGGAGGTCAACTTTCAGGTGTATTCGTTTAGTCGTCGATATTTTTTTAAGATAAGAAATAAATACAGTACATTAATGTAATAATAATAATATGAGAAATAATAATAATTAATATTATATACATGCAGGTGTACTGTTATAGGTACTAGATTCGATTTAAGAGTTTGTTGTAAATCAAAACTAAGGAAAGAACATCTTCAAACTTGACTTAAGAAAAAATAGATTAGAAAAATATATAAATATAGATTTATATAAATACATTCATACTTAGTAATTGTAATGTTAGCATGTGCGAAATGTTTGTGAAATGATCTGTACCGAATATAAAAAGTGCCTTAATCAGAATTTAAAAAAAAAACATTTATATTTGACATTGTTCAAGTTTGAAATATTTGCGAAAATTCGCTTAATGATTAGGATGAATGTAGCTTAAGATCGCATTTATGAAAATAAGTATTACAAATATTCATGCATTTTTTAATTATATATATGTATATGTATATATATATATATATATATATATATATATATATATATATATATATATATATATATATATATATATATATATATATATATATATATATGTATATATATATATGTATTGATAATATTAATAATTATCTTAGTTTTAATTTATTTTAGTTTAGGGTTTAGAGACCAGCCATTAGTTTTTTTTATTGTTAATCAAATATAAATTACTAAGATAAGTTCGTGTTATTTTTTGATTATTACTTAATACGTCAGTCGATTCTCTTTAAGAACTATATATAAATATAATAGCGTAAGACTGTATTTCGAATAAATTAGTTGTTAACATGTTTGAAAAACATATTTTTGAAAATTTATCGACCGTTAATACTTTTCATATAAAGTATGCGTTCAGTAGAACACAGAGTAGTGTAGATTGAAGTTGTGTTAGACTGTATTTAGCTGTTAAAATTTTTATATAAAAGAAATGAACTGGAATTGATAGTTGCTAGAATGAAAATTGCTTCCATACTATCGGTTGGTATTCTTCTAACATGTGTATTAACCATTTTATTAACAGTTCTCATTTTACATCGGGAGTTTGTTAAAAATTATTTATTTGTGTTATTAAAAAATCTGTATTTAAACAACGTGTGTGAAAGAAAGATCAGAACAATGATTTCATTATTTTAAATAAAAAGTACAATTCTCAGAATTTCCTCTTAATATTAATCTTAAATTCATCCATTTTTCAAATTTAAAAGTGCCAATAATAAATTCATGTAGTAAAAAAGCGTATTCAAAATATCTTGTGTTTCATTACATGAAAAACATGACACAAAAAAAAAAACGAAAAATGCTGTATAAACATATTTTAATCTGTAATATTAACTAAATCCATTTTAATCTCAGTATGCTGACGAATTAATTACCATTGAAGGTTACTATTTATATTCAGTGACTTGTAATTATATTAAATTTAAATATTAAGAAATGAATCTTGAATGATTTAAATAAAAAAATATGATAATTTCAAGTAGAGTAGCCTCAATTTTTAGATATAGTTCATTTATTACTTATTGAAATTTGTATGGAATATTTTCATCCTATGAAAACTTGTGAAATCTTAAAATAATTTTGATACAAGTTGTAATCATCTTTTTTTTCATGTTCAGTTTCTCAGATTTTTAAAAATTTTCAAAACCAGTACAAATGATTTGTAAGAATGTATAAAAAAATTATACTGTTACGACTTTTTTTTAGTTTCTGTTATTAAAAGAACACTTACCGATGAAAAACGAGAACTTGAACAACACTATTAAACTTAAGAAAAGGAATATCGAGAGTTACAATACTTAGAAATGGAAATAGTATTTATTAAGATCTGACAAACCTACGCAATTAGATTAGATATTAAAATCAAACGTCCGAATGATTCAGATCAAAGTGGAGGGCCGTATGACTGAAAATAATAACGCATATCGATGTTTGGAGTTTTGTGTGTTGAAATGTATGTATATGCATATACATTCGTGTATGCGTATACCTACATGAACATTTCGGTTTGAGATTATTAATTATTTGTACATTAATCGTTTTTAAGATAAAATAGTAGTTTTAGAAAATTAAGATTCGCCTTAGTTAGTTTTTTCTGTTAGAGTTCGGCAATAAGAACTTTTTATGTTCGGTATGTTTATAAAAAACATTCACAAATAGAGAAATTCGCACAGTGCTAAAACTGAAATGACATTTGGTGCATATGTGTGTACATAAACAGGTAAACATACATGTAAATAAATATTTATGTACATATGTATGCAGTAAAGTGCATTGTTTTCGAGATTAGACTGACGAATAGTAACTTAAAAATTCTATTTATTCAGATTTGATCTCGTAAACTTTGCCTGTTACATATATTTTGAGAAACTGCTTGTAAAAGATTATAATAAAACAACATGCTGTTTTATACAAATGAATGTTATATTCACTGCATTATATTAAAAAAATGTGTTACTCTTAACTGGTTTTAAATATGAAATTGAATTAAAAGTTAGTAGCCTCGTAACTATTTCATTCATTGCAAAATTATTGAAATCATGTTACAATTCACCTGTATTTTAAGTTTCTAATTGCACGATTATAAAAACCACCAAACACACCAATAGGTATTTGTTTTGTACATGTTTAAAAAAAATAAAATAAAAATAACACAGAAATAGTTAACGAGGGTAATGTAATTAACTTGAAAAATACTTTTAACCAGTTTCAGTTATTTGATTCATACGGCCAAATTCCATTGGTCTGTCTTCATGCAATATTAATCTGAAAATTGTAAACTATTATTTAAACATATTTTCACATAGCCAGATGAATAAAAATATAACTAGCTTAATAGATTAGATAAAGGCAATTATTGTACTAAAGTTCTATAAATGTATTAAGCATTTTGGCTTAAATAACAGAAAATGTTTTAAATAATAAAAATTTCAAACTTCTGTGTATTGTAAAAAATATACTAAAATAATATGTTGCGGTGAATAAAATGTAGGAAAAAATTGCATGTAGTTTTTAAATATATATATATATATATATATATATATATAAATGTAGTTGCTTCGATTGTATTTTTATATTCGAAGAGAGTGAAAACTTACTAATTTTTTATACTAAAAGGTGTATAATGTATGTAAACACACAGGTTAATCTATATTATGAAATTTTAAATTGAAGTAATTTAGATAGATATTTTTAAACTTTTTTTGTGCAGGTATTATCTATTTTACTTGCATTAAAAATACCTGTATATAATTTTCTTTCGCATTTTGATTATTCTGCTGAATAATCGAATATGTTAACGGTCCATGTCGCTATTTTATTGAGTAAATATAATTATGGGTGCCAGACTACTAAATCGTAATATGCATTAATTATTGCAATTTATTTAATACATAAAAAAAAAAAATACGAACATTCACCAATTCATGTCTTGAACTCGTGAGAAAGTCTTACAACTCTGCAGAGAAAGGGCTTACTAATTTCATTCTTTGTATACACAGTCAAATATTTTCAAAATTCATGTATAATTTGCAATTCATACTGTAAATGTTCCATTATTTGAATTCATACTACAAGTGTTTGTTAAGACAATTAATTTATGTAATTTTCTGCAGATTGGATGTTAATTCATTAAAAATTATATAGTTTCGTTCTATCATATCATAAGTATTGAATCAGGAAGAACAATTTAGTCTTTTTTCATTTTCTCACAAAATGTTTTCCTCAAAATGATTCTTACATCAGACACGTATATTAAATTGAATCCTGATTTCAGTTTTATATAAACACACCTTGATTTACACCTTGAAATGTATGTATACATCCTATATAAATGTTTATAAAGTGATAGTACACGAGGTATTTAAAATTCATGAAATTTTTAACAGTAAGATATTGATATTCTTATTATTGTAAATGATAGGTACACATTAACATATGAATTTATGTTTTAAATATTTTTGTTTTGCAAGCAGTATTCAGACAAACATACATTCCATCCTCTAAGATGTCTTAAATGAATGTCTTGACTTAATCGATTCACATATTCCATCCATTAAGTACATAATCCGTCCATTTAATATAATTTTCGTCCATTAATAAGAATTTCAAAAATTTCATGCTAAACCCCCGTAATAATCTACAGATAATTTATTTTAGTTACAAATTGACACCATTATTAATTCCGTGTTATTAGTATGTTTTGTCATGATTTAGGCCAATAGGTAATCAGTAAAAATGTTATAAATGATATATTGTTCATATATTTTTGTGTATGATATTCATTCGCCTTTTATTCATATAAAAAAGACAAAAAATGTAAATATTTTTATCAATATTACTGCTTAAAATATTTTATTAGAAACGATTTCATTACAGTTTGTTTACTATTGATGAAGTATATATTAATTTTTTTAAATTATATTGAATGTTA